>JARBWK010000014.1:44438074-44762604 GCA_030556195.1 Anolis apletophallus | reverse complement strand
GTTGGCAGAAGCTGGGGCTAACAGCGGGAGCTCACCCGCTGCGGATTGAACCTGGGACCTCTCAATCAGCAAGTTCAGCAGCTCAGCAGTTTAACCCACTGTGCCACCGGTCAAAGTAAGGACCTCACCATTAAACAGGAAATGAGGCTTTTGAACCACAGAACAGAACGTTTCTGCCTCCAGTGAAAGAAGGAATGCCCAGGAACACACCAAGTACAGTTAAATCTGTTCTTCAATGCACAACGAACACACAAAGCAGCAACAGTAGACACTACCAAATCAAGATGCTCGGCTGTGAATAGCTGAAATTATTTTCCCCTTGCTTTCGCACAAAGAAAGCACTTATTTCGTCGTCGTGGGATTCCTTTACCCCAATTTGTACACGAAGCACGTTCAACTAGTCAACGCATGCACATTCCCGGAATATTATTGTGGGCATCTTTTTAATGAGAGGCAACGATTTGCTAACTGCTCCATCCAACTCGGCGCACTTGCGAAACCTAACTTAGGGTGTGTCTACACTGCAGAACGAATGTGGTTTGACGCCACTTTCAGTTTTGCAAACTCTTCAGTTTGCTCTGCAAAAGACCCTCATCGAACTATGTCTCCCGCATAGCATTGAGCCATGGTGGTTAAAGCGGTGTCAAACTATATTCATCCCATAGAACAGGCCTGGGCAAACTTCGGTCCTCTAGGTGTTTTGGACTCTTAGGGATTGTGGGAGTTGAAGTCCAAAAATACCTGGAGGGCCGATGTTTGCCCAGGCCTGTCCTATAGTGTAGACCAGGGGTCGGGAACCTATGGCTCGGGAGCCAGGTGTGGCTCTTTTCATGATTGCATCTGGCTCTCCAGAGCAGCCCGGGCCTTGGTTTCCCAGCATGCAGCGGGGAGGAGTGATGCAAATGTGCCGTGACTGCCGCTTCCTTCCTCTTTCTTTCTTTTTCCCTTTCTTTTTCTTTCATTCTTTTTCCTCCCTCCCTCTCTCCCTACCTTCTTTCCTCCCTCCCTCTTTGTTCCTTCCTTCCTCTTCCATTCTTTCCATCTCTCCTACCTTTTCCCTCCCTCTCTCCCCATCCTTCTTTCCTCCATTCTCCCTCTTCCTTCCTTCCTTTCTCCCCCTTTATCCTTTCCTGCTCTCCTTCCTTTTCCCTCCTTCTCTCCCCTTCCTTCTTTCCTCCATTCTCCCTCTCCCTTCCTTCCTGCCTTTCTTTCTCCCCTTCACCCTTTCCTTCTCTCGTTCTTTTTCCCTCCCTCTCTCCCCTTCCTTCTTTCCTCCATTCTCCCTCTCCCTTCCTTCCTGCCTTTCTTTCTCCCTCTTCACCCTTTCCTTCTCTCATTCCTTTTCCCTCCTTCTCTCCCCTTCCTTCTTTCCTCCATTCTCACTCTCCCTCCCTTCCTTCCTGCCTTTCTTTCTCCCCTTCACCCTTTCCTTCTCTCCTTCTTTTTCTCTCCCTCTCTCCCCTTCCTTCTTTCCTCCATTCTCCCTCTCCCTTCCTTCCTTCCTGCCTTTCTTTCTCCCTCTTCACCCTTTCCTTCTCTCCTTCCTTTTCCCTCCTTCTCTCCCCTTCCTTCTTTCCTCCATTCTCACTCTCCCTTCCTTCCTTCCTGCCTTTCTTTCTCCCCTTCACCCTTTCCTTCTCTCGTTCTTTTTCCCTCCCTCTCTCCCCTTCCTTCTTTCCTCCATTCTCCCTTCCTTCCTGCCTTTCTTTCTCCCTCTTCACCCTTTCCTTCTCTCCTTCCTTTTCCCTCCTTCTCTCCCCTTCCTTCTTTCCTCCATTCTCACTCTCCCTTCCTTCCTTCCTGCCTTTCTTTCTCCCCTTCACCCTTTCCTTCTCTCGTTCTTTTCCCTCCCTCTCTCCCTTCCTTCTTTCCTCCATTCTCCCTTCCTTCCTGCCTTTCTTTCTCCCTCTTCACCCTTTCCTTCTCTCCTTCCTTTTCCCTCCTTCTCTCCCCTTCCTTCTTTCCTCCATTCTCACTCTCCCTCCCTTCCTTCCTGCCTTTCTTTCTCCCCTTCACCCTTTCCTTCTCTCCTTCTTTTTCTCTCCCTCTCTCCCCTTCCTTCTTTCCTCCATTCTCCCTCTCCCTTCCTTCCTTCCTGCCTTTCTTTCTCCCCTTCACCCTTTCCTTCTCTCCTTCTTTTTCCCTCCCTCTCCCCTTCTTTCTTTTCTCCATTCTCCCTCTCCCTTCCTTCCTGCCTTTCTTTCTCCCTCTTCACCCTTTCCTTCTCTCCTTCTCTCCCCTTCCTTCTTTCCTCCATTCTCACTCTTCCTTCCTTCCTTTCTCCCCCTTCACCCTTTCCTTCTCCTTCTCTCCTTCCTTTTCCCTCCCTCTCTCCCCTTCCTTCTTTCCTCCCTCCCTCCCTCTTCCTTCCTCTTCTATTCTTTTTCCCCAAGCCTTCCTTTCCTTCTCCTTCCTTTCTTTTCACTTCCCTCTCTCCCTCCTTCTTTCTTTTCTTTTCCCTTCATTATTTTACTTTTTCCTTTTTTTCGTCCTTCCTTCACTCCTTCTCTCTCTCTCTCTCTCTCTATTTCCTTTCTTCTTTCCAGGAAGGAGAGGAAGGGAGGGAGGAAGAAGCAAAAAGAAAGAAAGAAGAAAAAAAGAAAAAGGAAGAAAGGAAGGAAGAATAAAAGAAGGGAAGGAAGAAAAGAAGGAAACGAGGAAGGAGGAAAGGAAGGAGATGAAGTAAGGGAGGAAGGAGTGGAAAGAAGGAAGGAAATAGAGAGAGAAAGAAGTAAAGGAAGGAAGGAAATAAAAGGAAGGAAGGAATAAGGAAAGGAAGGCGGGAAGGAAGGTAGGGACAGAAGAAAGCAGGAAGAAAAGAAGGAAATGAGGAAGGAAGGAAGGAAGGAGGAAAGAGTGAAGGAAGGACAAAAGGGAAGGAAGGGAGGGAGGAGGGAGGGAGGGAGGAAAGAGGGAGGGAGAAAGAGGGAGGGAAGGAGGAAGAAAGAGAGGGAAGGATAAGATGGTGTGAGAGAGGATGTCCTTCCCGCAGAAACAAAGTTTGAGCAGCTTCACAAACTCTCCCCATGTTTTTATGACAGAACCCATTAGGAAACGGCATTGATAACCCGGGAACAATGGTGACAGATACAGAGCGATATCTGGGTTGAAGCTCGCGGCCTCCACCCAAACCCATAATAGTCTTTGAGGTTCTGTATTCCCAAAACAGATTCCGCAAACAACCTGTCCCTTCTTCCTTCCGACATTACCTTGTGGTGCTGCCCATGGAGCAGAAAATGGAAGGTGATCAGGTAATAGTTGCTGGCGGGCGGCTTCATGTGGAAGATGAAGCGGTGGATGAAATACTCCAGGAAAGACCAGATGCCCATGCCCAGCACAAAGAGCAGCGGGAAGCAGTACTTGTGGACGGGGATGGAGTACGCTGCAAGGAAGGAAGGAAGGAAGGAAAAGGAAACGCCGTTACGGGGCGGCCAGGTCACCAAGGATGTCCAGGAAAGCAAGAGCACATACATTTAAACTGGTACAATTCCACTCCAACGAGGGCCAACCGAGCAAAGCATGGCGGCAACAGTCATTTCCAAATTATATATTCAGAGGTCATAACAACAACAACAACAATAGAGTTCCCCTTTTTCCTTGTGGCCAAGGCACCACTTGAACCAGGCCCAGATTACCCATAAGGCCAACCTAGACCAGTGTTTCCCAACCAGTGTGCCGGGGCACACTAGTGTGCCGTGAGCGATCCTCAGGTGTGCCGTGGAAAATTGGAACCTCCAAGGGTGGGGGGCGGAGAGTCTAGTGTGTTGAAGTATAAAAACCCTAAGAAAGCTACCTCGATAAAGGCACAAAATTACAACCACCCCCCTCCCCACCCGTCGTCTACTTGGTCTCTCCCTCTCCATGCATTGGGAAGGCCCGCCTCCCTTTCCCCAAGTAGAGACCCCCATCTTGCCTCCTGGGGGTTCTGTGTGGGAAGTTTGGCCCAGTTCTATCATTGGTGGGGTTCAGAATGCTCTTTGATTGTAGGGGAACTATAAATCCCAACAACTACAACTCCCAAATGTCAAGGTCTATTTCCCCTGAACTCCACCTGCATTCATATTTGGGCATATTGAGTATTCATGCCAAGTTTGGTCCTGATCCAACATTGTTTGAGTCCACAGTGCTCTCTGGATATAGGTGAACTACAACTCCAAAACCCAAGGTCAATGCCCACCAAACTCTTATAGTATTTTCTCTTGGTTATGGGAGTTCTGTGGGGGAAGTTTGTGTCTTTCTGCCATTCCTGCCAGGATATCTATGTTGAGTTCATCGAAACAGGCCCAGGTTTCACACTGAGTGTATAAATACATTTTAAAAACATATTAGCTATATGTATTACTGTGTTCGAGTGTTATTTTGTGTCATTTTGGTTGGTGGTATGCCCAAGGATTTTGCTAATGTAAAAAATGTGCCGCGGCTCAAAAAAGGTTGGGAAACACTGACCTAGACCATGCCCTAGGGGTGCAAGCCAAGGGGGGGGGGGGCGCAGAATCACGGACCAAAAAAAAATGTTGAAACAAATAAAAACGCCGTGGCCAGCCCCTGGGGTCTCTCCCAACTCAGCGACACGCACACCCCCCCCCAGGGTCACCCCCGGCCGCTCTGTGTGCGCCTGTTTCCCCTCCCTCCCCGTGGTCCTTCTCATCCGCAGGAGCAGACGGGGAGCCTGCCTTCTGAGCGAGCGAGAGACCCGTGTGCACCCACTGCTCCCTCGCGCGTGCTTCCCCACGCTTCCGCCTCTCTCCCCCTTTCATTGTGGAGCCAGAAATAGCCTCTTTTTTGCCCCAAAATGGGTGGGTGAGTGGGCTTCCCTTCCATTCGGGAGGGTCCCTTTTTGGTTGCCTCAGTTTCCCCAGCAGTATGGAAGCCCATCCTAAAAGGCACAGGCACCCCTTTGATCCAGGCAGGGCTGGCTCTGCTCCCAAGCGGCCCCTCCTTCGACCTGTCCCTCCTTCCAGGCGCCGGGGATCCCTTTCTGACGCTCGGCCACCTCCTGGCGGCTCCCGTTAAGCAGTTCGTGCTGCATTCACACATTACGCGGCTCCATTCCCGGGTCAAGAGGTCTTATGCCCCTCCTTCGCGCGTCCCTCGCTTTGGCGACTTCCCTTTGCACGCGTTTCCTTCCCTCCCGGGAGCAGCCCGCGCTCAGTTGGGTCCAGGAAGAGGGCGACACGCGTGTACACAGCCATGGCTGCCGACCCGGGTCATGCAAACGGTGTTCTTGGGGTTCTTCACAGCAAATCGGACCCCCTGTGCCGCCGGAGGTACATGCAGGACAATTTCGGTGAGCGTATACACCCGTGCAAGGGTTTTGCACGTTTGAATGGGGCTGAGATGCGTGTTCTAGGCTTAGTATGGGTTTTTTCCCTATCCCTACATAATTTTTCCATCGTGTTTTCAATATCCTCCCATTCACAATGGGCTTGGTTCCACCCCTCTTCATGTATTTCTGATATCAAAATAGACACGGGTCTGTTTCTGCACGTGTAAATGGGGCGGAGATGCGTGTTCTGGGCTTAATATTTTTCCTATCCCTACGTGTTTCCATCGTGTTTTCAATATCTTCCCAATGTTGGGCGTGCAGTAGAGGTTGTCTTAAAGAGGGCGTAATTCCAAAGTGTGGCCTAGGGCGCAAAAAGGTGTTAATCCGGGCCTGGCTTGAAGTGCCATGGCTCAATGCTATTGAATCCCAGGATTTGTAGTTTTCCAAGGGCTTTGGCCTTCTCTGCCAAAGAATGCTGCTGCCTTGACAAACTACAACTCCTAGGATTCCATAATAATGATCAAGAGCCGTTTGACAGTGGGCTAGGCCTCTGATTGTTTCCTGTCCGGAGTTCCCCTGTTTCCTGAGCGAGCGTTGCTCTTTATTTACTGCCCAACACTCAGAAAACAGGGGAATTCCAGACAGGAAGCAACCAGGGCCAGCTAACACCTCCCAACAAAGGATTCCCCCAGGCAGGAGGTAGCCAGGCTTTGAAGCTGCAAGGCCGTACAATGCTAATCAAGGTGGCCAATAGCAAGATTCAAACTTGCCTCGAAAAGACTAGAGTTCACTCCTCCCCGCTGCATGCTGGGAAACCGAGGCCCGGGCTGCTCTGGAGAGCCAGATGCAATCATGAAAAGAGCCACATCTGGCTCCCGAGCCATAGGTTCCCGCAGGTCCGGATTACCCACGAGGCCGGACGAGACCATGGCCTCGGGCGGCGGGTTTTGGGGGGCAGCGGCGACCAAAAGGAAGGCGCGAGGTGGACGGAAGCCGTGGGGCCGGGGCCGCGTGGCTTCCGTCCACCTCCTCGGGCCCTCCTTCCGGTTACGGGAGGAGGCGGCAGCGCGGAAGCCACACGCCGGGGGCTGCTGCCACACATGCGCAGCAGCGCCCTGGGGGCGTGGCTTTCCGCGCCCTGGGGGTGTGGCTTTCCACACCCTGGGGGCGTGGCTTTCAGCGCCGGGTGGCGGGCGGCGCAGGGCGTCTTGGCCTCGGGCGGCCAAAGATCTTAATCCGGGGCTGGGTTCCCGACCCCTGCCATAGACGCACCACATATATACTGTAACACACTGGTGGGGACCGTGTCTGTACAAGACTAGGTAAACACAATCGAACAGTATGGCAATAAACACCATATAAACAATAATGAACGTGTGGACTTTATCAATAGCTTAATAGCATGTAAACATCATAGTATTACCAATGTAAATAATAGCATACATCTAATATGAGCATTTGACTTGAATGCTCATATTAGATGTATGCTATTATTTACATTGGTAATACTATGATGTTTACATGCTATTAAGCTATTGATAAAGTCCACACCACATATAGAGACAGTAGGTCTGGTTAGGTTCTTCGGAATGCTTGTAAAATCGGAATGAATTTGGATTAAATGCACTTTTGAAGCGGTTTTGAAGCATTGTAAGCAACCCAGGAGTGAATTTGCCATTTCGAAGCCACCGCTGCTATTTTCGGAAAGGAATTGGCAAATACACGGCTCTCGCCCATTTCTGACGTGGAGGGAAGTTACATCGGCGTCCAAACTGGGTGCTACAGCAACCTGAAGAACCACCCCCCAGATCCAGGCACGGCTAAACTTAATGCCAGGGAAAACCATTACCTTACACAATTCAATTGTGTTGCTCAGGGCAATATTAAGACGGAGCAACCATGACTGGGAGGTTTCTGCTTGCAGGGAGAGAAAGCTGCCATTGTCTGGCTGCGACACAGAGGAGAGATTGTGCCAGGCCAACGCTTTCGCGCTCTCCGCCTGCCTTGTTTGCCGCCGGGCACCTGCAGCTGGCTCTGTCCCTTGTTCTCGGCTGGAATGTTTTCCGCTGTGGTGGGTGGTGCCACCACGCTGTACCAAGGGCAAGGAAGGCTTCCCATGCCCTTCTCAGCCACGCAAGTGCCTGCTTTCTCTCCGTGACGGGAGTGTATGCCGACCGTGTGTCCACACCAGGGGTGCCCATTAGGTAGCTCGGGAGCTACTAGTAGATCTTCGGCCCTCTTCCAGGTGATCTTCGGGCCTCACCAGCCAGATGGGGCGTTCCTGCCATGCACGCGCGCATCCTGCGCACACGCGCGCTCCTGCTGCTGGCTTCCGCTCTCGCGGTGCTTCTTTCGCCTGCGGGGCATTGCAGGAAGAAGGAAGCACGGGGCGGGGCCTCTGGAGGGAACGCCCTGCCTCTCTCTCGTCCGGAAGCAGCTGTGCAGCCTCCGTTGCCGGCGAGACAGGCAGGGCGGAGCGCTCCCTCTGGATGCCCCGCCTCGTGCTTTCTCCTTCCTGCAATGCTCCGCGGGTGGAAGAAGCACTGCGCGGGCGGAAAACAGCAGCAGGAGCACGCGCGGCGGCAGGAGCGCGCAGGAGCGCACGGCAGCAGGGGCAGGTAGATCTTTTGGACCTGGTTGCTTTAAGAGTAGCTCGCATGCTGAAAAAGTGTGAGCACCCCTGGTCCACACTGTAAGGTTAATGCAGTTCGGCACCACTTTCGCTCTATGAAATCCTGGGAGTTTGGCGAGGCCCCCTTTTGGAATATGGACACACGGTTTTTGTTCCTCTGTTCTCAGTGTTATTTCCTAATTGTTTCTATCATAACAACATGGGAAACATCTATGAAAGTGCAAAAACTTAGTTTTTGTGTAATAATAATAATAATAATAATAATCTTTATTTATACCCCTCCACCATCACCCCAATGAGGAATCGGGGCGGCTAATATGAGGCCAGGCCCTTCTAAAATACAATACAACACAGCAAAATACATAACACAAAACAAAATACATCAGAAAAAATAATAATTAAAAAATACAATTATAGTAACAACAGGAAAATTCATATAATAAAAACTAGATAGGATGGGCAGGCCAAGTGGGTAAGATAAAATGATAAAACCCAGGGTGAGATAGGAGTAGGAGATAGCAAATGAGGGACTGAAGGCCGACAGGTCAGAGGTTCGAATCCGGTGAGACTGTGGATGAGCTCCCTCTGTCAGCTCCAGCTCCTCATACGGGAACATGAGAGAAGCCTCCCATCTGGGCGTCCCCTGGGCAACATTCTTGCAGACAGACAATTCTCTCACACCAGAAGCGACTTGCAGTTTCTCAAGTCACTCCTGACACACATACACACACACACGCACAAACCTTTTGCGATCGTTTTTCAATGAGTATCTCATTGAGTTTCAACCAATTCAACCATATGTGTTGTCGAAGGCTTTCAGAATGGAATCACTGGGTTGCTGTGAGTTTTTCTGGTTGCCTGGCCATGTTCCAGAAGCATTCTCTCCTGACGTTTCGCCCACATCTATGGCAGGCATCCTCGGAGGTTCCTTCCTCTTCCTTTCTTTCTCCACCTTCACCCTTTCCTTCTCTTTCCTTTTCCCTCCCTCTCCCCCTTCCTTCTTTCCTCCAATCTCCCTCCCTCTTACTTCCTTCCTCTTTTCTTGTTTCCCAAGTCTTACTTTCCTTCTTCCTCTTTTCTTTTCACTTCCCTCTCTCCCCTTCTTTTTTTCTTCTTTTCCCTTCATTATTTTTACTTTTTCCTCACTCCCTTTCCTTTCTTTTCCCCACCCTTTCCTTTTCTCCCTTCCCATTTCCTTCTTTCTTTTCCCCTCCTTGTCTCTCCCCTGGTTTTCTTGTCTTCCTTTTCCATAGTTTGTTCTTCTTCTCTTTCTTCCTCTCCCCCTCCTTTATTTCCTCTGTCTTTCTTTCTTTCCCCCTTCCTTCCTTCCGTCTTCTCTTCCTTCCCAGAGTCCTGAGCATGCCTTTTGCAGAGCCAGGTCTGAAGTGTCCCGTCATTCTGCCGGGGGAATCCTTTTCTCATCGTATGTACGAATAGACTCACATTTAGTTGAATTCAGTCGTAATATATATTATCTATACTAACTTGGGGACCTGGCGGTGCCCGGGTTATTTGAGGAAGGCATTGCGTGCCATAGTTCGTCATTGGTGTGGGCCACAGTGCTCTAAGGAAGTAAATTAAAGTACTGCAAGTCCCATCATCCATGGTCCATCCTTCCTCAAACTGCACCAGGATGTAGGGTGCATCTTGGGGGGGGGGGGTGTCTGTGTGCCAAGTTTGGTCTTGTTCTGTCATTGTTGGGGGCCTAGTCAGGAAAATCAAGTTGAGGAAGCCTAACAATATCCCATGAGCTGAGGCCTAGTCAGGAAAATCAAGTTAAGTAGTATAAACTACTTTATTCTATTCTTTACTGATACTTTACTTTACTATATGCCCCCTTTCAATCCCTCCACCCTCCCTAATCTCAATCCGCATCTACTCACACCCCTCTTGGTACATCCCTCTCTTTCAACCTCTTTTTCTCCCCCCTTTCACACACGTGCTCTGTTATTTTATCATATGTAAAAAACTGCTTAAAAATAATAATAATAAAAAAAGGAAAATCAAGTTAAGGAAGCCTTGTTGTCAATTTTGGGCCTGGTCTGTGATGTATAGGGGCTGCAGTGTTGTTTGGGAAGTGAATGAGGCGAAGGTACTGCAAATCCCATCATTCGTGGCCCATCCTGCCCTAAAGCACACCAGGTTGTGAAGTGGGCCATTGGTCCCTTGTTTGCCATGTTTGGTCCTGATCCGTCATTGCTGTGGGTCGCAGTGGCTGAGTGCCTGAGGCCTTTCATTTTCCCTCTATGTATAGGGCTGCAGTGTTGTTTGGGAAGTGAATGAGGCGAAGGTACTGCAAATCCCATCATTCGTGGCCCATCCTGCCCTAAACCACACCAGGTTGTGAAGTGGGCCATTGGTCCCTTGTTTGCCATGTTTGGTCCTGATCCGTCATTGTTGTGGGCCGCAGTGGCTGACTGCCTGAGGCCTTTTGCTTTCCCTCTGAGTCACCTTAGAAGTGTATTGGGTGAAGAAGGTACTGAACATTCCATTTCCAACAGAAAAAACTGTCCACTGGCTAACTTCAACTCCAGCCATGTATGCCTGCCTCAGGCCCTTTCCTTTCCTCTCTGTGCTGTGTTGGAATGTTGGGAGGCTGGCCAGTCAGAGCCATTTATGCAAATAATCCCGGAGTGGCAGCCAATCGAAACGCTGCCACATATTCCTCCCACCGCTCGGCCGCAAACACTGACTTTTATTATATACATAGATAGATAGATATTATGTGGCTCTCACTGAAATAAATTTCCAAATATTTTGCTTTCGTGGCTCTCCGAGTCAAAAAGGTTCCCGACCCCTGGTCTATGGCATTGAATGTTTGCCATGTATATGTGCATTGGGATCCGTCCTGAGTCCCCTGCGGGGTGAGACGAAGGGCGGAATATAAATACCGTCAATAAATAAATAGATAAATAATAAAGAATAGTTTGTAGCAGGCACAATAACGAAGTTTCCGGAGCAGAACAACTCCTTTCGAAGTAAGGACGGCACACCGAAACAGGAAATAACACTTCCAAACCAGGAAAAGAATAAAACTCTTTTGGCAAATTTTGTGACATAATGTTGTTTTCAGGGAGAGGCCCTCTTCCCATGCTCGGGCACATCCTTATCATGACCATTTCCCACATTCCCAGACCGAAGAAAGGGCAAGTCGACCTTGGTGTTCAACCACAAACCAACATCAGCAAATCTAAGCGTCGGCTCAGAGCGTAAAAAGGGATGAGTTGCCACTTCTGTTATTATTATTATTATTATCAGCATCGTTAACCTGGCACTTTATTAAATACATTTTGCAATCCTTTTTGCAATTCCCTTCCTTGTTGTCAGTTTCAGAAGGTTTCATAACCGACATTAGGAAACATCGACCAATGGACTTGACGTGGTGACTTTAAGGGGCAGCGTCAAAGGAAAGCACGGCATGCAAGATGGGCTGGTTTGTATGGAAAAAAGGAAAGAATTGCCCCAGTAGACGTCATCATAGTATCCCCTTCTCTGGATGGTTGGATGGCCATCGGTCGGGAGTGATTAGATGGTGTCTTCCTGCCTGGCAGAAGGGGGTTGAACTGGATGGCCTTTGGAGTCTCTCCAAACTTTATGATTATAGTTCTGAATCTTTGCAAGACCTGTTATTGATTATCCATTACTTCTTCAGGTTGCTGTAAGTTTTCCAGGCTGTCTGGCCATGTTCCAGCAGCGTTCTCTCCTGACATTTCGCCCACATTTATGGCAGGCATCCTCAGAGGTTGTGAGGTCTGTTGGAAACCAGGCAAGTGGGGTTTGCATACCTGTGGAATGATGTCCAGGGTGGGAGAAAGGACTCTTGTCTGTTGGAGGCAAATGTGAATGCTGCCATTGGCTAGCTTTATTAGCATTGAACGACCTTGCAGCTTCGAAGTCTGCCTGCTTCCTGCCTGGGGCAGTCCTATATTTATCTGTGGAATGATGTCCAAAGTTGGAGAAAGGACTCTTGTCTGTTGGAGGCAAATGTGAATGTTGCCGTTGGACACCTTGATTAGCATTGAACGGCCTTGCAGCTTCGAAGCCTGCCTGCCTCCTGCCTAGGGCAGTCCTATATTTATCTGTGGAATGATGTCCAGGGTGGGAGAAAGAACTTTTTTGCCTGTTGGAGGCAAATGTGAATGTTGCCATTGGCCATCTTGATTAGCATCAAATGGCCTTGCAGCTTCAAAGCCTGGCTGCTTCCTGCCTGGGGAAGTCCTATATTTATCTGTGGAATGATGTCCAGGGTGGGAGAAAGGACTCTTGTCTTTTGGAGGCAAATGTGAATGTTGCCGTTGGCCACCTTGATTAGCATTGAACGATCTTGCAGCTTCAAAGCCTGGCTGCTTCCTGCCTAGGGCAGTTCAATATTTATCTGTGGAATGATGTCCAGGGTGGGAGAAAGGACTCTTGTCTGTTGGAGGCAAGTGTGAATGTTGCCGTTGGCCACCTTGATTAGCATTGAACGGGCTTGCAGCTTCAAAGCCTGGCTGCTTCCTGCCTGGGGAAGTCCTATATTTATCTGTGGAATGATGTCCAGGGTGGGAGAAAGGACTCTTGTCTTTTGGAGGCAAATGTGAATGTTGCCGTTGGCCACCTTGATTAGCATTGAACGATCTTGCAGCTTCAAAGCCTGGCTGCTTCCTGCCTAGGGCAGTCCAATATTTATCTGTGGAATGATGTCCAGGGTGGGAGAAAGGACTCTTGTCTGTTGGAGGCAAGTGTGAATGTTGCCGTTGGCCACCTTGATTACCATTGAACGGGCTTGCAGCTTCAAAGCCTGGCTGCTTCCTGCCTAGGGCAGTCCTATATTTATCTGTGGAATGATGTCCAGGGTGAGAGAAAGAACTCTTTGTCCGTTGGAGGCATATTTTACTAACGGGCTTGCAGTCAAAGCCTTGCCCCTAGGGAGTCCTATATTTATCCGGATGGGAGAAAGAACTCTTTGGCGATGGATAAATCCAAATAAATAAATAAATAAATAAAAATCACAAATGACAGGCTCAAGAGATGTAATAGTCCAATTCGGAAGAAAAAAGACTAGAGATGAAATATTACAACGAAATACGACTAAACCAATTTACTACAAACCAAAGAAAGTGGTCATCCTCAAGGAACTCCCGCAAGCAACTCTGAAGAGAAGGAAATACACACTCCTCACAGAAGAACTCAAGAAAAGGAATATAACATTTCGATGAGAAAGAATGGGAAGTCTTATGCTGACATATAAAGAAACAAGATACGGTATAACCTCTGAAGAAAAAGCCAAAGAATTCCATAAAAAAAATAACAAAAGAAACGGAGAAAGAACCAGTAGATTCCAAAATTTATTTATTTACTATTTACTACGCTTCTATACCACCTCTCTCAGCCCGAAGGCGACTCGAGGCGGTGAACAAGCAGCAGCAAGTGCCCACATACAAACACATCATATATGATAAAAACAGTCATAAAAAACCATATAAATTAACACTTAAAAACTACAAAATACAAATCTCAGCACATCAAACTTAAAATCGATTTCCGTTGCATCGTCTTAATTCGTTGGTCTCAATTAATTAAAGTTCGTCTGCGAATGCCTGCTCAAACAGCCAAGTCTTGATTATTTTTTTACGAAATGTCAGGAGGGAGGGGGGCCGATCTGATGTCACTAGGGAGGGCGTGCCAAAGCCGAGGAGCCACCACTGAGAAGGCCCTGTCTCTCTTCCCCTCCAGACGCACCTGCAAAGCAGGCGGGACTGAAAGCAAGACTTCTCCGGAGGATCTTAAACATCTTGATGGTTCATAGGGAGAGATGTGTTCGGACAGGTAAGTTGGACCAGAACCGTTTAGGGCTTTAAAGGCCAAAACCAGCACTTTGAATTGTGCCTGGTAGCAAACTGGTAGCCAGTGGAGCTGGCACAACAGGGGAGTTGTACGCTCCCTGAGTGCCGCTCCTGTTATCAACCTGGCTGCTGTCGGTTGGACCAGTGTTTCTCAACCAGTGTGCCGTGGCACACTAGTGTGCCGTGAGTGATCATCAGGTGTGCCGTGGGAAATTGGAACCTCCAATACCCTTTCTTCCCCCTCCTGCTGAACACTTTTTCTTCTCCACTGGCTCCTTCTTCCCAGACTTGCTCTGCTCGCTTTGCCTCGCTTGCTCACGCTGCCACTTCTGCGGGGGGGGGAGGGGGGAGGAGGAAGACGTGACCAGGCGGCTGCTACTGCGCAGACTCGCCCACATCTTCCTCCCTCCCCTCCACAGTGCTCTCTGGATATAGGTGAACTACAACTCCAAAACTCAAGGTCAATGCCCACCAAACTCTTATAGTATTTTATCTTGGTTATGGTAGTTCTGTGTGGGATTTTGATTCCATTACATCATTGGTGGAGTTCAGAATGCTCTTTGATTGCGGGTGAACTATAACTCCCAGCTGTTGAGCAAGACCTTTGTGTGTGTGTCTTTCTGCCATTCCTGCCAGGATATCTATGTTGTGTTCATCGAAACAGGTCCAGGTTTCACACTGAGTGTATAAATACATTTAAAAACATATTAACTATATGTATTACTGTGTTAAGAGTGTCATTTTGTGTCATTTTGGTTGGTGGTGTGCCCCAGGATTTTGTGAATGTAAAAAGTGTTCCGCGGCTCAAAAAAGGTTGAAAAACACTGTGTTGGACCATTTGAAGCTTCTGAGAAGTCTTCAGAGGCAGCCCTACGTAGAGAGCGTTGTAGTAATCTATACGGGATGTAACTAGAGCATGGACTACCGTGGCCAAGTCAGACGTCCCAAGGTACAGACGCAGCTGGCGCACAAGTTTTAATTGTGCGAATGCTCCCCTGGTCACCGCCGAAACCTGGGGTTCCAGGCTCAGCAATGAGTCCAGGATCACACCCAGACTGTGAACCTGCGTCTTCAGGGGGAGTGCAACCCCGTCCAACACAGGCTGTAACCCTACGCCCTGCTCGGCCTTTCGACTGACCAGGAGTGCCTCTGTCTTGTCTGGATTCTATTTCAATTTGATAGCCCTTATCCAGTCTGACACAGCGGCCAAGCACCGGTTCAGGTCCAAAACAGCCTCCTTAGTAGTAGGTGGGAAGGAGTGACAAAGTTGGAAGTCATCTGCGTACAGATAACACCGCACCCCGAAACTGCGGATGACCTCCCCCAGTGGCTTCATGTAGATGTTAGACAATATTGAACCCTGAGGAACCCCACAAGACAATGGATGAGGGGTTGAACAGGCGTCTCCCAATCACACCATATGGGAACGGCCCTCTAGGAAGGACCGGAGCCACTGCAAAGCAGTCCCTCCAAGGCCCATTCCCGCAAGGCGTCCCAGAAGGATACCGTGGTCAACACAATGGCCAATTTAAAGAAGATAAAATCAGGAAAAAAATAGGTCGGAAGACCAGAAGACATGAGATTCTGGACAACAAAGGAAATCCCAATATAAGAACAATCGCCAACGAAGATCATAATTCAATTGGAGAATTTTGAAGAACTTTGAAGAAGTATCTATGACCATCAACAACCGTAGTGAAGAAGAATGGAAGTCAACAAACAACGTACCAACTCACCAACTCCCTTTCTTATCCCCCTATTCCAACATCTTGTCCCCTCTTCGTACCCACCCCCATCCACCAAACCCGTTCCAACCCTTTTCACCTTTCTTCACCCTTCTCCCCCACCCCACCCCATTTTAACCCATTGTGTAACCAAAACCCAATATATTTTTTTAATAAAAAAGATAAAGGTGTTGAAGAGTGCTGGGCTCACCTGTTGTGAAAGTGGCAAAGAGCTGCGTCTCCCCCCGGGCGAGGGATGTGTAGCAGGACTGGCTGAGGTACAGGACCAGCGGGATCCAGACGATGCACACCATGTACCTGGAAGAAGGCCAGAGAAGGAAGGGAGGGAGGGAGGGTTTTGTTTTCTTTCTTACAATTCCAATGTCCTACAATTGATTCTGGCGTCATTTCCGCTCTCATCACAGATTCTTTTGATTAAATAATTAAGTTAATTAATTAAGTCAATTAATTAAGTTAATTAATTAATTTTAATTAATTTTAATGAATTTTAATTAATTAATTTTTAATTAAATAATTAAAGAATCAAGATTTTTTTTTCTTAATTCGAAACTTATCTATTTTCGAGTTCATTACGGCACCTCAATCAGCAAATTGTAAGAGTTGAACGGCACCAGCGCTCGACTTCTTTAGTGATTAAACCTCTCTGGGTGTTTTCAAAGGGAGGAAGGACGGCCATTGGACTCTGCATTTCACCTGCCTGGCTGAATGGGGTTGGACTAGATCAGGGGTAGGGAACCTATGGCTCGAGAGCCAGATGGGGCTCTTTTCATGATTGCATCCGGCTCTTCCTCTTCCATCCTTTCTCCCCCTTCACCCTTTCCTTCTCCCCTTCCTTTTCCCTCCCTCCCTCTCTCTTCCTTCCTTCCTTTCTTCCCTTCACCCTTTCCTTCTCCTTCTCTCCTACCTTTTCCCTCTCTCCCCTTCCTTCTTTCCTCCATTCTCCCTCTTCCTTCCTTCCTCTTCCTTCCTTTCTTTCTCACCTTCACCCTTTCCTTCTCTCCTTCCTTTTCCCTCCTTCTCTCTCTTCCTTCTTTCCTCCATTCTCCCTCTTCCTTCCTTCCTCTTCCTGCCTTCCTCTCTCTTCCTTCCTTTCTCCCCTCTCCTTCCTTTTCCTCCCTCCTCTCTCTCCTTCCTTCTTTCCTCCTTCCCTTCCTTCTTCCCCCTTCCTTTCTTTTTCCTCCCATTCTCCCTCTTCCTTCTTTTCCTTCCTCTTTCCTTCCCTTTCTTTCTTTTCCCTCTTCCTTCTCCCTCTCTCGCCTCTTCTCTCCCCTTCCTTCTTTCCTCCATTCTCCCCTTCCTTCCTTCCTCTTCCTTCCTTTCCTTCTCTCCTTCCTTTTCCCTCTCCTCTCTCTCTTCCTTCTTTCCTCCATTCTCCCTCTTCCTTCCTTCCTCTTCCTGCCTTCCTTTCTCCCCTTTACCCTTTCCTTCCTCTTCCTTCCTTCCTCTTCCTTCCCTTTCTTCTTCTTTTCCCTCCTCTCCCCTTCCTTCTTTCCTCCATTCTCCCTCTTCCTTCCTTCCTCTTCCTTCTTCCTTTCTTTCACGCCTTCCTTCTTTACCCTTTCCTTCTCCTCTCTCCTCCTCCCTTTCCTTCTCTCCTTCCTTTTTTCCTCCTTCTCTCCTTCCTTTTTTCCTCCATTCTCCCTCCTTCCTTCCTTCCTTCCCCTTCCTTCCTTTCTGCCTTCCTTTCTCCCCTTTACCCTTTCCTTCTCCCTCTCTCCTTCCTTTTCCCTTCCTCTCTCCCCTTCCTTCTTTCCTCCATTCTCCCTCTTCCTTCCTTCCTCTTCCTTCCTTTCTTTCACGCCTTCACCCTTTCCTTCTCTCCTTCCTTTTCCCTCCTTCTCTCTCTTCCTTCTTTCCTCCATTCTCCCTCTTCCTTCCTTCCTCTTCCTGCCTTCCTTTCTCCCCTTTACCCTTTCCTTCTCCCTCTCTCCTTCCTTTTCCCTTCCTCTCTCCCTTCCTTCTTTCCTCCATTCTCCCTCTTCCTTCCTTCTCCTCTTCCTTCCTCCTTCTTTCTCCCCTTCACCCTTCCTTCTCTCTCCTTCCTTTTCCCCTCCTTCTCTCTTCCCTTCTTTCCTCCATTCTCCCTCTTCCTTCCTTCCTTCTTCTTTCTGCCTTCCCTTTCTCCCCTTTCCCCTCCTTTCCTCTCCCTCTCCTTCCTTTTCCCTTCCTCTCTCTCCTTCCTTCTTTCCTCCATTCTCCCTCTTCCTTCCTTCCTCTTCGTTTCTTTCTCCCCTTCACCCTTTCCTTCTCCTTCACTTCTTCCTTTTCCCTCCCTCTCTCCCCTTCCTTCTTTCCTCCATTCTCCCTCTTCCTTCCTTCGTTCCTTCCTTCCTTCGTTCCTTCCTTCGTTCCTTCCTTGCTCCCCCTTCACCCTTTCTTTTTCCTTCTCTCCTTCATTTTCCCTCCTTCTCTCCCCTTCCTTCTTTCCTCCTTCTCCCTCTTCCTTCCTTCCTTCCCCTTCCTTCCTTTCTCCCCTTCACCCTTTCCTTTCTTTTCCCTCCCTCTCTCCCCTTCCTTCTTTCCTCCATTCTCCCTCCCCCCCTTCCTTCCTCTTCTATTCTTTCTCCCAAGCCTTCCTTGTCTTCCCCTTCCTTCCTTTTCACTTCCCTCTCTCCCCCCTTATTTCTTTTCTTCTTTCCCTTCATTATTTTACTTTTTCCTCACTCCCTTTCCTTTCTTTTCCCCACCCTTCCCTTTCCTCCCTTCCCATTTCCTTCTTTCTTTCCCCCCTCCTTGTCTCTTTCCTGCTTTTCTTTTCTTCCTTTTCCATAATTCGTTCTTCTTTCTTCCTCTCCCCCTTCCTCCTTTATTTCCTCTGTCTGTCTTCCCCCCTTCCTTCCTTCCTTCCTTCCTTCCATCTTCTCTTCCTTCCCAGAGTCCTGAGCATGCCTTTTGCAGAGCCAGGTCTGAAGTGTCCCGTCATTCTGCCGGGGAATCCCTTTCTCATAGTATGTACGTATAGACTCACATTGAGTTGAATTCAGTCTTGAAATATATTATATATTACAGTATATGGCCCTCACTGAAATAAATTTCCAAATGTTTTGCTTTTATGGCTCTCTGAGTCATAAAGGTTCCTGACCCCTGGACTAGATGCTCTTTGGAGACCCCTTCCAATCCTAGTGATATACAGACTGCATGGGAATCTGGGGGAGCCTCCTTCTCTTTTTGGCGTGAGGTTGGGTGGCCATCTGTTGGGAGGTGTCTTCTTTATTGGCCGAAGGGGTTGGACTAGATGCTCTTTGGGGACCCCTTCCAATCCCCCATATCTCACCATGCCGTTTTGGAGAGGGACTCGATGAAGTCGGAATGGAAGAGGCGAATGGGGCGGTTGACCGGCTGGTGCACCCACTCGTCGTACTTTTCCCCCAAGTGGCCCACTTGCCACAGCAAAGGCTTCCGCCAGTCCACAAGGTCCTGGAAAACACAGGAAAGCATCAATTGCAATTGCACCATGCGCGCCGATGCATACAATGAAGGCAATCGAGTCAAACAACCTTACAAGGCAGCACTCTCACCCAGAGATTCCTTGCCATCGCTGTGTTTATTGGAAGCATCAATTGCAATTGCACCAGGCGTGCCAGTACAAATAATAAAGGCAATAAAGGCAAAGTCCAACCAACCAATATACACCCAAACAAAAGACTTGCAAGGCAGTGCATTCACCCAGAGATTCCTCATTGCCACTTAAATTCCATTGTTTTAAATTGTATTGTTTTTAAAAAAATATTTTTTACGTTGCCTGTTTTTCATATGGTTGATAATTTAATTGGCTTTTCATATATATATATATATATATATATATATATATATATATATATATATATAATCACAGTTAAAATCCAATTAAAACATATTCAAGTTGGGACCATCTATATTATATATACACACACACACACACACACACACACTATTATATACACACTCTCTCTCACACACACTCTCTCTATCTATATACTGTATATAAAGGAAGAGTCGTCATGGAAAGACCGTCCCAAACAGAGAAACCTTACAACGCAGAAACACCAAACTTGCCAACAGAAATAGGCCTCAAGCAAGGTATGTTTGTAGCAAAGAAACTTTCCCCCAAAACCTAAAGGCCCCAAAAACAACGAGTAAAAAAAAACTACATTTCCCAGCATTCTCCGGGGCTGCCAACGACTCTCCCAGCCTCTACATTCTGACAACATGATTGGCTGCCAATAAGGGCGGATTTGCATAACTCCTGCACTGGCCAGCCAACATGAACATTCCGACCCATAATAAACTGTCAGAGGAGGATAAGGCAAAGGGCTGAGGCACAAACACAAACACCCAATTCACTTCCCACAGAAAATTTACACCCCTACAAATCACAGACCACGCCCAAAATTGACAGTAAGGCTTCATTAACTTAATTTCCCTGACTAGGCCTCACTTAATAGAATGCTGTTTACGCTCTGAATTGACAGTAAGGCTTCATTAACTTGATTCTCCCAACTAGCCCTCAGCTCACTGGACATTGTGTATGGCCTGAATTGACAGTAAGGCTTCATTAACTTGCTGTTCCTGACTAGGCCTCAGCTCATGGGACATTATGTATGGCCTGAATTTACAGTAACCTACCTTGGCACACAGAGCCCCTATGACCCACGCTACATTCTACAACAGTTTGGAGGAGGGTGGACCATGAATTATGGGACTTGAAGTACCTCCATGGATAACGGGATTTGTACTACTTCAAAACCCATCATTCCCCACAGACCACTGTGGCCCAGAACCAAGACCAATAAAGACCAAACTTGGCACACAATGTCCCCCATGACCCACACTCCATCCGACTGCAGATTAGAGGAGGACACACCATGGATAATGGGATTTCAAGTACCTCCACTCACTTCCAAAGTACCCCACCCACACACGCATCAACCTCTACATCAACACAGCAGACGGAAAGACAAAAAACCTTGTATATCCACAAGCTATGCAGAACGCCAGCAACACCACACACCAACAACTCCCCAGGACTTCAACATCCCACCCACCAGAACAACCCACAAAGACACAGCCATGGCCCCAACAACACCATAACTAACAACAATTCCAACCCTTACATACTCAGACTTTCTCGCATCTCCTAAATAGGGCACAGCAACGCGTGCCGGGTACAGCTAGTGTGTGTGTGTGTGTGTGTGTGTGTGTGTATATATATATCAGATGGTTTCAACCTGAATATGTTTTAATTGCATTTCAACTGTGATTTTTTTTAAAAAAATACTGTTTATATTTAATTCTGTTTTAATACTTGCAATACTGGTATACTTTAAATTGTATATTAATGGTTTTATGTTAAGCTGTTTTGAGTCTCCTTCAGGAGAGGTAAAGCGATATATATCTCATGTAATATAGATACATCTATATATTATTTATAAATAATTCACATAATTCATAGTTTAATTTGCTTTCCATGGTTCGTGTATATGAGTGTGTGTGTGTGTACCTTGGCATCACTTCGCGAATGAAGATTGTTCACTGGAAAAGGTACAAAGAGGGGCAACAAGAATGATCCAAGGGATGGAGCGGCTCCCTTATGAAACCAGGTTGCAACGCCTTGGTCTTTTCAGCCTCGAAAGACGGCGTTTAAGAGGTGACTTGATCGAAGTGTATAAAATCATGCATGGGATAGAAAAGGTGAATAAAGAAAAACTATTTTCTCTGTCACCCAACACTAGGACTAGGGGGCACTCCCTAAAGCTCCAAGGTAGGAAAGTTAGGACTAATAAAGGGAAATAGTTCTTCACCCAGAGGGTCATTGGGTTATGGAACTCACTTCCAGAGGAGGTTGTGACAGCGGTCAGCCTGGACAGCTTCAAGGCAGGATTAGACAGATTCATGGACACCAAGGGAATCAGTAGCTACTGAAATGGACATTCAAGTGCCACCTCGGAGTTGGTAGAGGTAGGCAGGATTTCTCCGGGTACTGGTTGTGGGGGGTCGGGAGCAGGTGAGGGTTTTGCCCTCCTTTCTGCTCGAGATCCCTGTGTACAACTAGTGGGCCACTGTGTGACACAGAATGCTGGACTAGATGGGCTGAGGCCCGATTCAGCATGGTTCTTCTTATGTTCTTATGATCTTATGTATTGTTAGGAAGGACTCATCCCATGCTTTTTACAAGCGCGTTGATGACTAAAAAGGCCAATCTGAGATAGGCAAGTTTGGTTGCAGAAAACACAGCAGAAACACTCCTTGGGTGATGTTGTTTCCAAGTTGCGGTTCTTTCTGCGTCGTCGTTTCTCTTCGAGACCCATTCGGCGTGCCTTCTTGAAAGAGGCCGCAGCATTGTGGATAGTGCGTCTCCATGCCTCCCGATGTGAGGCCAGGGTGGACCATTGTTGGTGATCAATCTGGCCGAGCCTGAGATGTTGTTTCAGGGAGTCCTTATATCTCTTTTTTGGGGTGCCTCTCTTGCGCTGACCCATGGCGAGTTCACCATAGAGTAGTATCTTTGGGAGGCGGTGGTCCTCCATCCAAAAAGAGATTATGCTTCCCAGGTAGATGAACTGCTGAACGGACTTAAGCACAGATGTGCCTATGATGACGTGGGGATGATGGTGTTCTTCCTGTGGTGCGGGCTGGTAGAGGACTTCCCTTTTCTTCAGGCTGACTTCCAGCCCAAACAGCTCTGCAGCTGTTGCAAAGCAGGATGTGAGGCGCTGCAGGGCTGCTTCTGAATGGGCGACAAGGGCAGAATCATCAACAAAAAGCAGCTCACGTACTAGATAGTTTAGAGTCTTAGTGCGAGCCCTCATACGGCTTAAGTTGAACGAGCTACTATCAGTACGATACCGTATATATATGCCGTCTTCTTCAAAATCTGCCATAGCCCTTTGGAGCATCATGCTGAAGAAGATTGTAAACAGGGTTGGTGCAAGAACACAAACTTGTTTCACTCCATTAGTTATGAGAAAGGACTCCGAGAGAGCATCGCCGTATCTGACTTGACCGCGCTGGCCCTCATGTAACAGGATAATCATTTTGAGGAATTTGGGGGGACATCCTAGACGTTCCAGGATCTGCCACAGACCTTTTCTGCTCACAGTGTCGAAGGCTTTGGTGAGGTCGACAAATCTTACATAGAGTCCTTTGTTCTGCTCTCTACATTTCTCTTGCAGTTGTCTAAGGGCAAAAACCATATCTGTGGCGCTCCTATTAGCTCTGAAGCTGCATTGGCTTTCCGGGAGAAGTTCTTCTGCAAGAGCAACAACTAATCTGTTCGGGAGTATGCTTGCAAGGATTTTTCCAGCAATGGAGAGCAGTGTTATACCTCCATAGTTTGAGCAATCGGATTTTGTTCCTTTTTTTTCTTATACAGGGTAATGATAACTGCATCTCGGAGATCTGATGGCAGTTCACCTTTTTCCCAGCAACTCACAAGGAGCTCGTGGAATTTAGCATGAAGTACATGACCTCCCTGTTTCCAAGCTTCAGGTGGGATTCCATCAGGGCCAGATTACCCGCGAGGCCAGACGAGTCCATGGCCTCGGGCGGCGGGTTTTGGGGGGCAGCGGCTTCGGCTCCCCGAAATTAAAAAAAAACAAAAACGGCCCCCTCGCAGCGCTTTCCCCCCGGGAGAATCAGGAGAGGGCGGGGGGAGAGTGCTGCGAGGGGGTGGGGAGGAGGGAATGGCGCCCACCCCTCGCCTGGGCCGCCTCGTGCAAAGGAAGGAGGCGGCCAGGAGGGAGGAGGAGAAGGAAGGGAAGCTCCGCCCCACCGGCGGGCCTGCATGCATGCGCGCGCACGCCCGCCAGCGGGCTTCCCTTCCTCCTCCTCCTCCTGGCTGCCTCCTTCCTTTGCAAGGGGGCGGCCCAGGCAGCGAGGAGGGCGGGACTTCCCTTCCTCCTCCTCGCGCCTTACTTTCGGTGGGAGGAGCCAGGAAGAGGTGGACGGAAGCCCCACGGTGCCACGCGCCTTCCGTCCACCTCCTCCTGGCTCCTCCCGTGACCGAAAGGAAGGCGCGAGGTGGATGGAAGCCATGGGGCCGGTGCCGCGTGGCTTCCGTCCACCTCCTCGGGCCCTCCTTCCGGTTATGGGAGGAGGCGGCGGCGCGGAAGCCACACGCCCGGGGCTGCTGCCGCACATGCGCAGCAGCGCCCTGGGGGCCTGGCTTTCCCCCCCCCCTGGGGGGCGGCGGCGCGGGGCGTCTTGGCCTCGGGTGGCCGAAGGTCTTAATCCGGGCCTGGATTCCATCGATCCCGGCTGCCTTGCCATTTTTCATCTGCTGTATGGCCTCAAGGGTCTCTTCTAGAGTGGGAGCTATAGGGTATAGTATATATATATAAATAAAATTTGGAACATGTTATATATATATATATATATATAATTTTATATATATTATTAGTATCCATTATATATATATATATATATATATATATATATATAAATTTAATTGTAATATTTCCAATATGCATGTCAACACAAAAATAGGAAAAACTTACATTGGCTATGATGCAAAGTACTTTTATGCATCTCATTACTGATTTTTAATTTCATATTAACATATGAAATACTAAACATTATTATTTAATATTTACACGTTAAATATCAATTTGATATTTACATGTGAAATATTATTATGTAATATTTAAACATCAATTATCAATGTGATGTTTAAACGTTGAATGTTCCTTAATATTGTTTAATATCATCATAAATTTTAAATATTTAAATAGTCATCCCATTCTTCTCTCTTGCAACAATGAGGCTGTTGAAGCGAGCTGTCAAACAATCACGGAAGTCGTTTTTGCGGGATTCAAAATGCCAAGTTCCTATGTAAAAAGCGTACCCGTTAAAAAGTTATTTACGGCCTTCAACGACTGTTGTCCCATCATCCCTTCAGCAGGTGAATGGCTCCATGTTGACCGGCTGCAAACAAAGCCTTTCCGCCTGTTGACTTTCAGCACAAAGGCCTTGGCCATGTTGACGTTGGGATTTATGTTATGTTTTGCAAATGGCGCAGAGGGCAAGGAAAGGGCTGGGTTGGGTCCCCGGCCTGATTCATTGCAATCCTAAGCAAAGCCAATCTCTCAAGAGATAACGATCCTTCTCGGCCGGTTCCTCCCATGCCCTGCGGACAGGTACGCGGAGTTTCCTGGTTGAAGAAGAACATTGCATTCTATTTTTTGCCTTTGTTGGTCCTTGCAATGAATCAGGAAGCCACTCCATGGCCAAAGACCCAAAGTCCAACCCTTTGCACCGCAGAAAGTCACAACTAAATCACTCCCGACAGACGGCCATCCAGCTTCCGCTTAGGCACTTCTTCCAAACGTTTATCCAATCCGCTTTAATCATTCGCATCTTCTGTTCACTCTATACATATATTTTAATATATGTAATTTGTAGAAATACGTTCTGCAATGATTATGTGTAGTAGTACGTACAAATAATATATACTACTACTACCGTACTACTAAAAGGTAAAGTTTCCCTCTTGACATTAAGTCCAGTTGTGTCCGACTCTGGGATTCTGGTGCTCATCTCCGTTCCTAAGCCGAAGAACTGGCGTTGTCCACAGACACCTCTAAGGTGATGTGGCCAGCAAGACTACAAAGCATGCAGTTACCTTCCCGCCAGAGCAGAACCTATTGATCTACTCACATTTGTATTATTTTATTTATTTCTTACCTGCATACAATACAATACAATAGTATATATTATTTGTATGTATATATTTGTAATATCAGTATTATTAGTATATATTATATCTATGTATGTACAGTATGTACATATGTATATATATAATAAAAGTCAGTGTTTGCGGGCGGTGGTGCGGTGGGAGGAATATGTGCCAGCGTTTCGATTGGTTGCCACTGTGGGATTATTTGCATAAAGGACACTGATTGGCCAGCCTCAGAACTCTGACACTCTAAGACACCAGACAGAGGGGAATGGTTCCCACGGAGGGAGTATTTGCATAAAGGACTCTGATTGGCCAGCTTCAGAACTCCAACACTCTAAGGCACCAGACAGAGGGGGTTGGTTGCCATGGAGGGAGTATTTGCATAAAGGACTCTGATTGGCCATTGGCAATGCAACATTCTAAGGTGACGCAGAGGGAAAAGGAAAGGCCTCAGGCAATGACGGATCAGGACCAAACTTGGCAAACAGGGGCCCAATGGCCCACTTCACAACCTGGTGTGGTTTAGGGTAGGATGGGCCACACATGATGGGAATTGCAGTACCTTCACCTAATTCACTTCCCAAACAACATTGCAGCCCCTATAAATCACAGACCAGGCCCAAAATTGACAGTAAGGCTTCATTAACTTGATTTTCCCGAATAGGCTTCAGCTCATGGGACATTGTGTATGGCCTGAATTGACAGTAACCTACCTTGGCACACAGAGCCCCTAGGACCCACGCTACATTGTACTGCAGTTTGGAGGAGGGTGGACCATGGATGATGGGACTTGATGTACCCCCATGGATTATGGGATTTGTAGTACTTTCAAATCCTTAATTCCCCACGGACCACTGCGGCCCAGAACCAAGACCGATAAAGACCAAACTTGGCACACAGAGCCCCCGTGACCCACACTCCATCCGACTGCAGTTCAGAGGAGGCCAGACCATGCATGATGGGATTTCAAGTACCTCCATTCACTTCCCAAGCCCGTTGCAACCCTCATCCAGTGATTGAGGAAGACCACACTTCACACACAAAGCTCCCATGACCCACTTTACATCCTGGTGCAGTTCGGAGTAGGGTGGACCATGGATGATGGGACTTGAGGTACCTTCACTCATTTCCCGAGACTGCTGCAAACCTCATCCAATGACTGATCAAGACCAAACGTGGCACACACACAGCCCCCATGACCCACGTTACATCCTGGTGAAATTTGGAGGAGGATGGACCATGGATTATGGGACTTGAAGTACCCTCACTAACTTCCAGGGACCACTGCAAGTTACATAACCAACTGATAAAGACCAACCTTGGCACACAATGCCTTCCTCAAATAACCCGGGCACCGCCGGGTCCCCAAGCTAGTGTTTGTATATATTTGTAATAATATTAAGAAGGTTAGAAATACATTATTATTATTATTTTATTTCTTACCCACATAAAATGATATAATATCATATCATATCATAGGGTAAGAAATAAAATAATAATAAGAAAAAATAAAATATTATTATTTTATTTCTTATCCACTTATTATTATTATGATGAATATATATTATTTATATGCATATATTTGTAATAATATTAAGAGGAAGAAATAAATTATTATTATTTTATTTCTTATCCACATAATATATTATATTAGCATAAGAAATAACATAATAATAGGTAAGAAATAAAATAAGAAGAAATAAAATATTATTATTTTATTTCTTACCCACATATTATTATTAGTAGTAGTATATGTTATTTCTATGTATATGTTTATAATAATATTACAAAGAAGAAGGTAAGAAATAAATTATTATTATTACAATTATTTCTTACCTATTATTATTGTGCAGTTATAGCTGTATATATAATAAAAGAGAATGTTTGTATGTATGTTTGTTTGTATGTATGTGGCAGCTTTCTGATTGGTTGCCACTGTGGGATTATTTGCATAACGCCTCTGACTGGCCAGCACCACCAACATTCCGACACTCTAAAGTGACAGAGGGGGGTAAGGAAAAGGCCTGAGGCAGTCAGGCATGGTGGGAGTTTAAGGCCAACACACTTTGCGGCCCCCAACAATGACAGAACAAGACCAAACTTGGCACACAGAACCCCCGAGACCCACTCTACATCCTGGTGCAGTTTGGAGGAGGGTGGACCACAGATGATGGGACTTGCAGTACATTCAGTAATTTCATGATACCACTGCAACTCCCAATAATGATAGATCAAGGCCAAACTTGGCAGACAGAGCCTTCCTGACCCACTCTACATCTTGGTGCTATTTGGAGGAGGGTGGGCCATGGACAATGGGACTCGCAGTGCCTTCGCTAACTTCCTGACACCACTGCGAGCCACATAAATAACTGCTAAACACCAATGAATACGTTTCTCAAATAACCCGGGCAGCGCCGGGTCCCCAAGCTAGTTTGTAATAATATTAAAAAGAAGAAGGTAAGAAATAAATTATTATTATCATCATTATTATTACTACTATTTCTTACTTATTATTATTATTGTGCAGCTATGGCTTCCCCACAAATTTGTATGCATATATTTGTAATAGTAATGACTAGAAAATAATAAATAAAATATTATAATTACTATTATTATTTCATTTCATTATTATTATTATTATTATTGCTATGTGGCTATGGCTTCCCGCTAGGCTTGCCACCACTGATTCACTAGCATCAAATGTGAGGACCGTTTAGATGTCCGATGTCCTCAAGTTTCCCTGTGAGCAGACTTTATTCATGATCTATCCCAGTGTTTCCCAACCACTGTTCCGCGGCACACTAGTGTGATGAAAGCAATCGCCTGGTGTGCCGCGAGAAATCCTCTCTTCCCCCCCTTTCTTCCCCCTCCTGCCGAACTCCTGCTGCTGTTGCTTGGGGGAGGAGGAAGGGCCGGGCGACAGCGAAGAAGAAGGGGCTGGGGCACTGCCTCCTTCGGCCGTTTCCCCAGCCAGCCAGTCTCGAATCGAAGGAGGGTGGGAAACGGAAGTGGAAGTGGAAGTGTGCTTGTCTGGGCGCATGCGCACTAGGTCCCGGGGGTGGCAGACGCATTCACCTTCCTCCTGCGGCGGTGAAGGAGCCAGCTGCTTCCAGAGGCGCCCTAGCTCGGCCCTGCTGCATCCCAGGTGAGGACCCATGGCGCCCTTCCCCTCGCCCCAGCCCCCCCGAAGCCCCTCGGGGAGGAAGGGCCCCAAAGGGGAGAAGGGGCCTTCTTTCGTGGGGGGAAAGGGTTGGGGCCTGGCAGGAGGGCCCTCGGAGGAAGGAAAGGCAGTGAGGGACTCCCTCGCCAGCCTTCCTCAGCGTTCCTCCCAAATGTCAAGGTCTATTTTTCCCAAACTCCATCTGTGTTCACAGTTGGGCATATTGAGTATTCATTTCAAGTGTGGTCCAGATCCATCATTATTTCAGTCCACAGTGCTCTCTGGGTGTAGGTGAACTACAACTTCCAAACTCAAGTTCAATTCCCAAGCAAGCCCTTTCAGTACTTTCTGTTGGTAATGAGAGTTCAATATGCTAAGTTTGGTTCAATTCCATTGTTGCAAGAGTTCAGGATGCTCTTTGATTGTGTGTTAACTATAAATCCCAGAAACTGTAACTCCCAAATGTCAAAGCCTATTTTTCCCAAACTCCATCTGTGTTCACATTTGGGCATATTGAGTATTCATGCCAAGTTTGGTCCTGATCCAACACTGTTTCAGTCCACAGTGCTCTCTGGATATAGGTGAACTACTCCAAACCCCAAGATCAATGCCCACCAAACTCTTATAGTATTTTCTCTTGGTTATGGGAGTTCTGTGTGGGAAGTTTGTGTCTTTCTGCCATTCCTGCCAGGATAGCTATGTTGTGTTCATCGAAACAGGCCCAGGTTTCACACTGAGTGTATAAATACATTTTAAAACATATTAACTATATCTATTACTGTGTGAGAGTGCCATTTTGTGTCATTTTGGTTGGTGGTGTGCCCCAGGATTTTGTAAATGTAAAAAATGTGCCGCGGCTCAAAAAAGGTTGGGAAACACTGATCTATCCCACCGGCTTTGAACAACCGCTGCCGCAACGCTGTACTTTCCACAGAGGCACAAAACATAACTGATTAACCAGGCGTTAACAATTAGCCGTTTAACACACCCAAATCCAACCCTGAAGAAACAAACACACACCTTCTTCTGTTGATACTCGTAACTTCTCATCGCTCACCCTTAGTCCTACCCAACCCACCTGAGTCTATCTAACCCTTTACTCTGACTTGGATTTTAGTAAAAAGCTGCAAAGAATGAATACAGTTTGGAGTCTATGGATAAAGTGCAAAACTGTTAATTTGACAGTGTAGATGCCCTTGCTCCCTTAGGCAGAAAGAACTTGTTTCGCAATATGTTTTCGCAATCGTACGTTTAGGAAGAACCTTGCTGTGTCGGTGAGATGCCGAACATGTTTCCGAAGGGAGGAAGAATTTCCAACTGATGCAACTTCTCTCATTACACGACTACGCAACACAGCTTTCGTTCCCGGGCTATAAAGATCATTTCCTAATCGTTTGCATCACAAAAACATGGGGAAAGTTTATTAAACTGCACAGACGTCACGCGACAGCACGCTTGGCTCTAGTTTATTTCTAGAAGGAAGAAAAGAAGAAAGAAGGAAAGGAAGGAAGGAAGGAAGGAAAGAAAGGAAAGGAGCTAAAAAAGGAAATGATAGGATAGGAAAGGAAAGGAGGGAAAAAGAAAGGGAGGGAAGGAAGGAAAGAAAGAAAGGAAGGAGACAAAGGAAAGGATAGGAAAGGGAAGGAAGGAAAGAAGGGGAAGAAAAGAAGGAAGGAAAGGGACAAGGAAAGGATAGGAAAGGAGGGGAAAAGAAAGAAAGGGAAAGGAGGGAGAAAGAAAGGGAAGGAAGGGGAAGAAAGAAGGAAGGGAAGGAAAGAGACAAAGAAAGGAAAGGATAGGAAAGGAGGGAGAAAGAAAGGGAAGGAAGGAAGGGGAAGAAAGAAGGAAGGAAAGGAAAGAGACAAAGAAAGGAAAGGATAGGATAGGAAAGGAAAGGAGGGGGAAGAAAGAGAAGGGAAGGGGAAGGAAGGAAGGAAAGAGACAAAGAAAGGAAAGGATAGGAAAGGAGGGAGAAAGAAAGGGAAGGGAAGGAAGGAAGGGGAAGAAAGAAGGAAGGGAAGGAAAGAGACAAAGAAAGGAAAGGATAGGGAAAAGAAAGAAAGGGAAGGAAGGGGAAGAAAGAAGGAAGGGAAGGAAAGAGACAAAGAAAGGATAGGAAAGGAGGGAGAAAGAAAGGGAAGGAAGGAAGGGGAAGAAAGAAGGAAGGGAAGGAAAGAGACAAAGAAAGGAAAGGATAGGAAAGGAGGGAGAAAGAAAGGGAAGGAAGGAAGGGGAAGAAAGAAGGAAGGGAAGGAAAGAGACAAAGAAAGGAAAGGATAGGAAGGAGAGGAGAAAAAGAAAAGGAAAAAGAAAGAAGAAAGGAGGGAGAAAGACAAAGAAAGGAAAGGGAAGGGAAGGGAAGGGAAGGGGAAGGAAGGAAAGGAAAGAGACAAAGAAAGGATAGGAAAGGAGGGAGAAAGAAAGGGAAGGAAGGAAGGGGAAGAAAGAAGGAAGGGAAGGAAAGAGACAAAGAAAGGAAAGGATAGGAAAGGAGGGAGAAAGAAAGGGAAGGAAGGGGAAGAAAGAAGGAAGGGAAGGAAAGAGACAAAGAAAGGAAAGGAAGGAAAGGAGGGAGGAAGGGAAGGGAAGGAGAAAAAAAGAAAGGGAAGGAAAGGACAAAGAAAGGAAAGGAAAGGAGAAAGAAAGGGAAGGAAAAGAAAGGGAAGGAAAAGAGGAAGGAAGGAAGGAAAAGAGGAAGGAAGGAAGGAAAAGAAGGAAAGAAGAAAAAGAAAGGAAGGAAGGAAAGGAAGAAAAAGGAAAAGGGAAGAAGAAAAAGGAAAGGAAAAGACAAAGAAGGAAGAAGAGAAAGAAAAGGAAAGGAAAAGAAAGGAAAAAGGATAGGAAAGAGAGAAATAAAAGAAAGGGAAGGATAAAGGAAGGAAAGAAAGAAAGAAAGGAAGGAGAGAAAGGAAGGAAGGAATACAGGAATAACACTTTCAAACCAGGAACAGAACATTTTCCAAATCTTGTTACACAGTGTTGTTTACATCCTGCCTTCTTACCGTGGCTTCGTCCACGTCTTTGCACCTCGGATCCATCATTTTGGCAGCAGCGGCCGTCACTGCGGAATCCCATCGCTCGACGTGGTCCTAAGGGAGAAAACACAGGGAGCACTGAGTGCCAAGAAATGAGATCCCATCATCCCCAAAACTGGAGCCGGATCAACTCTTAGGAGACTTTCCAACTCATCTCTAGCTTTCTTCTTTCAATTACCAGACCTGCAGCACAGTGGCAATGAATAATAATAATTATTATTATTATTATTTTCCTACTTCATCTAATATTCGATAGCTTTAGTTCTCAAGACGGGGAGAAGCAGGTAAGGCTTCATTCTCTTGTATCGCCTCATCAGTCCCTCAACACACATTTTCATATAGGCATACACAACAACAACAACAACAACAACAACAACAAATAGGAAGAGAGCTGCCAACTTTATATGGAGACTAGCTGTACCCGGCACGCGTTGCTGTGCCCTATTTTGGAGATGCGAGGAAGTCTGAGTATGTAAGGGTTGGAGTTGTTGTTAGTTATGATGTTAGTTATGGTGTCCCATAATCCATGGTCCACCCTCCTCCAAACTGTAGTAGAATGTAGCGTGGGTCATAGGGGCTCTGTGTGGCAAGGTAGGTTACTGTAAATTCAGGCCATACACAATGTCCCATGAGCTGAGGCCCAGGCCATACACAATGTCCAATGAGCTGAAGTCGGGAGAATCAAGTTAATGAAGACTTTCAATTCAGGCCATACACAATGTCCAAAGTCGGGAGAATCAAGTTAATGAAGCCTTACTGTCAATTCAGGCCATACACAATGTCCAATGAGCTGAGGGCTAGTCGGGAGAATCAAGTTAATGAAGACTTACTGTCAATTCAGGCCATACACAATGTCCAATGAGCTGAGGGCTAGTCGGGAGAATCGTTAATGAAGCCTTACTGTCAATTCAGATAAACAGCATCCCATTAAGTGAGGCCTAGTCAAGGTAAATTAAGTTAATGAAGCCTTACTGTCAATTCAGAGCGTAAACAGCATTCCATTAAGTGAGGCCTAGTCAGGGTAAATTAAGTTAATGAAGCCTTACTGTCAATTTTGGGCGCAGTCTGTGATTTTCTGTGGGAAGTGAATTGGGTGTTTGTGTTTGTGCCTCAGCCCTTTGCCTTATCCTCCTCTGACAGTTTATTATGGGTCGGAATGTTCATATTGGCTGGCCAGTACAGGAGTTATGCAAATCCGCCCTTATTGGCAGCCAATCATGTTGTCAGAATGTAGAGGCTGGGAGAGTCGTTGGCAGCCCCAGAGAATGCTGGGAAATGTAGGTTTTTTTTACTGTTGTTATGGGTGCCTTTTAGGTTTTTGGGGGGAAAGTTTCTTTGCTACAAACATACCTTGCTTGAGGCCTATTTCTGTTGGCAAGTTTGGTGTTTCTGAGTTGTAAGGTTTCTCTGTTTGGGACGGTCGGTCCATGACGGGAACCCCTTTATATAATAGATTAGTTAACAGCTCCCTTGAGCAAGGAGCTTTTCCAGAGGGATTGAAAGAGGCCGTGGTCTCTCAATTGCTGAAAAAGCCAGGATTAGATCCCTCGGTCCCCTCCAATTACCGCCCAGTTTCGAACCTCTCGTTTCTGGGCAAGGTAATTGAGAGGGCGGCAATGGAGCAGTTACAGGCTTTCCTAGATGACACAGCTGGACCAGATCCCTTCCAGTCCGGCTTCCGTTCCGGTTACGGGACGGAGACGGTTTTGGTCTCCGTCACAGATCAGCTGCGTTGCCAGCTTGACCAAGGCGGATCGGCACTGCTTGTGTTATGGGACCTCACAGCAGCGTTTGATACAGTCGATTATGATCTTTTGACGCACCGCCTTGCTGTGGTTGGAGTGAGGGGGACAGCTCTGAATTGGCTGTCCTCCTTTCTCCACAATCGGGAGCAACGAGTGCAGAGGGGAGGGATGGTTTCCGGGGGATCCCCCTTACATTGTGGGGTCCCTCAGGGAGCCATCCTCTCCCCCTTGTTATTTAACATCTACATGCGACCACTCGCTCAACTGGTACGTAGCTTTGGGCTTGAGTGCCATCAGTACGACGATGACACTCAGCTCATTCTGAGGAGGGAAGGCCGGCTGGACTCCGTACCCAATAATTTCCATCTGTGCCTTGAGGCTATTACTGGATGGCTGTGAGCCAGCAGGTTGAAGGTGAACTCGGCGAAGACGGAGATCCTCTGGCTGGGTCGTCTGGGCGATAGGGACATCCAACTGCCGACCCTGGATGGCGAGGCCTTATGCCCGTCGTCATCTGTAAAAGCCTCGGTGTCCAGCAGGGGCGGACCTACCTATTCCGAGGGGGTAAGCGACAAAAATATTTTGCGCCCCCCCCCCAGTGGCTCCAGAGCGCGAGTCACGCTCTGGAGCCCAGTGCGCATGCGCAAATCTCAGCGCCCGCGCACTGGCTCCAAAGCGGGAGGCACGCTTTGGGGCCAGTACGCATGCGTGGAGATTTTTCGTGCATGCGCAGAAGCTTCTAATGTGCTACAGCGCCTTAGAAGCTTCTGCGCATGCGCAAAAAAATCTCCGCACATGCGTACTGGCCCCAAAGCGCCTCCCGCTTTGGAGCCAGTGCGCGGGCGATGGGGCCGGCTGCAGAGGCACAGCTGGCGGTGCGGAGCATGAGGCCTTGCACGGGCAGCGGGGCTGGCTTGACGGGCATAAGGCCTTGCACGGGCAGCGGGGCTGGCTGCGTAGGCGCAGCCGACGGGCGGCGGGGCGGCGGCGCCCCGCCCAGGTGACGACGCCCCTCCCAGGTGGCAACGCCCTACGCGGCTGCATAGTTGGCATAATGCTTCCACCGGCCCTGGTGTCCAGTTGGACCCTCTGCTGTCAATGGAGACCCAAATCTCCACTGTCAGCAGAATCGCATTCTTCCATCTGCGACAGGCGAAGCGTCTGGCCCCCTATCTGTCCCGGAACGATCTAGCCATGATAATCCAAGCCACGGTCATCTCAAGATTGGACTACTGTAATGCTCTTTACATTGGCCTACCTTTGTCTGTGATCCGGAAACTTAAGTTTGTGCAGCATGCAGCAGCCCGGCTACTCGTGGGGGAGCCCTCGACGTGCCATATAACTCCAATCCTGCATGATCTGCACTGGCTACCGATTGAACGCTGGATCACTTTCAAGGTGTTAGTTCTTACTTTCAAGGCCTTATATGGCCTGGGGCCAGTGTACTTACGGGATCGCCTGGTTCCATACAACCCCCCGAGATCACTATGTTCAGAAGACCTGAACCTCCTAACTATTCCCTCTGTCAAGTCCTTCTGCCTCACCGAGAGATAGGACGTTTCTAAACTGCAATATAATCGGATTATCAAAGCAGATAATCCACATTATCTGCTTTGAATTGGACTATATGAGTCTACACTGCCATATAATCCAGTTCAAAGCAGATAACCTGGATTTTACATGGCAATGTAGACAGCAATGGTACTCCTGTTAGTAATCTGGCTGCCGAGAGTTGGACTAATTGCAACTTCTGAGCAGTCTTTAGAGGCAGCCCCACGTAGAGAGCATTACAGTAGTCTATTCGAGATGTAACCAGAGCATGGACTACCGTGGCCAAGTCAGACTTCCCAAGGAATGGGCGCACCTGCGCACAAGCTTTAACTGTGCAAAAGCTCTCCCGGCCACCGCCGAAACCTGAGCTTCCAGGCTCAGCGATGAGTCCAGGATCACTCCCAGGCTGCGCACCTGCGACTTCAGGGGGAGTGCAACCTCGTCAAGCACAGGCTGTAACCCTATGCCCTGTTCGGCCTTTCGACTGACCAGGAGGACCTCTGTCTTGTCTGGATTAAGTTTCAAAAACATCAGCATGAACATCAGACACAATCGCCGGCTGAACAGGCTGGCAGACAACAAATTACACTAGGTTACACAATCTGAAAAATGTTCTGTGCCTGGTTGGAAAGTGTTATTTCCAGTTTAATTGTGCGGTCCTGACTTTGGAAGGAGTTGTTCTACTCCAGAAACTTCATTATTTTTGTGGCTGCCACAAAGTTGGTTGGATTGGCCAAGACCTGTTGAAAAACTACCACCAAAATGTGCTACAGCAAGACGTCCCTCGCACAAAAACAGAGTTTGAATCCCATAATGCTAAATTGTCAATTTGAATCTGTATTTCATCAGTGGATTTTAATTGCATTTAGCCGCCCCGAGTCCCCTCAGGAGAAGGGCAGGGTAGAAATGAAGATAATAATAACACCGTGTTCTTGTAATAGTGTCTTAACTCCTGTTTTAATAATGTTGTATCTCTCCTCGAGCCGCAGGGAGAGGTGGGTAATACGTTCATTACTATTATTATCATTAATTAAGTTGGAGCATTGCAGCACACCCAAATACCTGGGGGTCACTCTGGACCGTGCGCTGACCTACAAGAAGCACTGCTTGAATATCAAGCAAAAAATGGGTGCTAGAAATAACATTGCACGAAAGCTGAGTGGCACAACCTGGGGATCACAATCAGACACAGTGACGGCATCTGCCCTTGCGCTTTGCTACTGAATACGCATGCCCAGTGCGGAAAACATCTCACCACGCAAAAACAGTGGATGTGGATCTTAATGAAACACGGCACATTATCACGGGGTACCTGTGCCCTACACCAGTGTTTCCCAACCGATGTGCCGCGGCACACTAGTGTGCCGTGAGAAATCATCAGGTGTGCCGTGGGAAACTGGAGATAGAAAAGAGAGAGAGTGTGTGTGTGAGAGAGAGCCCTCCTGTCCTACCAGGAAGCCCTAGCCCGGGTTCGATCCCTTGCCTGAGTCCCGCAAACACAGCCTCCTTTTGGGAAGCCTTGTGCCGCCGGACTCACCACTTGCCTTCTTGGGCTTCCTCCTCCCCTCCGCTCCTTCCTCGGCCTCGGAAGGGTTTGAGCCGAAAGGCGGGGATTGCGTCAGGCGGAAAGAGCCGCGCAGAGAGAGAGAGAGAGAGAAGATCCTGGGATGGGACTTCCCCGGGTCCCCCGGCTGTCTGGGGGGCAGATCTACATCGTAGCATTCATGCAGTGAGGCACCCCTTGGTCTTCCAGGGCTCAAGGCTGGGAAATCCCGGGATTTGTAGTTTGGGGAGGCTCAGGATGGTGTCAAACTACCACTCCCATGATTCCTTCGCACTCAGCCAAGGCGGGTCAAGGGACGTTTAGGACACAGGGTTGAGGCATCTTTAAGCAGGGGCCGAAAACTAACATGGCCCTCCCGCCAGGTGTTTTGGCCTACAACTCCCACCATTCTCATATACATATATATATATATATATATATATATATATATATGCTGTATAAATTTATTAGCTGTACCCGCCACGCATTGCTGTGGCCAACCTTCCCTCCCTCTTTCTCTCCTTCCTTCCCTCTTTTCTTTTCTTTCTTCTTTCCCTATTTCTTCCTTCCTTCTCTACCTGCTTCTTTCCTCCCTTTCTTTGCTCTTTGGTTCCATTCTTCCTTCTCTCTTCCCTTCCTTCTTTCCCTCTTTCCTTTCTTCCCTCTTTTTCTTTTCCTTCTTCTTTCCCTTTTTCTTTCTTCCTTCTCTACCTGGTTCTTTCCTCCCTTTCTCTGCTCCTTCCTTCCTTCCTTCCTTCCTTCCTTCCTTCCTTCCTTCCTTCCTTCCTTCCTTCCTTCCTTCCTTACTTCCTTCCTTCCTTATTTATTGATGCATAAGAACACAGAGAGAGACTGACAGCTGTTGAGCAAGACCTTCGTGTGTGTCTTTCTGCCATTCCTGCCAGGATATCTATGTTGTGTTCATAGAAACAGGCCCAGGTTTCACACTGAGTGTATAAATACATTTAAAAACATATTAACTATATGTATTACTGTGTTAGAGTGTCATTTTGTGTCATTTTGGTTGGTGGTGTGCCCCAGGATTTTGTAAATGTAAAAATGTGTCACGGCTCAAAAAAGGTTGAAAAATACTGCCCTACACCACTGGAGAAATTACACTATTTAGCCGGTATTGCACCACCTGACATCCTTTGGGAAGTAGCAACCAATAGGGAAAGGACCAAGGCAATGACATCTATCAGCCAGCACACCAACGACTTAAATCAAGAAATAGTTTCTAAGATCTACAGAGACACTCACTGCAACACCTCAGCAAGCGAGAGTCCAAAAGTGGCAGGCTAAAACCCAGAAGCTCAATCAATGGCTGAAACTAAATGGGAGACTCCCTCCTGGGCACACAGGAAACTAAATGGGAGACTCGGAAGGCGCTGAACAGACTGCACTCTGGCACCACGAGATGCAGAGCCAACCTTAAGAAATGGGGTCTCAAAGTAGAATCCACGACATGCGAGTGCAGAGACGAGCAACGCATGGACCACCAACTACGATACAGCCTGAGCCCTGCCACATGCACGATGGAGGACCTTCTTACAGTGACACCAGAGGCACTCCAAGCGGCCAACTACAGGTCAAAGGACATTTAATCGAACGTTTTCAAAGTTTGTGTTTAGTTTTTTTAAATACAGTACAACTGCTTGGGTTGCTCCTGATACGATAAATAAATAACTTATTATACTTATTATTATATTTATTGCCTTGCAGCTTCAGGGATTCCTCAATGATTCCTCGCCTTGGTGGATGACCTCCGCAGGGAGCTGGACAGGGGGAGTGTGACCCTGCTCGTTCTCTTGGACATCTCAGCCGCTTCCGATACCATCGACCATGGTATCCTTCTGGGACGGCTCTCCGGGATGGGTCTCAGGGGTACGGTTTTACTGTGGCTCCGGTTCATCCCGGAGGGGTGTTACCAGTCAGCAAAGCTGGGAGACTCCTGCTCAGACCCCTGGCCGTTTACCTGTGGGGTCCCGCAAGGATCTATTCTGTCCCTAGGGATCACAACCAGACACAGTGACAGCATCTGCCCTTGTGCTTTGCTACGCTGCTGCTGAGTGTGCATGACACAGCAAAACACATGCAACGAACTGATTAAATAATAGAACCAAGAGTGGATAATGCATCAAATCAACCAGGGGATAAGGTAAATAAATCCCAAAATGGGAGACAATAATGCTCAAGCAGAGCTCAGGGGAATAAAGTCTGTAACAACCCTAAAGTTAGCTGGAGATAAAAAGGTACCGTTATAACATAACTATAAGGGCTCCAATATGCATTCGTAATTTGCCGTGATTGCTCAAATGCAGGTGGCCAAGAAGTAAATTCTATAGGACTCAAGTCCGTATTGGCGGGCAGGTGCGATGCAATAGGTACCGTGCACAGGTAACGGGGTGGGATGTGTGGGGTGTGGTGATATTTATTGCCAGTGCAGATAGGCGGATAGGAAGGAGTTTACAAGGAGGCCGACGGGATAAACGACCCTAGGCCTAGGCACCCGTTTCGCCACTGGGCGGCTTTCTCAAGGCGCAGCATAGATGTAGTAATGCAGTGTTTCCCAACCGCAGTAGTGTGCCATGACGGACCTCCTGCTGTGCTGTGAGAAAAGCTCTCTGCCCCCTTCCTTCCCCCTCCTCCTGCCGAACTCCTGCTGCTTGGGGGGGGGAGGAGGAAGGGCCGGGCGGCAGCGAAGAAAAAGAAGACTGGGCTGGGGCGCCACCTCCTTCGGCCGTTTCCCCAGCCAGCCTCCAATCCGCCATGACTCCCGCCATGACTCTCGCCCCTCGCTCACTGAAGCCACGCGAAGAAGGAAACCGGGGAAGGGGGCGGAGCCAGGCCACGCCATGCCCCGCCCCCTTCCCCCAGCTTCAGCTTTCCCACAGCTTCTCCACCCTTGAGGGGACAGTGCCAAGCCAACATTGTACTGGCTCTGCCACCGCTGGCTTGGCACTTCCCCCCTCAAGGCTGGAGAAGCTGTGGGAGAGCGGAAGCCGGAGTGAGGGGGCCGAGCCAGGCCGCACCATGCCCCGCTCCTCCCCCTCCCCCGGCTTTGGCACTCCCAGTAGCTGCTCCCAGCAGGCCACCCCCCCCCCCCCAGCCGTTCTTTACTGCGTTCGAGTGTCATTTTGGTTGGTGAACCCAGATTTTTTTAATGTTAAATGTGTGCCGCGGCTCAAAAAAGGTTGGGAAACACTGCTCTAGGTCTCCCAATGTTGACTCCCGTCTTGAACAACAACAAAAAACCCCCCACAAATTTATTTCAAATCTCAACATTGGCAAGTCCTTCTCTTCCTTATGCCACGATGAGCAAAACCTCATTGGGAATCATAACGAGCCATTGAAAACCGCCCTCAATCGGCTTCGATTTGCGCCGGGGGTGGCATGCCTACCTCTGGCATGACAAGGCGCAAATTGAAAGAAACTTCACTAACCATTTTGTTAGAGCACCCCTTTTAAAAGCTTGGAATAAATACAAGGACCGGTTTTATCAAGCAACACCCCAATGGATCTCACCACAAGAAGCGCAACAGATGAGAGAGATACCAGCTAGTAGGTGGTACACATACGAACAACTGATAACTAGGACCAGATCCCAGTGGTCACTCAAACCATAAGAGACGCTACGAGGTCAAGCCATGGAACTCTCATGGTTTCAGTACGCTCAGTGCAAAGAAGTCTTCAAAAGGGATGCGAGAAAGAACTTCAACATACACCCCACAGTTTGGGAGAAGGTGATGAAAGCGGATAGAAAGGTGATAAGTCTTCTGTATAATAAGCTCCTGGAGTGGGAGACCGAAACAGAAGGGGTAAAAGAAATGATGATAAGATGGGCCCAAGAATTGGGCCACACAATTCTTTTACAAGAGTGGGAGACTTTATGGAAGGGGAAAGTGAAGGGCATGGGCTTTTCTCACATGACGGAAAACTGGTATAAAATGTTTTACCACTGGTATCACACACCGGTGAGTTTAGCAAGGTGCTACCCCTCCATGAATGACCAATGCTGGAAGGAGGCAAAAGGATGCAAGGAGGCAAAAGGATGTTTCATGCACTGCTGGTGGCAATGTAAGATACTTAAGAAATTTTGGAAAACAATCCACCTACATGTGGAAAATATTTTAGGAAAAAAACTGGAAATGAAACCGGAGTTTTATTTGCTCCATCTTACGGACAGTGACTGGGAGAGAGATGACGATAAGATTTTTTTTCATCTGGCCACGGCGGCCAGGATGAAAATGGCAAAACACTGGAAGAGTGAGGATCCCTTATCGATAAGGAATTGGCTACTAAGGATTAGGGAAATAATGGACCTTGATGTACTGAGGAGTATGGCCACAACCCAAAGCAACAAGAATAAGTGAAAACCGCCCTCAATCAGTCTCAGAAACAGATTATTTCCTAATGTAATGAGGCCCTTATTCTCATTTGGCCTTTTGGAACGCTAGGCATGCCGGGCTCCGAACCCACAGTTTTGCTAAAGCTGAATATAACAGGAATTCGGGGAAAGTTGTTTTTAATGCAGGGAGACGGTGGCAATGTAGACAGCGGTACTTTTAACAAGCAAGACCATATTGGGAATAATAACGAGCCATTGGAAACCGCCCTCAGTCAGTCTCGGAAACTGAGTATTTCCTAACGTAATTAGGTTCCTTATTCTCATTTGGCCTTTTGGAACGCAAGGCATGCCGGGCTCCGAACCCACAGTTCTTGCGAAAGCTGAATATAACAGGAATTCGGGGAAAGTTGTGTCTAACCTGTACTTTAATAGCGGCATGTTAATTTGAATGTTAAGGAATTTTATGGATGATTTTATACTGTTTTAATTGAGTCAATTGTTTTAATTGTATGTATAATGTGGAAAGCATAATTGATGCATATGTGAAGCCGCCCTGCGTCCCTTCGTGGGAGAAGGGCGGGGTAGAAATGAAGCTAATAAATAAATAAATAAATACAGGGGGACGGTGGCAACGCAGACAGTGGTACTTTTAACGAGCAAAACCTCATTGGAAATAATAACGAGATACTGAAAATCACCCTCAATCGGTCTCAGATTAGTTAACCCAGTGTTTTCCAACCTTTTTTGAGCCGCGGCACATTTTTTACATTGACAAAATCCTGGGGCACACCACCAACCAAAGTGACACAAAATGACACTCTAACACAGTAATACATATAGTTAATATGTTTTTGAATGTATTTATACACTCAGTGTGAAACCTGGGCCTGTTTCGATGAACACAGCATAGATATCCTGGCAGGAATGGCAGAAAGACACAAACTTCCCAAACAGAACTCCCATAACCAAGAGAAAATGCTATAAGAGTTTGGTGGGCATTGACCTTGGGTTTTGGAGTTGTAGTTCACCTATATCCAGAGAGCACTGTGGACTGAAACAATGTTGGATCAGGACCAAACTTGGCATGAATACTCAATATGCCCAAATGTGAACACAGATGGAGTTTGGGGAAAATAGACCTTGACATTTGGGAGTTACAGTTTCTGGGATTTATACAATCACACAATCAAAGAGCATCCTGAATTCTTGTAACAATGGAATTGAACCAAACTTGGCATATTGAACTCTCATTACCAACAGAAAGTACTGAAAGGGTTTGCTTGGGAATTGACCTTGAGTTTGGAAGTTGTAGTTCACCTATATCCAGAGAGCACTGTGGACTCAAACAATGTTAGGCTATGTTGTTGTTTGTTTTCTATCCAGAATCACAATGTTGGAAGGAGGCTCACCACTTTAAGGTCCCTCAAACAGGCATGGGAAAACTTCGGCCCTCTGGGTGCTTTGGACTTCAACTCCCACCATTCCTAGCAGCCTGAGGCCCTTTCCTGCTTAAGTGGCTGAGGGGGAAAAGGAAAAGAGCCTGAGGCTGCTAGGAACGGTGGGAGTTGGAGTCCAAAACACCAAGAAGGTCCAAGTTTGCCCATGCCAGCTTTCGACAGAGACCTCTTCCTCCCCCTTCCCCTTCGCGCCCTTTCTTCCCCCTCCTGCCCAACACTTACTTTTTCTTCTCCGGAGGTTCCCATTTCCCACGGCACACCTGAGGATCGCTCACAGCACACTAGTGTGCCACGGCACACTGGTTGGGAAACACTGAGTTAATTTACAATCAAGAGAATTCTGAACCCCACCAATGATGGAATTGGGCCAAGCTATCCACACAGAAACCCCTCAATCGGTCTCAGAGACAGAATATTTCCTAATGTTCCTCATTCTCATTTAGGAATAATAACAAGCCCCGTGGTTCAAAGAATCCACTGGTCCGAAAGGTCTTATGGAGGGCAACTGTGCATACAGTCCCATAAGTAGAGTAGCATGCCTTTGCGTGTCCTTCCTGCAGAGATTCTATACCAAGTTATCCATTAACCAATCAAGCTCAGCCGGCCAGTGTGTTTCACTTTGTTAACGAACCTCTTCCCAAGTTAAATAATGCTAAATAACAACAAATGTGGTGGGAAGGACATCCACATTCAAACAGTTTGGATGGGGATGTAAACATCCAGTTTGGATGAGAGGAAGGGTGACAACCGTGTTTAACCCAGTTTGGATGCGGATCTCGCCCCAGTTCTGACACGGAGGGAAGGGCAACCCTATTGAGAATCTTCTTCAGCATGATGCTCCAAAGGGCTACAGCAGACCTCAAAGATGAAGACGGCATATATATATATATATATATATATATATATACTCTCAGACTGAGTTGTGCTTGTTCAACTTCTGCCTCCTGAGGGCTCGCACTAAGACTCTAAACTATCTAGTCCGTGAGCTGCTTTTTGCCGACGATGCTGCCCTTGTCGCCCATTCAGAAGCAGCCCTGCAGCGCCTCACATCCTGCTTTGCAGCAGCCTCAGAGCTGTTTGGGCTGGAAGTCAGCCTGAAGAAAACGGAACTCCTCTACCAGCCCGCACCACAGGAAGAACACCATTATCCCCAAGTCAGCATAGGCACATCTATGCTTAAGTCTGTCCAGCAGTTCACCGACCTGGGAATAATCATCTCTTCAGATGCCAAGATTGATAGAGAGATAGATCACAGATTAGCAAAGGCATAGCGTGCATTCGGAAGGCTTCACAAAAGAGTCTGGAGCAACAAGCACCTGAGGCAAAGCACCAAAATCAGTGTGTACAGAGCTTTCGTACTGTCTATTCTCCTATATGGGTTTGAAACATGGGTCACCTATCGCCAACACCTACGACTCCTCGAACGCTTTCATCAGCGCTGTCTTCGCACATCCGCTTCCAAACCGGGTTAAACATCCAGTTTGGATGCAGATGTCGCCCCAGTTCTGACACGGAGAGAAGGACATCCGCCTCCAAATTGGGCTCAACAGCCAATGAGGGGAATGCACCTCAGAAGGGGCGAGAATCTAATGCCGATTCCTTTCCGAAAATGGTGGCGGTGGCGTTCAAAATGGCAAATTCACTTCCAGGTTGCTTACATCGGTTCAAAGGCGAATTTAATCCGAATTCATCCCGATTTTACGAGCATTCTGACGAACCTCCCAGGCAGGCATGTAGCACCACTTAGGGGGCCAGCCCCAAATTCTCAGGATGGTCCTGGAAGGCCTTACTGGTACATTATTTGCGGTTATGTTTATTCATATCATGATCTGATCACCATGCACAATATATCCCACATTAATGGGGTTATTGGGATAACAATACAAAAGGTTTGCTAGGGTAGACCCTCTTCCACGCAGTCTCAGCTCCCCCGACCCAAACTCACCCCCCCCCCCCCCCCGAATCAAAATCCTGGCTACGGCCCTGTCCCCAGGCCTATTTGGTACCACTTTAAGTGCCACGGCTCAATACTACAGAGCCCTGGAAGCTATAGTTTTGCCAAGCAGAGCAAAGAAGCTTCCAGCAATTTCTTTTCGAACTCATTTCCTTGCTCGCCTGGTTTGTTCCCTGCGGCTTCCAAGGCGATTAAAACAGGTTCCGCTGAAAAAGGCAACAGTGCATTCACCTTTCAGGAATACAGTCTGGAGAAATTATACCATCAAAACAATGCTAAAGTGCCAGGAAAATACTTAAAAATTCTAACTCATCCATTCTATCTATCCCCGTGGGCAACAGCGAAAGGCGGTCGCTTGAGGCACCGAAAAGCCTTTTCTGGTGTGGAATGTGCATGACCCTGCCCACGGCCTCTCCCATAATAACCCGTTCCTGTTCTTTCCTATGAGACACAGCAAACACAGAGGACTTGATCGGCAACTGAACAGACAGGAGAGGGTTGGGGGCCTAACTCAGCACGATGGAAGTTGTAGTTCACCCTGCATCGAGACATAACACTGTGACCCCCACCGTCAATGGGCCTGGACCACATTTGGCACACAGAACCCCCATGACCAAGGCAAAATACTGGAGAGGTTTGGGAGGAACTCATCTTAATGTATAGGAGTTGTAGATACTGGGATGTATAGTTCACCTGCAATCAAAGAGCACTCTGAACCCCACAAACTATGAACCTGCAACTATCTTGGCACACAGAGAGCCCTCATGACCAAAAAATACTGGTGGCCTTTGTGTGAATTTATGGGAGTTGTATGGAGGGCAACTGTGCATACAGTTGTTCTTGCACCAACCCTATTTACAATCTTCTTCAGCATGATGCTCCAAAGGGCTACGTCAGATCTCGAAGAAGAAGACAGCATATATATACGCAATCGTACTGATGGCACCTTGTTCAACTTAAGCCATCAGAGGGCTCGCACTAAGACTTAGTCTAAACTATCTAGTCCGTGAGCTGCTTTTTGCCGATGATGCTGCCCTTGTCGACCACTCAGAAGCAGCCCTGCAGCGCCTCACGTCCTGCTTTGCAACAGCTGCAGAGCTGTTTGGGCTGGAAGTCAGCCTGAAGAAAACGGAAGTCCTCTACCAGCCTGCACCACAGGAAGAACACCATCATCCCCACGTCAGCATAGGCGAATCTGTGCTTATGTCCGTCCAGCAGTTCACCGACCTGGGAAGCATCATCTCTTCAGGCGCCAAGATTGATAAAGAGATAGATCACAGATTAGCAAAGGCATAGAGTGCATTCGGAAGGCTTCACAAAAGAGTCTGGAGCAACAAGCACCTGAGGCAAAGCACCAATGTACAGAGTATGTACAGAGCTATCGTACTGTCTATTCTCCTATATGGGTTTGAAACATGGGTCGCCTATCGCCAACACCTATGACTCCTCGAACAATTTCATTGGTGCTGTCTTCGCACAATCCTAAATATACACTGGACCGACTATGTGACGAATGTTGCTGTGTTTGAGCAAGCAGGGGTCACCAGCATTGAGGCCATGCTATTGAGAACTCAGCTGCACTGGGCAGGGCACGAGGTCTCTAGGATGGAGGACCACCGCCTTCCAAAGATACTACTCTATGGTGAACTCGCTAAGGGTCAGCGCAAGAGAGGCGCCCCAAAAAAAGAGATACAAGGACTCCCTGAAACAACATCTCCGGCTCAGCCAGATTGATCACCAACAATGGTCCACCCTGGCCTCACTTCGGGAGGTGTGGAGACGCACTATCCACAATGCTGCGGCCTCTTCTCAAAGAGAAACGACAACACAGAAAGAACCGCAACTTGTAAACAACATCACCCAAGGAGACTTTCTGCTGTGCTTTCTGCAACTGGACTTGCCTATCTCGGATTGGCCTTCTTAGTCATCAACGCGCTTGTAAAAAGCGTGGGATGAGTCCTTCCTGAATATTCGTTCACGAAGAAAAGCCAAGAAAAAGAAAAAAAAAGTTCACCTACATCCAGAGAGTACTGTCAACCAAAAAGCCGATCGATATGAACCAAACTTGGCACGCATACCTGATACACCCAATTTTGATTATCGGAGAGATTGACCTTCAGTGTAAAATGATTCCTAATATTTATTTATTTATTGATCTCAAGTATTTGTACCCCGCCCTTCTCAACCCCCACCCCCGGGGGGGGGGGGACTCAGGGCGGCTTACGGGCTGACATACAACACCCAGACCAATGCTCAAACCACTGCATCATGCTGGACCTAGGGTGGCCTTATTACCCATAAGGCCACCCTAGGCCATGGCCTAGGGCCGCAATCCAAGAGGGGCGCAATTCACGTGGACCCCAAAAAATGTTGAAACAAAACCGCAATGCAACTCTCTCTCTGTCTCTCGGGGGAGGGCGGGGGGAGAACGCTGTGAGGGGGCGGAGGAGAAGGGAATGGCAACCCCCCCTCACCATCACCCCAGCCCCCTTGTCAAGGAAGGAGGGTGTGAGGAGGAGGACGAGGCGGAGGGAAGCCCCCGGGGCCGCTGCCGGGCATGCACAGCACCCAGGAACATGGTGGAGGAAGCAGAGGTGCTCGCGCCCTCCTGCTGTGCATGCCCGGCAGCGGCCCCGGGGGTGGGGCTTCTGTCCGCCTCCTCCGCCTTGCGTCCTCCTTCCTTGACTCAAGGAAAGAGGGCGCACGGCGCCGCGAGGAGGAGGTGGGGTGTGTGTGGAAGAGGTTGGTTTGGGGCTGTAATTCCAAAGTGTGGCCTAGGGCGCCAAAAGGGGTTAATCCGGGCCTGGACCTGGGAACCAATGTTAGCTCTTGGAAATAATGCCAACATATTATCCACAAGGTTAAAGCCCTGATTGTGAAGGACGTTAATTACAGTCATTAAAATCAGGTTATTTTCACATTCATATATGCTCTGAGAGTAACTTTACAGGCCTCCGTAAACCTGAGATGGTTTAACTCCTCGGCCCAGCCTGGAGCCGCCTCAATGTATGCACAGCACTTTCCCATACGTACGAATATATTTGGACCAAAACGCAAGGAGTCATAATTCCTAGATTTCAGTGGGTTTAAGTGTAATTTTGCAGCATAACGATTACGTCGAGGGTGGCGCGTATAGCAACAAAGAGCCAGGACAAGGAGCTGCTGAAAGAGCACGTAGTACCATTTCAAAATAAGATTAATACATATTGAGAGTTAAACCTGAAACTAGTTTCACCAGGTGAAAGTCACAGAACAGGGGAAGGCGCGGGTAGCCGTTCTGCTGAGGTTGAGGCCCATGTCTTTGATGGTATGTGCGATCTCCAAAGCATCTGAAACAGTTGGAAGACATCCAGGGAAGAAGACCTCAGTGTTTCTCAACCTTCCTGATGCCGCGACCCCTTAACACGGTTCTTCAACTTGTGGGGACCCCCAACCATAACATTACTTTAGTTGCTCCTTCAGAACTGTAATTTTGCTACTGCTGTAAACAGGGGTGCTCGCACTTTTTCAGCATGGGATCTACTGATTAAAAAACCAAGTCCCAGAGATCACCTGCCCAGAAATGTAAAACGTGTAGCTATTTTCTTATTTATTTATTTATATTTATTATTCCTTTTTATGTACCGCTCCTTCCGGCAGGCTCGGGGCAGTTTACATAAAATGAAGTTATAAAACATCAACATTTCAATTTAATAACAACAATATAAAACAGAGCATAAAAATACATCCAACCACCCCATTTTTCCCACACTGCCATATTACCACACATATTATCAGCCAGAAAGTAAGAAGAGAGGCTTTTGAACTGCAAGGCCATTTAATACTCAGCAAGGTAAACAAAGGGACATGCAAAAATGCACCCAACCACCCCATTTCTCCCACATTTCCATATTCCCCAACATATATTTCTCAAGGAACAAAGCAAGCAGAGAGGCTTTGGAGCTAAAAGGCCATTTTTAAACATTAAAAATAAACAAAGAGACATGCCACAGAACAATCAAGCACCCACCCCAAAGTAAAAAGACCGACCTTTGAGATGCGGTAAGGAAATGACCCCAAAGCGTCCTTCTTCTCCTCCTCCGTCGTTGCTCCTATTTCCACGCCGCCAGCATGCATGCCGCCTCCAAGAGCTCACGAAAAGTCCGAGAGGTAGAATGGGCGCTTCTGCGCATGCGCGCGGGGCCAGCCATGCATCGCATCATCCAGGCCCGCCCCCTTTGGTCTCCTACAACTCTGAGTGGCTGGAGAAGGACGGAGGGAGGAGGAGGAATCCAAAAGAGGGGGCCCATTCTGCCTCTTGGACTCTGGAGCTTTTGGAGGCGGTGCGCGAGCAGGGAGCGGGGAGGAGCAACCACGGAGGACTTCTTTGCAGCGTGCAGGGGTGCGTGAAGAGGACCAACAGCAAAAAACCTGGTCAGAGGCCTGAAGATCACCAGGATGAGGCCCAAAGATCACCGTGGTGATCCCGATCACCATTCTGAGCACCCTGGCTGTAAATATGTAAATATCTGATATGCAGGATGCATTCACTGGACCACATTTGGCACAAATACCCGATATGTCGAAATTTGAATACTGGTGGGGTTGGGGCGATTGATTTTGTCATTTGGGAGTTGTAGTTGGCGGGATATATAGTTCACCTACAATCAAAGAGCATTCTGAATTCCACCAACGATGGAATTGAAATCATGTGTTATTTGCAGGGAAGGGCACTCTTCCCACGCCCAGAGGCATCCCTGCCATGACCATTTACCACATTCCCAGACTGAAGTCAAGTCAGCCTTGATCAGCTGCCCTATCTGGGTGGCATAGCTACCCATGCTGGCCACTCTAAACATTAGCACGGATTACGAAAGGGATGAGTCATTGTTCCTGTTCGTGACCTGACATTTGGCAGTCCCCAAGTCATGACCAAGACAGGTTCTGTGGGTTTCTTCTTAACTTGAATTTGTACGCAAGCTGGACTTTTTTTTAAAGTGCAACTCCAACCAAAAATATCGATTGTAGCTTTGGATCACATAGGGAAGAGAGAACACCCCTATGGAGTTTCCTTTGCGATCTGTGCCTCTGTTCAGAAGGTTTCAACTCGCTTTTTGTCCCTGTGAGAATTTGCAAAAAATGGCTTGTTGTGGAAACAAGGACTGGAGATAAAGTTTCAACGGAGACCCATTTCCCCCAGGATAATAACTCTTCCAGGAGTGGATTTCCTTTCCTTACTTGGGGAAAGTTTCTCTCACTTCCTGTTATCTCTGTTCTTAACTACGAGTCTGTACAAAAGGGAAGAAGTCATGGTGACTCTCTATTCTGCTTTGGTTAGACCTCTTTACCTGGAATCACATTGTGTCCAATTCTGGGCAAAGTAATTTAATAACAACAACAACACGAATCACATTGTGTCCAATTCTGGGCAAAGTAATTCAACAACAACAACAACAACAATTCGAATCATATTGTGTCCAATTCTGGGCAAAGTAATTCAATAACAACAACAACAACAATTCGAATCACATTGTGTCCAATTCTGGGCAAAGTAATTCAATAACAACAACAACAACAACAATTCGAATCATATTGTGTCCAATTCTGGGGAAAATTTAATTCAATAACAACAACAACAACAACAATTCGAATCACATTGTGTCCAATTCTGGGCAAAGTAATTCAATAACAACAACAACAATTCGAATCATATTGTGTCCAATTCTGGGGAAAGTAATTTAATAATAATAATAACAACAATAGCAACAACAACAACTTGAATCACATTGTGTCCAATTCTGGGCAAAGTATTTAATCACATTGTGTCCAATTCTGGGCAAAGTAATTCAACAACAACAACAACAACAACAATTCGAATCATATTGTGTCCAATTCTGGGGAAAGTAATTTAATAATAATAATAACAACAATAGCAACAACAACAACTTGAATCACATTGTGTCCAATTCTGGGCAAAGTAATTTAATAACAACAACAACAACAACAATTCGAATCATATTGTGTCCAATTCTGGGGAAAGTAATTTAATAATAATAATAACAACAATAGCAACAACAACAACTTGAATCACATTGTGTCCAATTCTGGGCAAAGTTATTTAATAATAATAATAATAAACAACAACAACTCGAATCGCATTGTGTCCAATTCTGACCAAAGTAATTCAATAATAACAACAACAACTTGAATTGCATTGTGTCCAATTCTGGGCAAAGTTATTTAATAATAATAACAACAACAACAACAATAACAACAACAACTCGAATCACATTGTGTCCAATTCTGGGCAAAGTAATTTAATAACAACAACAACAACAACAACAACAACTCGAATCACATTGTGTCCAATTCTGGGCAAAGCAATTTAAGAGAAATATGGACAAAGCGGAAGGTGTCCAGAGGGGGGCAACTAAAAGGATCCAAGGTCTGGAGACCATGAATAATCCCTCTGAGGAACGTCTTAAAGAGCTGGGTCTGTTTAGCTACAGAAGAGAAGGTTGAGAGAAAGAGCAATGCATAAATATGTGAAAGGGTATTGTAAGGAAGAGGGAGTAGGCTTGTTTTCTTCTGCCCTTGAAACTAGGACTCGAAACTAGGACTCAACGGAGGCCTGGGTTCAAATGACAGGAAAGGAGATTGCACCAAACACCAGGAAGAACTTCCAGACCGTAAGAAGAGGTGTTCAACAGTGGAACCTGTGGCGTAATGTAAAATAATCCACGTGTAGTTCATGTTTGATCAGCCCACACACTGCCTTGACCGAGAAAGTAAGTATGCCACGCAGGAGAACAGTAAACAAGTAGTTTACTCTTCGTAGTTTAGAACAACATACGTACAATGTGATCAGTTGCATCAACTCACATCATGTCCTTTTACGGAAGATTTAAAATGGTCTTTCTTTGTCCATGTGGAGAAACTCCTTTAGCAGCTCATGAAGCGAAAGCACACTCCAAACCAGGGGTGGGCAATTATTTTTTCCAAGGGGCCACACGAGAGCGAAAAAATATTATGGAGGGCCGCACCTAAAGGCTGAACTACATTCTAATCTACATTATTTATTTATTTATTTACTATATTTACTATATATTACACATCATTAATATTAACATATTAATATATCAAGAAATATTCACATATTATTAGTATTAATATATAATTATTATATTATAGTATATATATAGACATTATAATATATTGAAATTATAATATAATATAACATTATATTATTTATTATATTATATTATTATAAAATTATTATAAAATTATAATAAAAACCACTAAAATAAAATAAAATGAAATTCAAGAAGACAAGGTGCGAACCAAGATGAAGGCCGACATCCTCAAGAGAGGAAGGATCCCAAGATGGAATGGCCCAATGGACCCAGCCCAGAGGATGGCAAAGCGGACCCAGCCGCCGCCGCAACGGAGCAGAGCAGAGCAGAGCAGCAGACGATCGGAGGCTGCAGGCCTCCGCCCGCTCTCGCCCCCAGCCGTTCCCCAGCTGATCGCCCTGCCATGGAGTGCCTGCCACCCCGGCTTTGGAGTGCCTGCCATCCTGGGAGGCGATCCGGGCCTGCAGTGGGAACAGTCGGCGACCTGAGGCGGTTGATCACCCTGGAGACCCGGAAGACGATGAAGTCTTCCGGGTCGCCAGGGCGATCAGCCATTGCAAGTTGCCGACTGCTGCTGCTGCAGGCCCGGATCGCTTCTTGGGATGGCAGGCACTCCAAAGCTGCCGCTCCTCTGATTGTTCTTCGGAGCAGCGGGCTGTCTGCCGATGCAGGCCCCAGAGCCCGCGATGGGATGGCGGCAGTGGCACCCCTTCCTCTTGGCCCCGCCCCCAACGCCCTTCTCCCCGGGCCGGACAGAATCGGCTGCCAGGCCGCATCCAGCCCGCGGGCCGTAGGTTGCCCAGGTCTGCTCCAAACTCTTGTCTCTCTCTCTCTGCTTCCCTCTCCTTTTGTCTCGCGCATAGCTCGAGCCTGAACAAAAATGTAGCAGTATCCAAAAGTCCCAGGCTCAGCCATCTCCCTGGGCATTTCATACATCTTATTGTACAGTTCACACACACACACTGATTCCTTGCATGCTCCAACATTCCGGAACGTAAGAGCTGTTCAACAGTGGAACTCTCCGCTGCAAAGTGTGGTGGAAGCTCCTTCGTCAGAAGCTTTGAAACAGAGGCTGGATGGCCATCTGTCAAGGGTGCTTTGATTGTGCTTTTACTGCATGGCAAGGGGTTGGACTAGATGGCCCATGTGGTGTCTTCCAACTCTATGAGGATCTCATTCCTCCTGGTGACCATGGCCTCAAACTTGGCCACTTCCAAACAGAATAGATCCGTTGAAGCAATGAGACTTGCATGACTTGTTAACCCGCCATTCAACCCTGGATTCGTGAGACCAACTCTAGTTGGGATTAACTCCTCTGACTCAACTGGAGCCTTCGGCTTTGCTGCTAATAACCTAATCCACAATGTCAAACTAGGGCTGGTTAAACTACCATTCCCAGCTGCCAGGGAGGTCAGCGTAACCTGGAAAGCAAACAAATCTGGTGCCAGCGCAAATCCTTCCTCGAAGGAAGGAGATCCAGTTGATAAACTTGTTGCCAGTCACTGTCAGTGTATAACACAAACAAAACCATTCTCAGACATCTTAAGAAAACTAAATTAAGCTGCTACTGGGAGGTGTCGCGGTTTAATAAACCATTGAGGCTCCATCCTTTGTAAACTTACGCCAAAGCGTGACTTCGCCCAACTCCAGTTTGCAATTCTCAGCACGACAGTCGAGAGGTGGAAAGAATGCGCAAAAAGTATTTGAAAAACAGATGAAAAGCAGGTTTCTCGATTTCCAGGAAACAATGAAAAGGTGAAGAATTCAATAGGGATGGCTCTCCAAAGTCATTCTGGGTAAAGAACGGCAAAAGGACACTTGTGCCGAAAATGGCACTTGCTGTGCCGAAACCAAAGGAGTATCCGCACTATAGAATTAACCCAGTTTGGTCCCATTTTAATTAGCACGGGATTTGGAGTTTGGTGAGACACCAGCACCCTTTGGCAGGAAAGGGGCTTGCAAAACTACAACTCCCATCATTCCATAGCATGGAACCATGGCTGTCATTCCCATCATTCCATAGCATTGAACTGCATTCATTCAACCTTGGGTTTCCACACCGAAAATGCCAATTTCTGCACCAATTCCCCCTCTGCCATGCATTATTTGCACTCAAATTGCATTAGTTCTACAGTGTAGATCCGTGATTCTCAAAGTGGGCGGTACCACCCCCTGGTGGGCGGTGGGACGTTCAAAGGGGGCGGTGGGAGGCTCCGAAGATTTGGGGGGGCACTGAGCCCCTGTAAGGGGGCAGTGGGAAAGGAAAGGGCTGTGTGTATGCGTAAGCGGTTTCTAGGACTGTGCGCCATGGGCGAAGTTGAGGTGGGCACTGCGGTTTCCAGGCAGTGCCTCCTTGCTCTCCTCAACTCCACCCATGACGCACATGGCCAGGGGTGGTCTAAGGTAATTTAAAACGGTAAGCGAACATTATTTTGGTGCCCCCCCAAGTGCATGCCCAGAAGCTCCTGTGCGCAGGCACAGAAGCCTGTAAACACAGCACTCCCTATTTTGCACACAGGGAGGTTTGCTACGGCGCGGCGGCGGAGCGCACAAGGCCCAAAAGCGGAACATCGGCCGGATGCTGTCTGGCGGGCAGGGGAATGCGCCCTTTACCCAGATGGCACCCCACGCAGTGGCGTCCTTTGCCTACCAGTAGGACCGCCCTGCACACAGCCAACGGGTATTCCAACTGGCAGGCGCACACACTTGCGTTTTTGTGAGTGTGCACCTGCCAGTTGGAATACTCGGAGAGGCGTTGCCTGGAAACCGCAGTGCCTGCCCCGTTGCTCTCCTCAACTCCGCCCACAGCGCATAAGACTGTGCGCCGTGGGCGGGGTTGAGGAGAGCAAGGGGGCGGGCACTGCGGTTTCCAGGCAACGCCTGCCCGGATATTCCGACTTGCAGAAACACACACTCGCAGCGTCTGCTCTCTCTCATTACCTGGAGCTGCCATGAGTCTTCTTTTGTATATGCCGTATTCTCCCATTACTATGTATTGGCACCAGTATTGCAGTTGATGACTCCAACTGGCAAGATGACACTCAAGGAAAGTGACACCACACAGATCAAACTCATCAATGTTTCAGTCCATCCACTACTTGGGTAAAAATATTGGGTCATATAGTGATCTGTTTTCATATATCTTTCTGTTTAATTGCTGTTAAATTATTTTTAAAAATTAATTTCTAGGGGGGCGGTGAGCAATTTTTTTTTGAAAGGGGGCGGTAGGCCAAAAAAGTTTGAGAACCACTGGTGTAAGATGCACCCCGTGTTCCCTCTTTGCCCCATCCCCAAACAACACACAGCATTTTGCATTGAGAAGATAACATAATTGTTGCACTCCAGGACAGGAATAACCCTCTGACTTTAAAACACCACACGTTGATTTAGGAAAAACAATTCTTTTATTGAAGATTAGTAAAATTAGTCCAAGGTAGAGTTCAGCAAAGTCCACACTTTCCTAATAAAATCCAGAGAACCAGGAAACGGTAATCCAAGGCATGAGTACGTAATCATAAGATACACAAAGCAAAATCAAGAAACAAATACTTAAACATGAATCTTCTAAGCAAGGCTTCCATGAAACAAGAACGAGAACTTAGCGGGATTCTAAACCAGTGTTTTTTCAACCTTTTTTGAGCCGCGGCACATTTTTGACATTGGAAAAATCCTGGGGCACACCACCAACCAAAATGACACAAAATGACACTCTAACACAGTAATACATATAGTTAATATGTTTTTGAATGTATTTATACACTCAGTGTGAAACCTGGGCCTGTTTCGATGAACACAACAAAGATATCCTGGCAGGAATGGCAGAAAGACACACACAAAGGTCTTGCTCAACAGCTGGGAGTTATAGTTCACCTGCAATCAAAGAGCATTCTGAACTCCACCAATGATGGAATGGAATCAAACTTCCCACACAGAACTACCATAACCAAGAGAAAATACTCACCGCCCCCCTGGATCGCTCCAGTGCCCCCTAGGGGGTGATAGCGCCCACTTTGGGAATGACTGCTCTAAAAGAACAATACATACTACAGGTATCATCATTTTACTCTCTCCCTCCCCACCCCCATATTAGAGGTATCCCTGAGCATGACTTGGACATAGGACATTACAAGATGTACTGTCTTAGACACTCCCAGATGTGCTATGCAATTTTGCAAAGGAATTAAAAATCCTCCTGGGTCATTGCAAGGACAATGAAGTGTGCACTTCTGAAACCACTACAAGGACGCCGAGCTTGCCAGCTGCTGCCCCCCCCCCTCATTAGCAACCTGGTCACAACCCCCTCCGCCTCCCTCTGACGGCCGGGGGCTGACGGATCCATTGAGCCGGGGTAGTGCAGCTCTGGAACCGGCAAGCCCCGGGGTGTCCAGCACGGAGGCCAGCCGCCGCCGGAGAAGGCGGCGCCGAGGCCGAAGAGCAGCAGACCCCTGGCCCTAGGACACTCACCACTGTCTGCCCGGGAGAAGGGAGGCTTGCCTCGCCCGGATCTAAGCCCTGGAACCCGCTATGAGCCAGAACCTTCTGGGGTCCGGGCTTTGGGCGTCGGAAGCCCCCTCCTGCAGGCCCACAACGGAAGAAGGACATTAACCCCGCAGATCGGGCACCCCCTGCCAGATCTCTAGACCATGGGAGACTGGCCACCTCGGACCAGTTTTGTGGGATCACCTTGAGACCACCTTTGCTCCCCCCCTTCGATGGGAGAGTAGGGCCCGCTTGACCTGCTGGGCACTCTCCCGTCGGTCCTCTGCTTCCACCCTCTTCCCTCCCCCTTCCTCTCCTCTTATTGTCTGTATTGTTCTTTGTTTGTTAGATTGACAATGTAATTCTCTGTGTTGCCGTTTTGGCTTTGTAAGCCGCTGCGAGCCTTAGGGAGTTGGCGGCGTAAAAGTCCAAACAAACAAACAAATAAATAATATAAGAGTTTGGTGTGCATTGACCTTGAGTTTTGGAGTTGTCGTTCACCTATATCCAGAGAGCACAGTGGAGGGGAGGGAGGAAGACGTGGGGCGAGTCTGCGCAGTAGCGCCCACACGGATCACGTCTTCCTCCCTCCCCCCTCCTGCAGAAGCGGCAGCATGAGCAAAGCGAGGCAAAGCGAGCAGAGCGAGGCTGGGAAGAAGGGAGCCCGAGTGGAGAAGAAAAAGTGTTCAGCAGGAGGGGGAAGAAAGGGTATTGGAGGTTCCAATTTCCCACGGCACACCTGATGATCGCTCACGGCACAGTAGTGTGCCACGGCACACTGGTTGGGAAACACTGTTCTTAACTATGCTTCATCTGGCTACATTTTCCATGTTTGCAACTTTTATCCCCTCATTAAGCTATTCCAAGCACTCAGGAACTGGTTTCGCTTTACTTGGGATCCCCTTATCTTCTTCTGCCGGAGCCTGGCAGAACGCCGAAGGCACTGCTCAGCCTTTCTGTTTTGTTTAATCTCCTCCCATCTATCTATTTGCTCATTAATTTCTGCAGGTGCCAGGTTGTTTTCTAGCTCCAAATTCTGGGAACTCTCTGGTAGCAATTCAGGGAGTTGCTGGGCCTGTGGCTTCTGTGGCTTCAGGGGTTGTGGGTTGTGGTGGTGTGCAGGGAGGGATCTGTGTGATTTTCAGTGCAGGGCCAAGGTGATGAAACTCTGGAGAAGCAGTTAAGGGAATTTAGTTTTTCTGAGAGTCCAGTGGGTGGGAATCGAGACACCTGGCTTGCGGATTCTAGCCGCAGCTGTGACTTTCCCGGGAAAAGGGAGGGAAATGTTAGAATGTGGAGATCTTGTTATTAGCTCTGGAAAGGTTGAAATTCAGTTCCTGGTCAACTTTCGATTCTACTGAAAGCAGTTCCATGAACTCCCGATTTCGTGTTTTTTTGGTCATTCATGACATAACTTTGAGCTTGCCTTTTTTGGGACTAACCTAGTTTTAAGATCGGTTGCTTTTTAGTGGATTTATATTCAGAGACCTTACAACTTAATTAGCCCGAGGCTTTGGGAACATCTCCTGGGATTTTCTCGAATGCTTTTTGCCTTGGCTATTTTCATGTTTACTGTTATTTTTTGGACGTTGTTTACTTCAATAAATAGACTGTTATTTCCAGCCGTGGTTGTGTGAATATTTAAAGGGCCCTGGTTCACGGCCGGTGTGCAACAGGAGCAGGCCCGGATCAGGCCCTTTTGGCGCCCTAGGCCAAAGGCTCTGCCCCCGCCCCCGGCTCCGCCCCTCCCTACCCCGCCCCTCCCCACCTGGCTCCGCCCCTCCTCACCCCGGCTCCGCCCCGCCTCCTCACCGGCGCGAGGAGGAAGGAAAGTCCCACCCCCGGAGCCGATGCGAGGCCTCCCCACAGCTCCTCCCTCCCTCCTAAAGCCACTATGCCGGCCTGAGAAGCGGCCAAAATCGCCCTTTTCAGGCCGGCATGAGTCATGACGGCTTTAGGAGGGAGGGAGGAGCCGTGGGGGTCCGGATCTGCTGCCCCTCCCAAAGGTGCCGCCCTAGGCCATGGCCTAGGGTGGCCTTATGGGTAATCTGGGCCTGAGTACACCATCATCCCTATACCCCTTTGGGACGTTCTCATGGGAAATTATTTTATTTATTTATTACATACATTTCTATCCCGCCCTTCTCCCCACAAGGGGACTCAGGGCCGCCTTACATAAGCATCCGAAGATGCTATCCACACACACACATACTAGCTTGGGGACCCGGCGGTGCCCGGGTCATTTGAGAAGTGCAGCAGGATGTAGAGTGGGTCATGGGGGCTTTGTGTGCCAAGTTTGGTCTTGATCCATCATTATTGGGAGTTGCAGTGGTATCATGAAATTACTGAAGGTAGTGCAAGTCCCATCATCTCTGGTCCACCCTCCCCCAAAGTGTAGTAGGATGTAGATTGGGTCATGGGGGCTCTGTGTGCTAAGTTTGGTCTGTATTGGTGAATGGATGAGGGTTGCATTGTTTTTAGGAAGTGAGTGAAAGTACTTCAAGTCCCATCATCCGTGGTCCATCTCACACAAAACTGCACCAGGATGTAGAGTGGGTCATGAGGGCTCTGTGTGCCAGGTTTGGTCTTGATCAGTCATTGGATTAGGTTTGTAGCAGGCTTGGAAAGTGAGGGAAGGTATTGCAAGTCCCATCATCCATGGTCCACCCTCCTCCAAACTGCACCAGGACGTAGAGTGGGTCATGGGGGCTTTGTGTGCTAAGTGTGGTCTGTATTGGTCCTTTTTGGTGGCCTCAGTGGTCTGCGGGAACCAAAGTGTTTGAAAGTACTACAAATCCCATAATCCGTGGGTCATGTCCCCCGAACAGCACCAGGATGTAAAGGGGGTTAGGGGGGGGTTATGTGTACCAAGTTTGGTGCAGGTCCATCACCCGCGCTGGTCGCTGTGGCCTGTGAAAGTGGCTGCCACATACCCGCCCTTCCGCCCTCCCGCCCTTCCGTCCTCCGCACACATACATACATACAAACATTCCGCTTTATAAAGGTATACAGATATATATATATATATATACACACACACACCAATAAAATCACAATTAAAACTATAAAATCCATTTAGAAACATTATACAGATTCAAGAATTCATTAACAATAAATTAACATGCCAATACGCCAAAGCCAAGTCAGGAGAATCCAGTGGCGCAACGTCCAAAAAGGTTTCTCTTTCATATTGCCATTCCCCTCTAGTCAAACGCCTGGTTCCAGAACCAGGTTTTTAGTTGTTCCCGAAAGGTCAGGAGGGAGGTGGCCAACCTGATGTCCTTAGGGAGGGAGTTCCACAGATGGGGGGCCACTGCTGAGAAGGCCCTGTCTCTTGTCTCCACCAGTCGCGTTTGCGAAGGTGGCGGGATCGAGAGCAGGGCCTCTCCTGATTATCTTAAGCTTTGTGAAGATTCACAACAGGAGATACGTTCGGACAGGTAACCTGAGCCTGAACCATTCAGGGCTTTAAAGGTTAAAACCAGCACTTTGAATTGTGCTCGGAAACCAATCGGCAACCAGTGAAGCTGGCGCAACGGAGGAGTAGTACGCTCCCTGTACGCCACTTCAGTTAACAACATGGCTGCTGAATGTTGGATTAGTTGAGGCTTCCGAGAGGTTTTCAAAGGCAGCCCCACATAGAGAGTGTTGCAGTAATCCATTTGGGATGTAACCAGAACGTGGACCACCGTGGCCAGGTCGAACTTCCCAAGGAACGGGCACAGCTGGCGCACAAGCTTTAATTGCCGAAACCAAAGGAGCATCCGCACTGTAGAATTAACCCAGTTTGGTCCCATTTTAATTGGCATGAGATTCGGAGTTTGGTGAGACACCGGCACCCTTTGGCAGAAAAGGGGCTTGCAAAACTACAACTCCCATCATTCCATAGCTCTCCCGGCCACCACCAAGACCTGGGGTTCCAGGCTCAGCGATGAGTCAAGGATCACACCGAAACCGCGAACCTGCGTCTTCGGGGGGAGTGTAACCCCATCCAACACAGGCTGTAACCCTATGCCCTGTTCGGCCTTTCGACTGACCAGGAGTGCCTCTGTCTTGTCTGGATTTAGTTTCAATCTGTTAGCCCTCGCCCAGGCTGACACAGCGGCCAAGCACCGGTTCAGGACCTGCACGTCCTTCTTAGTGACAGGTGGGAAGGAGTGATAGAGCTGGACATCATCTGCGTACAGATGACATCTGAACCAGGTCCGGATTACCCATAAGGCCACCCTAGGCCATGGCCTAGGGCGGCAGCCATGTGGGGGCAGCAAATCCAGACCCCCCCCCCAAAAAATTCAATTTTTTTTAAAAAGTGCGCATACACGTGGCAGCGGAAGCGCCATCCACGCCCCCCCCCCTTTGCTCTGCTCCCCTTGGCTCCAAAGACTCTGCCCCCGACCCCGGCTCCGCCCTGCCCCCGGCTCTGCCCCCATCTCCTCGCCGGCACGAGGAGGAAGGAAAGCCCCACCCCCGGAGCCGATGCCGCGGGGAGCCGTCATGCCGGCCTCAGAAGCGGCCGAAATCGCCCTTTTCAGGCCGGCGTGGCTTTAGGAGGGAGGGAGGAGCCGCGGGGAGGCGCCCCATGGCTCCTCCCTCCCTCCTAAATCCGTCATGCCGGTCTGAAAAGGGTGATTTCGGCCGCTTCTGAGGCCGGCATGGTGGCTTTAGGAGGGAGGGAGGAGCCGTGGGGAGGCCCCGCCCTTGGGGCCACTGCCACGCATGCACGGCATCAGCTCCGGCGGTGGGGCTTTCCTTACTCCTCCTCGCGCCGGCGAGGAGGCGGGGCAGGGGCGGAGCGGAGCCGGGGGTAGGGGCAGAGCCTTTGGCCTAGGGCGCCAAAAGGCCATGATCCGGACCTGATCTGACCCCAAAACTCTGGATGAATTCTCTCAGCGGCTTCATGTAAATGTTAAACAACATGGGGGACAATATTGAACCCTGTGGAACCCCACAAGTCAATGGTTGTGAGGACGAGGAGGTGTCCCCCAGCAACACCTTCCGGGAACGACCTTCAAGGAAGGACTGGAGCCACTGCAAAACAGTACCCTCAAGTCCCATAATACATTTTGAACACGGGTCTCCAGGTCGTTCTCTGCATCAGGCATTGCCACCTTGAAACCCATCTTAAACCTCATTAACATAAGAACATAAGAAGAGCCATGCTGAATCGGACCTCAGCCCATCTAGTCCAGCATTCTGTATCACACAGTGGCCCACCAGTTGTACACGGGGATCTCAAGCAGAAGGGAGGGCAAACCCTGACCTGCTCCCGACCCCCACAACCAGTACCCAGGGAAATCCTGCCTACCTCAACCAACTCCGAGGTGGCACTTGAATGTCCTTTTCAGTAACTACCGATACACTTGGTATCCATGAATCTGTCTAATCCTGCCTTGAAGCTGTCCAGGCTGACCGCTGTCACAACCTCCTCTGGAAGTGAGTTCCATAACCCAATGACCCTCTGGGTGAAGAAATATTTCCCTTTATTAGTCCTAATTTTCCTACCTTGGAGCTTCAGGGAGTGCCCCCTAGTCCTAGTGTTTTGTGACAAAGAAAATATTTTTCTTTATTCACCTTTTCTATCCCATGCATGATTTTATACACTTCGATCAAGTCACCTCTTAGACGCCGTCTTTCAAGGCTGAAAAGACCAAGGCGTTGCAACCTGGTTTCATAAGGGAGCCGCTCCATCCCTTGGATCATTCTTGTTGCCCTTCTTTGTACCTTTTCCAGTTCCGTTATATCCTTCTTAAGGTGCGGAGACCAGAATTGTACACAGTACTCCAAATGTGGCCTTACCATCGATTTGTAGAGAGGTAATACAACATTTGCTGACCTATTTTCGATTCCTTCCTGATCTTGCCAAGCATAGAATTTGCTTTTTCACTGCTGCAGCACTGGGTTGACATCTTCATTGAGCTGTCCACCAAAACCCCAAGATCCCTTTCCTGGTTTGTCTCGGAAAGCTTTGACCCCATCAATTTGTAGGTGTAGTTGGGGTTCTTTGCCCCGATGTGCATGACTTTACACTTGTTTAGGTTAAAATGCATTTGCCACTTTGTTGCCCATTCACTCAATTTCGAGAGATCTTTCTGGAGCTCTTTACAATCAGTTTCATTTTTAACTACCCTGAACAATTTAGTGTCGTCTGCAAACTTTGCTACCTCAGAATTCACTCCTACATCCAGGTCATTAATGAATAAATTAAAAAGTAACGGACCCAAAACTGAACCTTGGGGTACGCCACTTCTCACCTCTTTCCACCCAGAGAAGTGTCCGTTTATTACCACCCTTTGTTTCCTACAGTTTAGCCAGGTTCCAATCCAGGACAAGACCTGTCCCCTGAGTCCATGGCTGAAGAGCTTGTTTAGGAGCCTTTGGTGAGGGACTTTGTCAAAAGCCTTTTGAAAGTCAAGGTAAACAATATCAATTGGGTCCCCTTTATCTATGTGTTTATTTACACCTCAAAGAATTCTAACAAGTTAGTAAGACATGATTTGCCTTTGCAGAAACCATGTTGATTTTCTTTCAGCAATGCCTGTTCTTCTATGTGCCTAGTAATATTTTCTTTAATAATGGTTTCCATCACTTTGCCTGGAACTGAGGTTAAACTGACTGGTCTATAATTTCCTGGATCACCTCTGGATCCTTTCTTGAAGATCGGTGTTACATTTGCCTCCCTCCAGTCCTCGGGTACAGTGCCTGATCTTAGAGAAAGGTTATATCAGTCCCCACATCCAAAGGACCCTGATCCTGAAACACAGTCACAGGCTGAACTCCAACCATTTTTGCAGAAAGCCATGCGCTTCTTTCTATGCAGACCACTCACCTTTTTGCATTGAGCTTGTTTTCTATGTGACGCTGTTTCCTACAAAACCCCCACACGCGCCTTTTCTTTTTGCACAAACTATGCTTGGAATAAACACAATGCACAATGGCTTTCTTGCAACGAGGAGAACATTGCTCCTTCTTGAACGCAAGAACTAAATTCAGTAAGAGCTTCGGGAGCCGGATCCTTCGCTAACCAGGGTCTCCTTTGATTCACATGCATTTCCCGGGCTTTCCATCCGGCGAACAGGTGGAAAGTCCAGTGCACAGTTAACCTGCATTGTATAACTCTAGCCTGAGTATATAATGCAGTCCAATGCAGCTAACCTCTTTATGCAAATCTACACTGGCCATATAATGCATTCCAATGAGGTTAACATACATTATTTGGATCTACGTTGACGGTATAATGAAATCCAGTGCGGTTAACTTGCATTCTATGAATCTACGCTGACCATATAATGTAGTCCAATGTGGTTAGCTTGCGTTATATGAATCTATGCTAACCATAGAATCTACACTGACCATATAATGCAGTTAACCTGCGTTACATGAATCCATACCAACCATATAATGTATCCCAATGCAGTTAACCTGCATTACATGAATCTACGCTGACTGTACAATGCAGTCCAATGGAATTAACCTGCATTATATGGATCTACGCTGACCGTATAACGCAGCTCAGTGGAGTTAATCAGCATTATATTAATCTACGCTAACCATATAACGCAACTGGAGTTAACATGCATTATATTAATCTACGCTGACCATACAATGCAGTCTAATGCCATTAACCTGCATAATATGGATCTACGCTGACCATACAATGCAGTCTAATGCCATTAACCTGCATTATATGGATCTACGCTGACCGTATAACGCAACTCAGTGGAGTTAATTAGCATTATATTAATCTACGCAACTGGAGTTAACATGCATTATATTAATCTATGCTGACCATACAATGCAGTCTAATGCCATTAACCTGCAATATATGGATCTACGCTGACCGTATAATGCAACTCAATGGAGTTAACATGCATTATATTAATCTACGCTGCCCATACAATGCAGTCTAATGCCATTAACCTGCATAATATGGATCTACGCTGACCATACAATGCAGTCTAATGCCATTAACCTGCATTATATGGATCAACGCTGACCGTATAACGCAACTCAGTGGAGTTAATCAGCATTATATTAATCTACGCTAACCATATAACGCAACTGGAGTTAACATGCATTATATTAATCTATGCTGACCATACAATGCAGTCTTATGATATTTACCTGCATTATATGGATCTATGCTGACCGTATAATGCAACTCAGTGGAGTTAACATACATTATATGGATCTACGCTGACCATACAATGCAGTCTAATGCCATTAACCTGCATTATATGGATCTACGCTGACCGTATAATGCAACTCGATGGATTTAATCTGCATTATATGGATCTACACTGACCGTAAAATGCAGTCCAATGGAATTGACCTGCATTATATTAATCTACGCTGACCATATAAGAGAGATCTTGATTTAAGACCTTGAACGGGTTCTGGGCCCAGAGAGCTTCCTTCCAACAATATTTGCCCAAGTGATATATTTATAAGATAGGTGTGTCTACCTTTCAGCTCGATATATCTATGAATAGATGAATGACATGACATGAAATATATATTGTTTGCAAAGTCAGAGGTAGAAGCAACAAGAAGCTTTTTCGCGGATTGCAGCCAGGAACCGCCTCCATTGTCCCTTAATCCAAACCTGCTTTGACAGGTAGACGCCACCTGTTGAACTTGGCAAAGGACAGCAATGGGGGAAACTATGCCGTTTATATAATAGGCCCTAAACGAAGGCGTAAACACCCTGAAACTGTGGATATCGGTTCTGTGGGTACAGGGGGAAGGGTTTGTACTGTCCAATGGTAAACTATGGGCAAAACACCGTGGGGTCTCTTCCAAACCTTTGATTCTATATCTATGGTGTGTGTGTGTGTGTGTCTATCTATCTATCTATATAATAAAAGTCAGTGTTTGTGGCGGTGCGGAGGACGGGAGGTGCGGAGGAATTTGTGCCAGAACTCCAACACTCTATGGCAGTCTTTCTCAACCAGTGTGCCGTGGCACACTAGTGTGCCGTGACGGACCTCCTGCTGTGCCGCGAGAAAAGCTCTCTGTCCCCCTTCCTCCCCCCCTCCTGCCGAACTCCTGTTGCTTGGGGGAGGAGGAAGGGCCAGGCAGTGGCGAAGAAAAGGAAGAAGGGACCGGGGCACCGCCTCCTTCGGCCGTTTCCCCAGCCAGCCTCCAATCCGCCATGACTCCCACCATGACTCTCGCCCCTCGCTCGCTGAAGCCGCGTGGAGAAGCCCCGCCCACTGAAGCCCGTCCACCGCTCATGATCCTCCTTTGTAGGAGAGCTGAAGCTGGGGGAGGGGCGGGGCATGGCGCTGGGGGGGAGCCGGGCGGGGCATGCCGGCCTGGCTCCCCCCTTCCCGGCCGGCACTCCCAGCAGCTGCTCCAGCCTTGAGGGGCACAGTGCCAAGCCAGCATTGTGCTGGCTCTGGCACCGCTGGCTTGGCACTGCCCCCTCAAGGCTGGAGCAGCTGCTGGGAAAGGTGAAGCCAGGGGGGCGGGGCATGGCGCAGTCTGGCTCTGCCCCCTCCCCGGCTTTGGCACTCCCAGCAGCTGTTCCCAGCAGGCCACCAACCCCCAGCCGTTCTTTACTGTGTTAGAGTGTCATTTTGTGTCATTATGGTTGGTGGTGTGCCCCCGGATTTTTTTAATGTTAAAAGTGTGCTGCGGCTCAAAAAAGGTTGGGAAACACTGCTCTATGGCACCAGACAGAGGGTATTGGTTGTCACTGAGACACTATTTGCATAAAGGACTCTGATTGGCCAGCAAAACAGAATGCAACTGAATGCTTGAGTTAGCCAAATGACAGGTTTTTTTTAGTTGGAAATGGAATGTTCATTTTCTGGGAGGTGTGGAGGTGCCAAGGAATATGTGACAGCGTTTCGATAGGTTGCCACTATGGGATTATTTGCATAAAGGACTCTGATTGGCCAGCCTCAGAACTCCAACATTCTAAGGCCCCAGACAGAGGGATTGGTTGCCACTAAAATGGTATTTGCATAAAGGACTCCGATTGGCCATCCACATTCCAACATTCTAAGGTGACGCAGAGAGAAAAGGAAAGGTCTCAGGCAGTCAGACACTGCGGCCCACAGCAGTTACGGATAAGGACCAAACTTGGCACACAGGGGCCGGCCCACTTCACAACGCGACCCTCACCCAATGACCAATACAGACCAAAATTAGCACACAGAGCCCCCTTGACCCACTCTACATCCTGGTGCTGTTCGGAGGGGGATGGACCATGGCCAATGGGAGCAGGGTTGGACCATAGGGGCACACAATGCCTTCCTCAAATAACCCGGGCACCGCCGGGTCCCCAAGCTTATATATATATATCACATAATCTATGGCTGAATGGCCATCTGTTGGGAGTCTCTTGCCATATCTTTGTATCTTTGATTCTATACCTATTATGCGTGTGTGTGTTTACATATACAATATCTGTCTATCATATCTATGATTGGATGGCCATCTGTTGGGAGAGCTTGGATTATGCATTTCCGTCTAGAAGAAGATGGTTGGAGGGTCTCTTCCAAATCTATTATTCTAGATCTATGGTGTATTGAGATACACACACACACACACACAAGCTGCCTATGATATCTATGGCTAGATGGCCATCTGTCGGGAGGGCTTGGATTGTGCTTTCCTGTCTAGAAGAAAGGGATGGATTGGATGGACCTTGGGGTCTCTTCCAAATGTATGATACAATATCTATTGTGTGTGTGTGTTCTACCTATCATATCTATGGCTGGATGGCCATCTGTTGGGAGGGCTTGGATTGTGCCTTCCTGTCTAGAACAGGGCTGTCCAACTGGCGGCCCAGGCCTGGCGTGACGCTGCTCCTTGGCACACCGCTCCTCCTTCCGGCGCCCCGCCCTTCCTAGGGCGCGGGGGGGCCGAAAGGAGGAGTGGCGGCGCCAAGAGCAGCGCGTCACAGGCCTGGCGTGACGCTGCTCCTTCCTTGGCACGCTCTCCTCCTTTTCGGCGCCCCTCCCTTCCTAGGGCGGGGGGCGCGAAAAGGAAAGAGTAGGCGGTGCCAAGGGGCAGGGCGTCACGCCAGGCCTGTGACGCGCTGCTCTTGGCGCCGCGTTCTGCCCTTGTTCGGCCGTTTTAGAGGGGGGCCTGGCCTGGGGGCGGGGCTGAAAGGGCGGGCCTGGGCGGGGCCGAACGGCCCCTAGGTCATCAGTGACCTTTTCCGGCCCTGGACCCCGGTAGAAGTTGGACAGATGGTTGGAGGGTCTCTCCCAAACCTGCGATTCTATATATTTTGAGTATGTGTGTGTATATGTATGTGTAGTGTCTTTCTATCATCATCTATGTCTGGATGGCCATCTGTTGGGAGGACTTTCATTGTACCTTTCTGCCTATATGGACTGGTGGTCCCTGGGATCTCTTCCAAATCTAAGATTCTATATATATCTATGTTGTTTGTGTGAGAGAGAGAGAGAGAGAGAGAGAGAGAGAGACATATACATATACATATACATATACATATACACACACACTAGCTGAGGACCCTACGGTGCCCGGGTTATTTGAGGAAGGCATTGTATGCCAAGGCTGGGACCTATTAGATGCTTATGTGGAAGGCATTGTGGTGCCAGGAACTTAGTGAAGGTATGTGGAGTCCAGTGGTAGTCAGGAAACTTAGTGAGGAGGCCTAACAAGTCCCATGTGCTAAGGCCTAGTCAGGAAAATCAAGTTAAGGATGCCTCGTTGTCAATTTTGGGCCTGGTCTGTGATATATAGGGGCTAGTGTGTTGTTTGGGAAGTGAATGAGGTGAAGGTACTGCAAATCCCATCATTCGTGGCCCATCCTGCCCTAAACCACACCAGGTTGTGAAGTGGGCCATTGGGCCATTGGGCCCCTGTTTGCCAAGTTTGGTCCTGATCTGTCATTGCTGTGGGCCTCAGTGGCTGACTGCCTGAGGCCTTTCCTTTTCCTCTGAATCACTTTAGAATGTTTGAATGTGGTTGGCCATTTGGAGTCAGTTATGCAAATTCCATTTCAGTGGCAACTAATACCCTCTGTCTGGGGCCGTGGAGTTCTGAGGCTAGCCAGTTAGAGCCCGTTATGCAAATAATCCTGACAATAAGATAAGAAACGCTTTCAGTGTGTTTACCATTGACAAACACTGTCCCTTTTATTATATGTGTTATATAGATAGATAGATAGATAGATAGATAGATACACACACACACACACACACACACACACACTCCATCTATCATATGTATGTCTGGATGGCTATCCAGACATACATACGCACACACAATCCATCTATTTTATTATATGGCTATCCATACATAGATACACACACAATCCACACATATGTATGTCTGGCCATCCAGACACACACACACACAATCCATCTATCATATGTATGTCTGGATGGCTATCCAGACATACATACGCACACACAATCCATCTATCATATGTATGTCTGGATGGCCATCTGTTGGGAGGGCTTTGACTGTGCCTTCCTGCCTGGAAGAAGCGGGTTGGATTGGTTGCCATTGGGGTCTTTTCCAAACCTAGGATTCTATATCTATTGTGCCTGTGTGTGTATTGATATATTTACTACCGATCTATCATATGTATGTCTGGATGGTCATCTGTCGGGAAGGCTTTGATTGTGCCTTCCTTCTTGGAAGAAGGGGGTGGCCCTTGGGGTCTCTTCCAGGTCTCTGATTCTAAGCAGTTCTAGCTCCATTCGGACGAGTACCAACGGCAACAGAGGCCTCCTTCCTCTCCGATTCCGCCCGCCTGTTTGCTTTCTCTGAAATTAAAAGGATGGCACAGCAGTCTCTTGGGTGGAGTTCCCGGGCACGGCTTGCTTTGGGATCCCACAGAGCCGACAGGGAAAGAGTGGGGTGCAACCCACGGAAATGGGAAATTGGGAAAGGCGACGGCAGGGATGACACACGCCAAGCAACACAAAGGAATCCTGGTTGCAGAAGCCCTGGGCGACAACTCGGCCCGTCTTCTGTCCGGCTTCCAGGAATCTCACCAAACAAGTTGGGCCAAAATGGGCACAGACAGGACGACAAAGCCAGGCTTTGCGATCTATCCATCTATCGCCATAACTCCCCGGAAGTGGCCCAAGCCATAGGTCAAGTCTAGACTGAAGGCAGGGAAAGCTTCCCGTGCTTTCGAGTGATTGGGTTGCTGTGAGTTTTCTAGGCTCTATGGCCATGTTCCAGAAGCATTCTCTCCTGACATTTCACAGGTATATACACACTCCACTTGCTTCATTAGGGTTGCCACTTGTCCCGTATTATACAGGACGTTACGTATTTTTGCTCTGAATTTCGTGTATTTTCAGCTCCTGCCCCGTATTGACAGGACAGGCGGCAGCAGGAGGCGCGGCCGGGCCAGCAGTGAGCGCCAACGCCATGCCCGGATTACCCATAAGGCCAAGGAGGCCATGGCCTAGGGGCGCAAGCCAAGGGGGGGGGGCGCAGATCACGGACCCAAAAAAAAACGCCCTTCTTTCCCCCTTTCTCAGGCCCCTGTTCACTCCTTCTCCCGGCAAAGTCTCTGCTCTGTCCCCTCCGTCTCTCGCTCTCTCGCGCACGCTCTCTCTCTCTCTCCTCTCCCTCTCTCTCTCCCTCTCTCTCCCTCTCTCTCTCGCTCTCTTTCTCTCTCTCGCGCGCTCTCTCTTTCTCTCTCTTTCTGGCTCTCTTTCTCTCACGTGCTCTCTCTCTCTCTATTTCTCTCTCACGCTCTCTCTCTCTCTTGCGCTCTATTTCTCTCTCTCTCGCTCGCTCTATTTCTCTCTTTCTCGCTCTATTTCTCTCTTGCGCTCTCTCTTTCTCTTTCTCACTCTATTTCTCTCTCGTGCTCTCTCGCTCTCTCGTGCACGCCTTTGGAGCGAGTTTGCACCCGCTGCGCTCTCCCCAAGCCTCCCGACTCCCGAGGAGACCTTCAGAGGACAGCGGAGCTTTCTAGCTGGTGGGAATGGGGACCTTGGAGGTGGCGGGAGATTGGCGTAAAGGGGGCGTAATTCCAAACTTTGGCCTAGGGCGCAAAAAAGTGTTAATCCGGGCCTGGCCAATGCACCACCAGCAGCTTCTCCGTGGAGAGAGAGAGAGAGAGAGAGAGAGAGAGAGAGAGCGCCATTACACTTGCATCTGTGGCATTTTCAGAGATTCTATTGGCAATGAAGTGGCTTCTCTCGGCTCTGGGGCTCTCTCTCTCTCTTGCTCTCTCGGTGTCGTCCTGCTCTCAGCTCAGCCTCGTGGTGTCTCTGCTGCTCTCGCCTCTCTCCCGTGCGCACGCTCCATGGTAGCCTGCCTTATGAGCAGGGGGCAGGCCAGGAAGGAGGTGGATGCTGGCATGGCAGCGCACCAAAGCGCTGCCTGTGGCTGGGCAAGCGTGCCGCTGCTAGGGCTGCTCTGCTGCCTGTGCCTGCGAGTGAGTGCGAGGTAAGCGAGTGCAAGTGCCGCGGAGAAGCTGCTGGTGGTGTGGTGGCACTCACTGCTGGCCCGGTCTCGCCTCCTGCTGCCGTCTGTCCTGTCCTGTCAATACAGGACAGGAGCTGAAAATACAAGACACAAAATTCAGAGCAAAAATACGGGACGTCCCGTATAATACAGGACAGGTGGCAACCCTAATGAAGCAAGGGGAGTGTGTATATACCTGTGGAATAATGTCCAGGGTGGGAGAAAGAACCCTTGCCTGATTGAAGCAAGTGTGAGTGTTGCCATTAGCCATGAAGCTGCCACGAAGCTGCAAAATCAATCCGCATATAGGTAGCTTGGCTGTTGTTGCTTGGAGGCACTCTCTATTTAAGAGGTGTTAGTTCCCCTGCCGGGGTTAGCACCAAATGCTTTATGCGCTGTCTCTCTGTGGCATTCGGAGAAGGATAAGATGCCTGATCTTGCCCTTGCGTCTCCTTTGGGCCCTCCTTTTGCTTGCGTCTCCTCTGGGCCCATAACCACACAAATGGCCACCTCGTTTCTAGACACAAACACTACATAATAGGCCTGGGTGATTAAAAAAATGGTTCCGGATGTAGGAGGCACTGGTGCTTCGAATCCGATTGACTTCCGAAATTTTCCCCAAAAAATTCGGAATTAATTCTGAAATTTCAGAATGGCTTTGTTAATGGCGAACACGCATGTTTATGTTTAAACCAGTTTGGACACGGATGCCTTCCCTTCCGTTCAGAACTGGGGCGACAGCCGCACACGGAAGGGAAGGGAACTTTGTCTGCATGTGTTTGTGACAGGACCAATTAGGAAATGACATTGACAAGCCAGGAACAAAAATCATAGTGTTACATAATGTTTTGTGTCTACAAACGAGGCAGGCATTTGTGCGGTTGTGGGCCCAGAGGAGATGCAAGCAAGGGCAAGATAAGGCCTCTTACCCTGGTCTGAATGCCACGGATAGATAGACGGCGCAGAGAGCCCTTGGTGCCAACCCTGGCAAGTGAGTGCCAGGCGGCATGCGCTCTGCCTCTCTCCCCTGGGTCGCGTTGCCTTTTACGGCCCATCAATGGCATTTCAAGGGAAGGAAAAAAGAACCCGTTTGTCCAGTTGGGCTCATTCCCGGACTGGACCAACTTGCTCCGCCAGCGGAGAGGCGAGGACAGATCAGGGACAAGGAAGAAAGGAGCATGAGCTGACCCAAAGGTTGAGGAAGAAAGACAGACCCATCCCTGACATATATCTGAGCCCGTACCTTGGGAAGTCTGATCTGACCACGGTCGTCCACGCTCTGGTCACATCCGAATTAGATTACTGCAACGTGCTCTACGTGGGGCTTCCTTTGAAGACTGTTCGGAAACTCCAATTAGTCCAATGGGCGGCAGCCAGGTTGCTAACTGGAGCGACATACAGGGAGCACCCCCCCCCCCCCCGCCCTGTTGTGTCAGCTCCACTGGCTGCCAGTCCATCTCCGAGTCCAATTCAAAGTGCTGGTTTTGACCCCAGGTCTCGACGGTGGCCGGGAGAGCTTTTGCACAATTAAAACTTGTGCACCAGCTGCGCCCGTACCTTGGGAAGTCTGACTTGGCCACAGTGGTCCACACTCTGGTTACATCCCGAATAGACTACTGCAACACGCTCTATGTGGGGCTGCCTTTGAAGACTGTTTGGAAACTTCAACTAGTCCAACGGGTGGCAGCCAGATTGCTCACTGGAGCATCTCACAGGGAGCATACCACCCCCGTTACATCAACTCCACTGGGTGCCGGTCCATTTCCGAGCACAATTCAAAGTGCTGTTCTCTACGTGCAACACGCTCTACGTAGGGCTGCCTTTGAAAACGGTTCGGAAACTTCAGTTGGTCCAACAGGCGGCAGCCAGAATGCTAACTGGGGCGACATACAGGGAGCATACCACCCCCCTGCTGTGTCAGCTCCACTGGCTGCCGATCCATCTCCGAGCCCAATTCAAAGTGCTGGTATTGACCTATAAAGCTCTATATGGTTCTGGCCCAGCTCACTGGTCCGAACGCATCTGCCTCTATGTCCCACCTTGCAATTTAAAATCATCTGGGGAGGCCCTGCTCTCGCTCTCGCCGACATCGCAAACGCGTTTGGTGGGGATGAGAGACAGGGCCTTCTTGGCGATGGCCCCCCGCGTATGGAACGCATTACCGAACAATTTTAGATTGACTCCATCCCTCTTAGCCTTCAGGAAAAAAATTAATTTGTGGTTCTGGGACCGGGCCTTCGGGCAGCAGATGTAATTTGCACCTTAGTGGACATTGACTGGAATGGCGTTGCGGCAAATGACATTGTGATTGTTTTATGGTTTTAACTAAAGCTATTTTTATTGGTTTTTAATGATTATGTAATTGTTTTAATGTTTATGTATGTGACTCTGATTATATGGTTATATTTGCGGTGTAGCGGCCTCGTACCGTTGCGAATGTAAGCCGTCCTGAGTCCCCCTTCGGGGGTAGAGAAGTGACGAGGGCAGGCATGTAGCCAGGGGGGGGGGGCTAAGGGGGCTTCAGCCCCCCCCCCCCGAAATTCTCAGGGTGGTCCGCGAAAAAGCCTTACTGGTACATGCTCATTATATCCCACATTAATGGGGTTATTAGGATAACAATACAAAAGATTTGCTAGGGTAGACCCTCTTCCACCCAGTCTCAGCCCCCGAACCAAACTCAGCCCCCTCCGAAACAAAATCCTGGCTGCGGCCCTGGACGAGGGTACAAATACCAGAAATAAATATATCCCCCACATCAGTGTTTCCCAACCTTTTTTGAGCCGTGGCACACTTTTTACATTTGCAAAATCCTGGGGCACACCACCAACCAAAATGACACAAAATGACACTCTAACACAGTAATACGTATAGTTAATATGTTTTTTAAATGTATTTATACACTCAGTGTGTAACCTGGGCCTGTTTCGATGAACACAACATAGATATCCTGGCAGGAATGGCAGAAAGACACACACTTCCCACACAGAACTCCCATAACCAGGAGAAAATACTATAAGAGTTTGATGGGCATTGACCTTGAGTTTTGGAGCCGTAGTTCACCTACATCCAGAGAGCACTGTGGACTCAAACAATGTTGGATCAGGACCAAACTTGGCATGAATACTCAATATGCCCACATGTGAACACAGATGGAGTTTGGGGAAAATAGACATTGACATTTGGGAGGAAGGCTGAGGAAGTCTGGCGAGGGAGTCCCTCACAGAATCCCACCTGCCTTTCCTTCTTCCAAGGGCCCTCCTGCCAGGCCCCCCTCCCCCCCGCGAAGGAAGGCCCCTTCTCCCCTTTGGGGCCCTTCCTCCCCAAGGGGTTTTGGGGGGGGGAGCCGGGCCGAGGGGGAAGGACACCCCGAGGCCTCACTTGGGATGCAGCAGGGTTGAGCCGGGACGCCTCCGGAAGCAGCTGGCTCCTTCGCTTCCTCCACCGCCGCAGGAGGAAGGTGAGTGCGTCTGCCACCCCCGGGACCTACTGCGCATGCGCCCAGACAAGCACACTTCCACTTCCGTTCCCTGCCCTCCCTCGATTGGAGGCTGGCTGGGGAAACGGCCGAAGGAGGCGGTGCCCCGGTCCCTTCTTCTTCTTCGCCGCCTCCCAGCCCTCCCTCCTCCTCCTCCCCAAGCAGCAGCAGGAGTTTGGCAGGAGGGGAAGAGAGGTTTTCCTGCGGCACACCAGGCGATCACTCACGGCACACTAGTGTGCCGCGGAACAGTGCTTGGGAAACACTGCCCCACATGACCCACAACACCGACAAGACCTCTATAGACCTTTCCATAAAGCTAAACTAAAGAATCAGATTGTCTCTTGGAATGAACTCAGGAAAGGTGACTTTTCTGCCCAAAGTAGTTTTCTGCGCACATTGCGTGTGACGAACACTTGCAACATGAACACTGGATGGAGAGTATACAGGAAAGCCTCCGATTACACTATGCAACATGGTTTTTTGTTCCTGGGTCACTTTAAAATGCCGTTTCCTAATTGGTTCTATCATTAAAAACATTGGGAAGAATTGGATTGCTGCAAGTTTTCTGAACATGTCTGCCCATGTTCCAGAAGCATTTTCTCCTGACGTTTCGCCCACATCTATGGCAGGCATTCTCAGAGGTTGTGAGGTCTCTTGGAAACTTGGCAAGTGGGGTTTATATATCTATGGAATGACATCCAGGGTGGGAGAAAGAAGTTTTGTCTGTTTGAAGTAAGTGTGAATGTTGCAATTGGCCATGTTGATTAGCACTCAGTGGCTTAGCAGTTTCAACAAAGGATTCTCCCAGGCAGTATGAAGCCAGATCCTGAAACTGCTAGGCTATTACATGCTAATCAAGGTGGTAATAGCAACCTTGACACTCACCTTCAACAGACAAGAGCCATTGCTCCCACCTTGGACATCATTCCACAGGGATATATATATATATACAAACAGACCTCACAACCTCTGAGAATGCCTGCCACAGATGTGGGTGAAACGTCAGGAGAGAATGTATCTGGAACATGGGCAGACAGCCCGGAAAACTCACAGCAGCCCAGTGATTCCGATCACGAAAGCCTTCGGCAATATAGTAAACACGAATTCCATATTTAGATTTGCATCCAAAGATACAGTTGTAATGTTGGGATTGAATTCCTGGGTTGTTTGGGGATGGAGGAGTATTCTTTGAACCATTGCTGGAGTGTGACGTTCATATCCTTTCGGAAGGGAGCCCAGGCCACTCCCGGAGTGGTTCTGGTGTCAGCTGCACTCATACCTTGGGAAGTCTGACTTGGCCACAGTAGTCCACACGCTGGTTACATTCCGTATAGACTACTGCAACACTCGCTAAGTGGGGCAGCCTTTGAAGACTGTTCAGAAGCTTCAATTGGTCCAACGGACAGCAGCCAGGTTGATAACAGGAGCGCACAACTCCTCTGTTGTGCCAGCTCCAGTGGCTGCCAGATTGCTACCGGACACAATTCAAAGTGCTGCCTTTAGCCTTTAAAGCCCTAGACCAGTGGTTCTCAACCTTCCTAATGCTGCGACCCCTTAATATAGTTCCTCATGTTGTGGCGACCCCTAACCATAACATTATTTTCATTGCTACTTCATAACTGCATTGGGGGGGGGGGGTTGATTTTGTCATTTGGAAGTTGTAGTTTCTGGGATTTATAGTTCACCTACAATCAAAGAGCATTCCGAACTCACCAACAATGGAATTGAACCAAATTTGGAACACAAAACTCCCATAACCAACAGGAAATACTGGAAGGGTTTGGTAGGCATTGACCTTGAGTTTGGGAGTTGTAGTTCACCTATATCCAGAGAGCACTATAGACTCGACAATGATGGATCTGGACCACACTTGACACGAATCCTCAATATACCCAAATGTGAACACTGGTGGAGTTCGGGAAAATAGATCTTGACATTTGGGAGTTGCTGGGATGTATAGTTCATCTATAATCAAAGAGCCCCTTGCACCCTACCAATGATAGAATTGGGTCAAACTTCCTACACAGAACCCTCATGCCTTGAAGGAACTAGCTGGCGCGAGCCTCCATCCCACCTCACACACTCTCCCTCACCCACACATGCGCACCATGCTGCCATGCGTCAAGCACGCTTGCTCTCCCATCCCCGCTTGGAGTCTCAGAATCAGCCCTCCCCTTGGCTGGGAGGCCTGCCAATCACAGCAGAGGAGAGCTTTAGGTGGGAGAACTCACAGTCTGTTTCCAAAAAGATAGAGAGAAAAAAGTGGAGAGATCTTCAACCTTCTCTGCCAAAGAGCTTCCTAAGACCATCAGAAATACATGTTTTCTGATGGTCTTTGGCGACCCCTCTGAAACCCTCTCGCGACCCCCCTGGGGGTCCCGACCCCCAGGTTGAGAAACACTGCCCTAGACGGTTCTGGCCCAGCTTACCTGTCCAAATGCATCTCTCCCTATGAACCTGCTAGGATGTTAAGATTGTCCAGAGAGGCCCTGCTCTCGGTCCTGCCTTCTTCACGTATCCGGTTGGCGGAGACAAGACACAGGGCCTTCTCAGTGGTGTCCCCTCGGCTATGGAACACCCTCCCTAGGGACATTAGATCGGCCTCCTCCCTCCTAAAGTTTCGAAAGAAAGTTAAGACCTGGTTGTTCGAGCAGGCTTTTGCAGATGAAGTGTAACTGTTTGTGATTTATGGAATGATATGACGATGCGCCGGGAAATGATTTTAACGATGAGACGCTGAGAATTGTATTTTATGGTTTAATTGTTAAATTGTTTAGTATAGTGTGTGTGTGTGTGTGTGTGTGTATATATATATATATATATAAATGCTGTTGTCGTCGTGAGTACCTTAAAAACAAAAAAACTGCGGGGCCAATATCCACCAAACTTGGCAGCAAAAAGTCTCACAACGCAAGGTGTGACCAACAATAAAAATCCCCCCAAACAACCACTCAAAATTCATTAAATTAACAAAATACAGATCCTCCGTTGTCCCGCTCTGGCCCCGCCCCCTCTCCCTCGCCGCACTCCCTCCTCCTTCCCTCTCGTGTTCTTTCCTTCCTTCTTTCCCTTTGACAAGAGAGGGGGATGTGGAGGAGGGGCAATAAGAGGCCCCACCAGGACCCCACCCCCGTACTCCAGCCCTGTCCTCGCCCCTTCCTCGCTCTGTCCCCACCCCATCTCCTTCGCCACACTCCCCCCTCCTTCCCTCTAGCATTCCTTCCTTCCTTCTTTCCCTTTGGAAAGGGAAATAGAAAGGAAAGAGAAAGGAAAGGCAGGAAAGAGGTAAAGAAGGAAGGAAGAACAGACAGGAAGGAAAAAGAGAAGGAGTGAGGGAAAAGGGAAGGAATGAAAGAGGGAAAGGGGGAGGAAGGAAAGAGAGAAGGAGGGAGAGAGGGAAAGAAGGAGGGAAGGAAGGAAGGAAGGAAAGAGGTACCAAGGAAGAAAAGTGGGAAGCAAAGGAAAAGGAAAGGAAAGGCAGGAAAGAGGTAAAGAAGGAAGGAAGGAGAACAGACAGGAAGGAAAAAGAGAAGAAAGGAGGAAGGGAAAAAGGGAAGGAATGAAAGAGGGAAAGGTGGGAGGAAGGAAAGAGAGAAGGAGGGAGTTAGGGAAAGAAGGAGGGAAGGAATGAAGGAAAGAGGTACCTAAGGAAAGAAGAAGAGAAAGTGAAAAGCAAAGGAAAAGGAAAGGAAAGGCAGGAAAGAGGTAAAGAAGGAAAGAAGAACAGATAGGAAGGAAAAAGAGAAGAAAGGAGGGAGGGAAAAAGGGAAGGAATGAAAGAGGGAAAGGGGGAGGAAGGAAAGAGAGGAGGAGGGAGGGAAGGAGGGAAGGAAGGAATGAAGGAAAGAGGTACCTAAGGAAGGAAGAAGAAAAAGTGAAAAGCAAAGAAAAGTAAAGGCAGGAAAGAGGTAAAGAAGGAAGGAAGGAAGAACAGACAGGAAGGAAAAAGAAGAAAGAAAGGAGGGAAAAGGGAAGGAATGAAAGAGGGAAAGGGGGAGGAAGGAAAGAGAGGAGGAGGGAGGGAAGGAGGGAAGGAAGGAATGAAGGAAAGATGTACCTAAGGAAGGAAGAAGAAAAAGTGAAAAGCAAAGAAAAAGTAAAGGCAGAAAAGAGGTAAAGAAGGAAGGAAGGAAGAACAGACAGGAAGGAAAAAGAAGAAAGAAAGGAGGGAAAAGGGAAGGAATGAAAGAGGGAAAGGGGGAGGAAGGAAAGAGAGGAGGAGGGAGGGAAGGAAGGAATGAAGGAAAGAGGTACCTAAGGAAGGAAGAAGAAAAAGTGAAAAGCAAAGAAAAAGGAAGGAAAAGGCAGGAAAGAGGTAAAGAAGGAAGAACAGACAGGAAGGAAAAAGAGAATAAAAGGAGTGAGGGAAAAGGGAAGGAATGAAAGAGGGAAAGGGGGGAGGAAGGAAAGAGAGAAGGAGGGAGGGAAGGAAGGAAGGAATGAAGGAAAGATGTACCCAAGGAAGGAAGAAGAGAAAGTGGAAAGCAAATGAAAAGGAAAGGCAGGAAAGAGTTAAAGAAGGAAGGAAGGAGAAAAGGAAATAAAAAGTGAAAGAAGGAAGGAAACAGGGAGGGAAGAAAGGAGACAAAGGAAGAAGTAGAGAAAGGGGGAGGGAAAGAAGGAAAGAGAGAAGGAAGGAAGAAACCAAAGAGTGAAAGAAGGAATAAAAGAAAGAGGTAGAGAAGGAAGAAAGGAGAGAAAGGGGAAGAAAGAGGGGGGAAGGAATAGGTAGGTACCTCTAAGAACATAAGAACATAAGAAGAGCCATGCTGAATCGGGCCTCAGCCCATCTAGTCCAGCATTCTGTGTCACACAGTGGCCCACTAGTTGTACACAGGGATCTCTAGCAGAAAGGAGGGCCAAACCCTCACCTGCTCCCGACCCCCCACAACCAGTGCCCGGGGAAATCCTGCCTGCCTCCATCAACACAGAGGTGGCACTTGAATGTCCTTTTCAGTAACTACCGATACACTTGGTATCCATGAATCTGTCTAATCCTGCCTTGAAGCTGTCCAGGCTGACCGCTGTCACAACCTCCTCTGGAAGTGAGTTCCCTAACCCAATGACCCTCTGGGTGAAGAAATATTTCCCTTTATTAGTCCTAATTTTCCTACCTTGAGCTTCAGGAGTGCCCCCTAGTCCTAGTGTTGGGTGACAGAGAAAATATTTTTTCTTTATTCACCTTTTCTATCCCATGCATGATTTTATACACTTCGATCAAGTCACCTCTTAAACGCCGTCTTTCAAGGCTGAAAAGACCAAGGCGTTGCAACCTGATTTCGTAAGGGAGCCGCTCCATCCCTTGGATCATTCTTGTTGCCCTTTTCTGTACCTTTTCCAGTTCCGTTATATCCTTCTTGAGGTGCGGTGACCAGAATTGTACACAGTACTCCAGATGTGGCCTCACCATAGATTTGTAGAGAGGCAATACAACATTTGATGACCTATTTTCGATTCCCTTCCTGATCATGCCAAGCATAGAATTTGCTTTTTTCGCTGCTGCTGCGCACTGGGTTGACATCTTCATTGAGCTGTCCACCAAAACCCCAAGATCCCTTTCCTGGTTTGTCTCGGAAAGCTTTGACCCCATCAATTGGTAGGTGTAGTTGGGGTTCTTTGCCCCGATGTGCATGACTTTACACTTGTTTAGGTTAAAATGCATTTGCCACTTTGTTGCCCATTCACTCAATTTCGAGAGATCTTTCTGGAGCTCTTTACAGTCAGTTTCATTTTTAACTACCCTGAACAATTTAGTGTCGTCTGCAAACTTTGCTACCTCAGAATTCACTCCTACATCCAGATCATTAATGAATAAATTAAAAAGTAACGGACCCAAAACTGAACCTTGGGGTACGCCACTTCTCACCTCTTTCCACCCAGAGAAGTGTCCGTTTATTACCACCCTTTGTTTCCTACAGTTTAGCCAGGTTCCAATCCAGGACAAGACCTGTCCCCTGATTCCATGGCTGAAGAGCTTATTTAGGAGCCTTTGGTGAGGGACTTTGTCAAAAGCCTTTTGAAAGTCAAGGTAAACAATATCGACTGGGTCCCCTTTTTATCTATGTGTTTATTTACACCCTCAAAGAATTCTATCAAGTTAGTAAGACATGATTTGCCTTTGCAGAAACCATGTTGATTTTCCTTCAGCAATGCCTGTTCTTCTATGTGCTTAGTAATTTTTTCTTTAATAATGGTTTCCATCACTTTGCCTGGAACTGAGGTTAGACTAACTGGCCTATAATAGTCCAGATATCTACCTCTACTTCGAAAACTCGTACTATAGGCCACAGCAACGCGTGGCAGAGCACAGCTAGTAAATAAATCAAATAAAGACCGATGCAAATCAATGCTCCAAGACGCTCTCCGTTGGCGGTCAGCGGGTGGAGGTGGTTGTCTGCAAGAGCGCCCTTTCTTCATGGCAACCAAGTCCTTCCTTGCCAAGAATGACATTCCACGTGGCCAGGTTTATGGGGAGCCTATCGAATGGCAGGGGCGCTTTCTCCAAAGGCAAAGGTACATTTCAAAGGTTGTTTCGGGCACAAGCAAACAAAGGAAACCAAGGCGCTCCGTCTCCATCCCTGCGTCCAGCTACAAGAGCTGTGCAAACAAGGAGAAGGAAACCCACTCCCGCGGTCTGTCCACAGCTCTGTATCTTTGTCTTTGGATGGAAGGGATAAGTGAAGGCGCAACACACACCCAACCTATACGCTCCAAAACAAAGCAAATACTTTTCTATATATTAGTGTTTCCCAACCTTTTTTGAGCCGCGGCACATTTTTTACATTTACCAAATCCTGGGGCGACACCACCAACCAAAATGACACAAAATGACACTCTAGCACAGGAATACATATAGTTAATGTGTTTTTATAATGTATTTATACACTCAGTGTGAAACCTGGGCCTGTTTCGAGGAACACAACATAGATATCCTGGCAGGAATGGCAGAAAGACACAAACTTCCCACACAGAACTCCTATAACCAAGAGAAAATGCTAGAAGGGTTTGGTGGGCATTGACCTTGAGTTTGGGAGTTGTAGTTCACCTATATCCAGGGAGCACTGTGGACTCAAACAATGTTGGATCAGGACGAAACTTGATAGGAATACTCAATATGCCCAAATGTGAACACAGATGGAGTTTGGAAAAATAGACCTTGACATTTGGGAGTTACAGTTTCTGGGATTTATAGTTAACACACAGTCAAAGAGCATCCTGAACTCTTGCAACAATGGAATTGAACCAAACTTGGCATATTGAACTCTCATTACCAACCAGGGCTGTAGCCAGGATTTTGCAGATCATGATATGAATAAACATAACAGTTTAAATAATGTACCAGTCAGGCCTTTTCGCGGACCACCCTGAGAATTTCGGGCGGGGGGCTGAAACCCCCTTAGTGCCCCCCCCCTGGCTACATGCCTGTTACCAACAGAAAGTACTGAAAGTACTGAAGCGCAGATGGAGTTCAGGGGAAATACACCTTGACATTTGGGAGTTACCATTTCTGGGATTTATAGTTAACACACAAAGAGCATCCTAAACTCCACCAATTATGGAATGGAATCAAACTTCCCACACAGAACTCCCATAACCAAGAGAAAATACAATAAGAGTTTGGTGGGCATTGACCTTGAGATTTGGAGTTGTAGTTCACCTATATCCAGGGAGCACTGTGGACTCAAACAATGTTGGATCAGGACCAAACTTGGCATGAATACTCAATATGCCCAAATATGAACGCAGGTGGAGTTCAGGGGAAATAGACCTTGACATTTGGGAGTTGTAGTTGCTGGGATTTATAGTTCCCCTACAATCAAAGAGCATTCTGAACCCCACCAATGATAGAACTGGGCCAAACTTCCCACACAGAACCCCCAGGTGGCTCCCATCCTGAATGGCTCTCTCCCTCTTCCACACCAGAAGGGAAGGCACTCACTCGGTCCGGTGGACCTGCCTCGGACTGCGCTCCTCACTTCCGCTTCCGTTTCCTGCCCTCCCTCGTTTGGAGGCTGGCTGGCTGGGGAAACGGCCGAAGGAGGCGCCGCCCAGCCCTCCCCCAAGCAGCAGCATCAGGAGTTCGGCAGGAGGGGGAAGAAAGGGGGGAAGAGAGGTTTTCCCGCGGCACACCAGGTGATCGCTAGTGTGGCGCGGAACAATGGTTGGGAAACACTGATATATATCACTAAAGACGGTTTTGGGTGCTGGATTTAGACCAGGCTTCAAATCAGCAACAGAAACCTATTGGGTAACGTTGAGCAAGTCACACTCTCTCAGCCCTGGAAATCCATAACCGTGATTGACTTGAAAGAGTACAACAACAAATAATAATAATAATACTGGGTTGATGTGGACCACTCTAACAACCACCATGTGAAAGTTGTAGGTCCTGGGATGTATAGTTCACCTGCATTCTAAGAGCACGCTGGTGGACCTGGAACTAACTTGGAGCATAAAATACTACACGGCTTTGGAGGGATTTAGAGGAGTTGTAGTTCACCTGCATTCAAAGCACACTATGAACCCAAACAATGATGGATCCGGATCAAATTTGGCATGCATACCCAATACGCCCGCATTAGAATACTGGTGGGTTTTGAGGGTAATTGGCCTGGGCATTTTGGAGTTGTAGCTGCTGGGATGTATAGTTCACCCGCAATCAATGAACACTCTGAACTCCACCAAAGATGGAATTGGACCAAACTTGGCACACAGAACGCCCATGAGCTACAAAAGATACTGGATGTCTTTGGAGGGATTTAGAGGAGTTGTAGTTCACCTGCATCCAGAGCACACTGTGAACCCAAACAATGGCAGGCCTGGAGAAACTTGTCAAGCATACCTGATATGCCCACGTTTCAATAGTAGTATGTTTTGAGGGGAATTGGGCTGCACATTTTGGAGTTGTAGTTACTGGGATTTTTAGTTCACCCGCAATCAATGAACACTCTGAACTCCAGAGTGTTCATTGATTGTTCATTGGAATTGGACCAAACTTGGCACACAGAACGCCCACGACCAACAAAATATACTGGAGGTCTTTGGTGGGAATTCACGTTGATTTGGGGAAGTTGTAGTTCATCTACATCCAGAGAGCGCTGCGAACCCAAACACCGATGGATCTGGACCAAACTTGGCCCACAGACCTGATGTGTGGATTTCAATGGCTTCTCTGTGTAGTCCGGCATGGTGGTTGTGAGAGTGGTCCACATTTCTGTGTTCTCAAATTATATGCTGTGTCCAGGTTGGCGCATCAGGTGCTCTGCTATGGCTCACAGTCTGTAGTGCCTTTCATGTTCCTCGATTCATGTTTGGGCCACACAGAGAAGTCACGGGAATCCACAAGAAGCATGTGGACAATTTCAACAGAAAGGAGGAAACCATGAAAATGAACATCTGGCCCCCAGGTTATTTTTTTTAAAGAAAAACCCTGTAAAATCAGGACAGTAAACAAAGAGCAACGCTCAGAAAACAAGGGGATTCCAGACAGGAATCAATAGGGCTAGCCAACAACTCCCAAAAAAGGATTTCCCAAGGCAGGAAGCAGCTAGGCTTTGAAGCTGCAAGGCCATTCAATGCTAATCAAGTTGGCCAATGGCAACATTCATCCTTGCCTCCAGCAGGCCCGGATTAACCCCTTTTGGCGCCCTAGGCCACACTTTGGAATTACGCCCCCAAACCAACCTCTACCGCACCCCCCACCTCCTCCTCCTCGCGGCACCATGCACCCTCCTTCCTTGAGTCAAGGAAGATGGGTGCGAGGAGGCGGAGGGAAGCCCTGCCCCCGGGGCCGCTGCCGGGCATGCGCAGCAGGAGGGCGCGAGCATCTCTGCCTCCTCCGCCATGTTCCTGGGTGTCGCGCATGCCCGGCAGCAGCCCCGGGGGCTTCCCTCCGCCGCCTCCTCCTCACATTCTCCTTCCTTGACAAGGGGGCGATGGCGAGGTGGGGGGCACCATTCCCTCCTCCCCCCCCGCCTCGTAGCTCTCTCCCCCCACCCTCCCCCAACAGAGAGAGAGAGTCGTCTCCATGCCGCACGTTGCGGTTTTGTTTCAATAATTTTTTTTGGTCAGTGTGAACTGCGCACCCCCTTGGCTTGAGCCCCTAGACCAGTGTTTCTCAACCTGGGGGTCGGGACCCCTGGGGGGGGTCATGAGGGGTGCTAGAGGGGTCGCCAATGACTATCAGAAAACATAGTATTTTTGTTGGTCATGGCAGTTCTGTGTGGGAAGTTTGACCCAATTCTATCATTGGTGGGTTCAGAGTGCTCTTTGATTGTAGGTGAACTATAAATCCCAGCAATTAGAACTCCCAAATGTCAAGGTCTATTTTCCCCAAATTCCACCAGTGATTATATTTGGGCATATTTAATATTATTGCCAAGTTTCGTCCAGATCCATCATTGCTTGAGTCCCCAGCGCTCTCTGTATGTAGGTGAACTACAACTCCAAAAACTCAAGGTCAATGCCCACCAAACCGTTCCAGTATTTTCTGTTAGTCATATGTGCCAAGATTGGGCCAATTCCCCCATTGGTGGTGTTCGGAATGCTCTCTGATTGTAGGTGAACTATCACTCCCAGCAACTACAACTCCCAAATGACAAAATCAATCCCCCCACCCCACCTCACCAGTATTCAAATTTGGGTGTATCGGGTATTTGTGCCAAATTTGGTCCAGAATATATATCCTGCATATCAGATATTTACATGACGATTCACTACAGTAGCAAAATTACTGTTACGAAGTAGCAACAAAAATAATTTTATGGTTGGGGGTCACCACAACATGAGGAACTGTATCAGGGGTCGCGGCCTTAGGAAGGTTGAGAAACACTGCCCTAGACCATGGCCTAGGTTGGCCTTATGGGTAATCCGGGCCTGGCCTCCAGCAGACAAGAGTCTCCCACCCTGGACATCATTCCACAGGTATATAAAGCCCACTTGCCTAGTTTCCAACAGAGCTCACAACCTCTGAGGATGCCTGCCATAGATGTGGGAGAAATGTCAGGAGAGAATGCTTCTGGAACATGGCCAGACAGCCCGGAAAACTCACAGCAACCTAAGGCTAAAGACATTATAAGATGGCCATTCCCATTATCCAATGGCCAGACAGCCCAGAAAACTCACAGCAACCCTAGGCTAAAGGCATTATAAGATGACCATTCTCATTGTCCGATAGCATCGAGCCCTGGCAAAGGAAGTGGTATCAATCTGAATTTATTCTACAGTGCGGACCCAACCCTTTTGGAATTGCCAAGGCTTTTAAAGACAATTCCTATTTTGACTCCTGGAAAGTTTGTCGTCCCATGATATGACGTGTGAAAGGGAAGTAAAAAGAACACCAATCGGCTGGAAAGAATCACAACACACACACACACATGTATTAGTTCCTTGTGACCCAGCATTGCGTTGAACTGAATGTACATAATCAATAGGCACTCCTTTCTGGGAAGCTCCAGCCGCAATGGAGCAAAGGGGATTCCGAAATGTCAGGGTACGTCACGGCCGGGAAGTCCGACCCATGGAAAGCGCGCCATGTTTGCAAGTAACATCAAAAGCCAATGCGGCCTCCGCCCGGCCTCACCTGTGGCCCAAAAGCAGTATCTCTTGCAAACCCAGTGAGTCAGAGCTGGCCTAGAATGCGCATGAATGCCATGCCCTTGGGGCCAGGGAACGTATATCACACGTACGCACAGGACAAGCAGAGCCGGGAAACCGTAAAGCACATCGCAGAAGCATCAGGCGCATCGAAGGCACATCTACAAGGGAGAATGCATGCCAGTTTTGACACCCAATGAACCACCACACGGCTCAATATTACGACATCCTGGGAGTTGTCGTTTGGCACTTTTGAGCAGCGAAGACTGCAGACCTTGTCGAACGACGACTCCTGTGACTCCATAGCATTGAATACTCCAAACTGGAGCTAAACAATAAAGAGTACAACTAAGTGTATGTATCAATATTAGCATTAATATAACATAAATTGTCGCAGCACTTCAATCTATATATATAAAAAGAGACCTGTCATCCTAAGTAGCCTACAGACAGCAAAACCACACAAGGCAGACACACCAAATCAGCCCACATACACACAAAACCCCACTTGGTATGTTTACCACCCCCCAAAAAATTAAAAAAATAAACATGACCAAAAATACCAAAAAAAACCCCCACTGGACTACAACTCCCATGATCCCTCACACCACACCCTTCTGGCAGTTTACAATGTTGGAATGTTGGTGGTAGGGAGGGAGGGAGAAGAGGCAGGAGGAGAGAGAGAAGAGAAAAGCTGAGAGATGAGGGGGAGTGGGAAGAAAGAAGTCTAAAAGGCAGGAAGGGATGTTACTATTGGTCTTTGCAGACTATCCTCCTTAATACCATCATATGACATTGCATTGGCGGTAGGACTGGGAATGGATGTGTCTTGTGTTTATATATATATGTATTGAAACTGACATTATTGTGTATTTTGGTACTTACCATTACTAATCACTAAATGAGATATATATTACCACTTTGTGCACTTCTGTGTTTCTACTGTTCTGTATGATAACCAGGCTTGTTTATCCCATTGTTGGTCTTTGCCACATGCACACACGTATGTACATATAGACATGCACACATACACACACATATACATGCACTGAAATATACACATGCACACATATATACACACATCTGTACTTACACACATCTACACATATACACGCATATACATATACAAAAACACACATATACATAAGTACACACATATACACGCATATACATATACACATAAGTACACACACACATATGTTCACATAGACACAAATCCATATATATACATACATACACAAAACACACATATATATAGACTGGGACACAGGAAAGAGAAAAAGCCACAGCGGCGCTGGCTGATTAAGAGGTAAAAGGAGGAGGAAGGCCCGCTGTCTTCGCCAAAGCCAGAGCCTTTGGAGGACTCAGCTGCAGCAAACGGGGACAGCGCCCCTCCAACCTCCTCCCGGCCTCCTCCTTAAACCCCCCCCCCCCAAGGAACGAAAGAAGGGAAAAAGGTAGGGAAAGGAATGGAGGGACTGAGACAAGGAGAGCAAGGACTGATACAGAAAGCAGATGAATGGCAGGAAGGAGGGAAAGGAAAGAAGGAAGGGAGGGAAGGAAGGAAGGAAGGAGGGGAGAAGAAAGGAAGGGAAGGATAGAAGGAAGAATGGCTGGAAGGAAGGAGGGGAGAAGAAAGGAAGGAAAAATGAAGGATAGCAGGAAGGAGGGGAGGGGAAAGGAAGGAAAGGATAGAAGGATGGAGTGAAAGAAGGAAGGAAAGAGGGGAGAAGAAAGGAAGGAAAAGGGAAGGATAGCAGGAAGGAGGGAGGGGAAAGGAAGGAAAGGATAGAAGGATGGAGTGAAGGAAGGAAGGAAAGAGGGGAGAAGAAAGGAAGGAAAAAGGAAGGATAGCAGGAAGGAGGGGAGGGGAAAGGAAGGAAAGGATAGAAGGATGGAGTGAAGGAAGGAAGGAAAGAGGGGAGAAGAAAGGAAGGAAAAAGGAAGGATAGCAGGAAGGAGGGGAGGGGAAAGGAAGGAAAGGATAGAAGGATGGAGTGAAAGAAGGAAGGAAGAGGGGAGAAGAAAGGAAGGAAAAGGGAAGGATAGCAGGAAGGAGGGGAGGGGAAAGGAAGGAAAGGATAGAAGGATGGAGTGAAGGAAGGAAGGAAAGGGGGGGAGAAGAAAGGAAGGAAAAAGGAAGGATAGCAGGAAGGAAGGGGAGGGGAAAGGAAGGAAAGGATAGAAGGATGGAGTGAAGGAAGGAAGGAAAGAGGGGAGAAGAAAGGTAGGAAAAAGGAAGGATAGCAGGAAAGAAGGGGAGGGGAAAGGAAGGAAAGGATAGAAGGATGGAGTGAAAGAAGGAAGGAAAGAGGGGAGAAGAAAGGAAGGAAAAGGGAAGGATAGCAGGAAGGAGGGGAGGGGAAAGGAAGGAAAGGATAGAAGGATGGAGTGAAGGAAGGAAGGAAAGAGGGGAGAAGGAAGGAAAAAGGAAGGATAGCAGGAAGGAGGGGAGGGGAAAGGAAGGAAAGGATAGAAGGATGGAGTGAAGGAAGGAAGGAAAGAGGGGAGAAGAAAGGAACACAGAAACACACACACGTACACATGCACAGAAATATACAAATATACACATACACACATACATACACACCTGTACTTACACACATCAACACATATACACGCACATACACATACAAACACACATATACATAAGTACACACATACACACGCATACACATATACACATATATAGTACATAACTACACACACAGTCCCCAAGTTTAAAAAAACCCACAGCAACGCCTGGCCGGGTCAGCTAGTATTTATATAATCATCAAAGTAAATATCATATATGCGCCGCAAAATGTACAGATCGGGGAGACAATCCTCCCAATAGCGTACTCACACAAACTAATTTTCTAGAAGTTCTGATCTTTAAAACTAACAGTATATTGCAGGTGAGCAACTACGAGAAACCTACCAATAGAAATTCCCTCTTACATTACAGCTCACATCACACCTATGCCCTCAAGAATAATCTCCCGTTCTCACAGATGTTGCGTCTTAAACGCAACTTTTCCCAACAATCTGACTTCGCCCAAGAATCCAGGAGGCTTATGAGTAGTCCAAGAGACAGAGGATATCCACAGGGAATATTGGATGGGGCATATAGACGGGTTTCTACAGTTTCACGTACTTCATTGTTTACTAAAAAGATCCATCCCCCCACAGACCGTGTCATATGGCCGCTCACTTATACTCTACATGCAAAAAGATCGTGCCCATCATAAAGAAATTCTGGCCATTCGTGAAAACTATTCCTGGGCTTGAACAACCACCATTAATTGCTTATAAACGGACTGCAAATATCAAAAATTTATTAATTCACTCAGATCATCAACTCAAATCCACCACAGCCGCCCACCCTACTAAAACCAATGGATGTGGTCGTCAGATTACCCATAAGGCCACCCTAGGCCATGGCCTAGGGCGGCAGTTATGAGGGGGGGGACAGCAGATCCGGACCCCGAAAACTAAATTTTAAAAAACCCACCCCCTCGCAGCGCTTTCCCCCCCCTCCCGAGAGAGAATCATCATACCTCGGGAGAGGGCGGGGGAGAGCGCTGCGAGGGGCGGGGAGGAGGGAATGGCGCCCTCCCCTCGCCATTGCCCGCCTGGGCTGCCCCCTTGTAAAGGAAGGAGGCGGCGAGGAGGAGGAAGGGAAGCCTCGCCCACTGGCGGGAAAGCATGCATGTGCATGCATGCCCACCAGCGGGCTGCCCGTCCTCCTCCTCCTCCTCGCCGTCCTTTGCAAGGGGGCGGGCCAGGCGGCGAGGAGGAGGAGGCGGACGGAAGCCGCACGGCCGGGGCAGCAGCGCCCTGGGGGCGGGACTTCCCTTCCTCCTCCTCTCGCCCTCCTTTCGGTCGCGGGAGGAGGAGGCGACGGAAGCCGCACAGCACTGGTCGTGGGGCTTCCGTCCGCCTCCTCCTCCCGCGATCGAAAGGCGGGCACGAGGAGGAGGTGGACAGAAGCTGCACGGCCGGAGCCGGGGCCGTGCGCCTTCCATCGCCTCCTCCTCGTGCCCTCCTTTCGGTTGCGGGAGGAGGAGGCGACAGAAGCCGCACGGCACCGGCCGCCTCCTCCTCGCGCGACCGGAAGGAGGGTGCAAGGAGGAGGTGACGGAAGCCCCACGCCCGGGGCTGCTGCTGCACATGTGCAGCACTGCCCTGGGAGTGGGGTTTTCCGTGTCCTGGGGGCGGGGCTTTCCGCATCCTGGGGGCGGGGCTTTCTGCACCCTGCGGGCGGCGCTGGGCATCTTTTGGCCTAGGGCGCCAAAAGACGCGAATCCGGGCCTGGTCATTGTTCGATGTGTAAACACATCAATTCACAGGAATATATCATCAGCCCTTACAACAAAAAGAAATTCAAAATCAAAACCTGGTCCACCTGTGGGACAAAAAACGTGATTTATTGTGTAACCTGTGGGTGTGGTAACTTCTACATCAGGGGTGCTCACACTTTTTCAGCATGCGAGCTACTTATAAAACAACCAAGCCAAAATGATCTACCTCCCCACTACAAAAATGTGAAACATATAACACAATATCTGCTTTGAACTGGGTTTTCTGAGTCCACACTGCCATATAACCTGATTCAAAGCAGAGAACATGGGATTTTTATTCAACTGTGTGGAAAGGACCTCAGATAACCCAGGGCCGGCAGCACTTGGACGGCGTCGGGAGCCTGCGGGGTGGGACTGAGCCTTCTTCCCGCCCTGCTTGCCATCTACTAGGACGCCCTACGCGATTTACTAGTAGATCGCGATCTACCTAATGAGCACCCCTTCTCTACATAGGTGAAACGGGGAGGGAACTCCGTTCAAGAATTTGTGAATATAGATCACGCTTTAAGACTAAAAGCAAAACATCCATTCTATACTCTCATTTTAAAACCAAGAATCACCATCATGATGCCTTTACGGTTACGGTACTTGACAGGATTATCCCCAAACCGCAAATGGATGTTAAAAGGAGGTTACTACAGCTTGAATGTGAATGGATTATCCACCTCCAATCGGCAGGAGGGAGGGCGCGAGCGCCGCGGCCTCTGCCTCCTCCGCCATGTTCCTTGGTACCACATGCGCGGCCCGGCCCTGGGGCTTCCTTCCTTCCTCGGAGGAGGAAGGAAGGGAAGCCCAAGGGCCCCTGCGGCACCCAGGAACATGGCGGAGGAGGCAGAGACCGTGGCGCCGCGCCTCCCTCCTGCCGTGCATGCTCGGAAGCGGCCCCGGGGGTGGGGCTTCCCTTCCTTCCTCCTCGTCGCTCCTCCTTGACTCAAGGAAGGAGGGCGCGGCAGGAGGAGGCAGAGGGAAGCCCCGAGGCCGCTGCCGGGCATGCGTGGCAGGAGAGAGGGCGCGAGTGCCGCAGCCTCCTCCGCCATGTTCCTGGGTACCGCGCATGTGCGGCAGCGGCCCCGAGGGCTTCCCTTCCTTCCTCCTCCTCGGAGGAGGAGGAGGAGGAAGGAAGGGAAGCCCCCAGGGCCACTGCGGCACCCAGGTACATGGCGGAGTAGGCAGAGGCCACGGCGCTTGCTCCCTCCCTCCCTCCCCCCTCCTGCCGCACATGCCTGGAAGCAGCCCTGGGGGCGGGACTTCCCTTCCTTCCTCCTCCTCCTTGACTCAAGGAAGGAGGGCGCGGCGAGGAGGAGGCAGAGGGAAGCCCCGCCCCTGGGCCGCTGCTGGGCATGCGCAGCAGGGGGAGGCGCGACGCCGCGACCTCGCCTCCTCCGCCACGTTCCTGGGTGCCGCGCATGCCCGGCAGCGGCCCCGGGGGCTTCCCTCCGCCTCCTCTTCCTCGTGCCCTCCTTCCTTGACAAGGGGGCGGGGGCGAGGAGGGTGCCATTCCCTCTTCCCCTGCCCCTCGCAGCGCTTTCCCCCCGCCCTCCCCCCAAGAGAGAGAGTCCTCTCCATACCGCATGTTGCGGTTTTGTTGCAACATATTTTTGGGGGGTCCCTGAACTGCGCCCCTTTCGGCTTGCGCCCCTAGGCCATGGCCTAGGATGGCCTTATGGGTAATCCGGGCCGGACCCACGCTAGTAACGATAATAATAAAAAATAATAAATAATCCATTTCCACCTGAGTCATCATCCCATATCCATGCCACACAACGAAACAAGGTAACCGTGTCTGGCTTTGCTTTCCTTCCTTGTTACATAGTGTAATTATATAATGGTAATAATAATAAAGTTTCCGTACTCCACAGAGTAAACCACAGAGCCATAAATCTGAGAATGGCTACACCAACCCCTGCCATCGTGTTGCTTTCCAAGTGGACCGTTTCTGTCTTTTTGCATCCGCCTGATATTTAAAGGCACAGGCACACTATTGAAGGACATTAAGGGAAGAATGGACATATTTTTGCACCACTTACTACGTAAACAAAACTCTTTTGGAGGGGGAAATGCTGTGAAACAAAAGAACTAAGTTAGGAGTGTGAGTGTGTGTGTGTGTGTGTATTGCTTTGGATGCCTCCTCTCCTGAGATGCAGGGCAAGGTTAGGGTTAAGTGAACACACCTGTGTGCTCACCTGTACGCTTGTCACCTGCTGAGTTATGGCAACCGCATGAGTTTTATGAGGTTTTCCCAGGAAAGTGGTTTGGTCAGCGCCTTCCTATGAAACATATACCTTTGGCCTTCCTTCTAGGCTTGGGAAAGCGCCTTCTTTATGGGACTGCCGCTCCCAGGATACCTGGCTAGGGGATGATGGGAGTGACAGTCCCCAAAGAAGACCCTTTTCCGCCCTTCTCTGAATATTCTAACCTGCAGAGCTAGGGCTTGCACGTGCGAACGATTCACCTGTCGGCTTCAGGTGACCCTATAAATCTCATCTCGCAGGCGAGGAATGCGCCAAAGTGGTTTGGCCAGTTCCTTCCTCTCAAATAAGAAGAGCCTCCGGGCCTCTTCCTTCCCGGACTGCCAATCCCAGCATCCCCGGGCCAGGCTTGGAGATAGAACCGTCCCAAAAGAAACCTTTCTCCCAATTATTCGAGAGGGAAAACTCTCGCCTTCCCTACTGAGAGGAAACTGAACCATTGTTTGGTCTCCTATGCGCATCTATGTCCTTTCAAGTTGCCGACAGACTAATAGTGACTGGGGATGCTGGGAGCGGCAGTCCAAAAGGGGACTTTTCCCATACTTTGGTAGTTGTATCCTTCCCAAAGGGCTTCATCTTTCCTAAAGGCCCTAGAAGCTGGGGATGATGGGACTGGCAGTCCAAAGGGATATTTTGGAATTTTCATCCTTCCCAAAGGGCTTAGAGGGCTGTGGATGATGGGAGTGGCACTCCAAAAGGGGACTTTAAGCTAGTTCCATCCTTCCAAAAGGCCTTAGAGGGCTGGGGATGCTGGGATTGTCAGTCCAAAGGGGCATTTTTGGTATTTTCATCCTTCCCAAAGGGTTTAGAGGGCTGTGGATGATAGGAGCAGCAGTCCAAAAGGCTAGTTTTGTCCTCCCTAAAAGGCTTAGAGGGCTCTGGATGATGGGAGTGGCAATCCAAAAGGCTAATTTAAGATAGTTTTGTCCTTCCTAAAGGCAGTCCAAAGGAGTATTTTGGTATTTTCATCCTACCAAAGGGTTTAGAAGGCTGTGGATGATGGGAGTGGCAGTCCAAAAGGCTACTTTAAAGTAGTTTCATCCTTTCTAAAAGCCTTAGAGAATGGGGATGCTGGGACTGGCAGTCCAAAGGGGCATTTCTGGTAGTTTCATCTTTCCCAAAAGGCTTTAAAAGGGGCTGTGGATGATGGGAGTAGCAGTCCAAAAGGCTAGTTTTCTCCTCCTTAAAGGCCTTAGAGGCATGGGGATGCTGGGAGTGGCAGTCCAAAAGGGTATTTCTGGTAATTTGATCCTACTAAGGGGCTTAGAGGGCTATGGATGATGGGACTGGCAGTCAGAAAGGTTACTTTAAGATAGTTTCATCCCTCCTAAAGGACTGAGAGGGCTGGGGATGCTGGGACTGGCAGTCCAAAGGGGAATTTTTGGTAATTTGATCCTACTAAGGGGCTTAGAGGGCTGTGGATGATGGGACTGGCGGTCAGAAAGGCTACTTTAAGATAGTTCCATCCCTCCTAAAGGCCTGGGAGGGCTGGGAATGCTGGGAATGACAGTCCAAAGGGATAATTTTGGTAGTTTAATCCCACCAAAGGGTTTAGAGGGTTGTGGGTGATGGGAGTGGAAGTCCAGAAGGCTAGTTTTGTCCTTCCTAAAGGCTTTAGAGGGCTGGGGATGCTGGGATTTGCAGACCAAATTGATATTTTGGTTGTTTCATCCTTCCTAAAGGCCTTAGAGCAGGCCTGGGCAAACTTTGGCCCTCAGGTGTTTTGGACTCCAACTACCACAATTCCTAACAGCCTACTGGCTGTTAGGAATTGTGGAAGTTAGAGTCCAAAACACCTGGAGGGCCAAAGTTTGCCCAGGCCTGCCTTAGAGGGATGGACATGCTGGGATTGGCAGGCCAAATGGGTATTTTCGGTAGTTTGATCCTACCAAAGGGCTTAGAGGGCTGTGGATGATGGGAGTGGCAGTCCAAAAGGCTACTTTAAGGCAGTTCCATCCTTCTCAAAGGGCTTAGAGGGGCTAGTGATGCTGGGAGTGGTGGTCCAAACGAGTATTTTCCCCATACGTTGATTATTTAATCCTCCCCAGAAGAATAGAGGGGAATTCCAGACAGGAAACAATCTGGGCCAGCTAACACCTCTCAATAAAGGATTCCCCCAGGCAGGAATCAGCCAGGCTTTGAAGCTGCAGGGCCATTCAATGCTGATCAAGGTGGCCAATGGCAACATTCACACTTGCCTCCAACCGACAAGAGTTCTTTCTCCCACCCTAGCCAACTGCTTAGTTTCCAACAGACTGCACAACCTCCGAGGATGCCTGCCAGAGATGCGGGTGAAACGTCAGGTGAGAATGCTTCTGGAACATGGCCAGACAGCCCGGAAAGCTCTCAGCAACCTGAGATACACCTCAAATGCACCTCTCTAAGGGAAAGGGGGAGCCCCTGGTGGTGCAGCGGGTCAAACTGCTGAGCTGCTGAACTTGTCGACCAAACTTGTTCGAAACTGGGGAGTGGGGGTGAGCTCCCGATGTTAGCTCCAGCTTCTGCCAACCTAACAATTCGAAAGCATGCAAATGTGAGTAGAGCAATAAGTACCACTCCGGCAAGAGAGGGAGTCCTGGGAGGAAGCTTTACCTGCTCCATTCTGATATCCAGTTCCTAGGAGAAGTAAAGCTTCCTCCCAGAAGTGGCTCCACCTGAGATACACCTGAAATGCACCTCTCTAAGGGAAAAGGGGGTCTCCTTTTGAGTATCCCTGGCTAGAGGGTGATGGGAGTGGCAGTCCTGTCGAGCCCAAGAAAGGGAGTCCTGGGAGGAAGCCTTACCTGCTCCCGTCCAATATCCAGTTCCTAAGAGAGATTCCACCTGAGATACACCTGAAATGCATCTCTCTAAGGGGAAAGGGGGTCTTCTTTTGGCTATCCCTGGCTAGGGGATGCTGGGAGTGGCAGTCCCAGAAGGACACCTTTCCCCAAGGCTGTGAGGAAGGCTTGGATGGGTTTTCGATTCACCTGTTGCCTCCAGGTGAGGCTATCCACTTCAGAGGGAAGGAGTGGCAGTCCTGAAAGGACACCTTTCCCCAGGGCTCTGGAAGTTCTCACTTGGCGCGATGGGAAAGGGGAATGGGGAAGGCTTGGATGTGCTTTCGATTCACCTGTCGCCTCCAGGTGAAGCTATCCACCTCAGAGGGAAGGAATTGCAGTCCCAAAGCCCAGTCGGGGCTCAGGAGAGGGTCCTGGGAGGAAGCCTTACCTGCTTCCATATGAAATCCAGTTCCTAGGAGAGGTGTATCTCAGGTGGAAGTGGTTCCACCTGCGACACACCTGAAATGCACCTCTCTAAGGAAAAAGGGGTTCTTCTTTTGGGTATTCCTGGCTAGGGGATGCCGGGAGTGGCAGTCCCAGAAGGACACCTTTCCCCAAGGCTGTGAGGAAGGCTTGGATGTGTTTTCGGTTCACCTGTTGCCCCCAGGTGAGGCTGTCCACCTCACAGGGAAGGAGTGGCAGTCCTGAAAGGACACCTTTCCCCAGGGCTCTGGAAGTTCTCACTTGGTGCGATGGGAAAGGGGAATGGGGAAGGCTTGGATGTGCTTTCGATTCACCTGAAGTGGCTCCACCTGCGATACACCTGAAATGCACCTCTCTAAGGGGAAAGGGGGTCTTCTTTTGGCTATCCCTGGCTAGGGGCTGCTGGGAGTGGCAGTCCCAGAAGGACACCTTTCCCCAAGGCTGTGAGGAAGGCTTGGATGTGTTTTCAGTTCACCTGTTGCCCCCAGGTGAGGCTGTCCACCTCAGAGGGAAGGAGTGGCAGTCCTGAAAGGACACCTTTCCCCAGGGCTCTGGAAGTTCTCACTTGGTGCGATGGGAAAGGGGAATGGGGAAGGCTTGGATGTGCTTTCGATTCACCTGTCGCCTCCAGGTGAAGCTATCCACCTCAGAGGGAAGGAATTGCAGTCCCAAAGCCCAGTCGGGCTCAGGAGAGGGGGTCCTGGGAGGAAGCCTTACCTGCTTCCATATGAAATCCAGTTCCTAGGAGAGGTGTATCTCAGGTGGAAGTGGTTCCACCTGCGACACACCTGAAATGCACCTCTCTAAGGAAAAAGGGGTTCTTCTTTTGGGTATTCCTGGCTAGGGGATGCCGGGAGTGGCAGTCCCAGAAGGACACCTTTCCCCAAGGCTGTGAGGAAGGCTTGGATGTGTTTTCGATTCACCTGTTGCCCCCAGGTGAGGCTGTCCACCTCAGAGGGAAGGAATTGCAGTCCCAAAGCCCTGCCAGGCCCAAGAGAGGGAGTCCTAGGAGGAAACCTTACCTGCTCCCATCCGATATCCAGTTCCTAGGAGAGGTGTATCCCAGGTGGAAGTGGTTCCACCTGAGATACACCTGAAACGCACCTCTCTAAAGGGAAAAGGAGTTCTATTTTTGGGAATCCCTGGCTAGGGGATGCTGGGAGTGGCAGTGCCAAAAGGACACCTTTCCCCAAGGCTGTGAGGAAGGCTTGGATGTGCTTTGGATTCACCTGTCGCCCCCCAGGTGAGGCTATAGAATCCACAGGGAAGGAGCTGTAGTGCCAAAGCCCAGGAGAGGGAGTCCTGGGAGGAAGCCTTACCTGCTCGGGAGGGTCTCCTCCTTCTCCTCCTTCCTCTTCCTCGGCTTCTTGGTCTCGGAGTTCCCCGGCCAGGTACTGCATGAGCCACCTGCGGGCCTGGAGGGAGTGCCTGTGGGGGGGCCCCTCGAGGGCAGCGCGGATGTCCCTCCCGGCCCTCCCCCGCAGCGCCTCCTCGCCTCCCGGGTGCAGCCTCACGAAGGGCTCCACGTCGAAGACCCTCCGGCCCAGCAGCACCAGGCACGAGCCCTCCGCGCACCGGCGCCGCACCTCCGCCCGGCTGAACACGCGCCCGCCCATGACCCACGGCTCCCTCCTCGCGCCCAGCACACCCCACGTCCCTCGCCTCGCCTGGCCTGGCCTCCCCGGGACTGAGCGCCCACTCCGACGGGACGGGGAAGCACTCCAGGCACAGCCACGCCCCTTGCAGGGCGGCGCTCTCGCCCTCAGATGCCTCCCTGAGGCGGGGGGGACACCTCCCCCCATCCCATCAGGCCACGCCCCCTTTTGGGTGGGGCTTCTCGCCCTAGTCCAACTCCCAGCAGCCCGGCAGTCATCAAGGTATAGAGCAGAAAGAAGGGGACTGGATGGATAGATGGATCATGGATAGATTGATAGGTGCATAGATGGATGGATGGATGGATGGATGGATGGATGGATAGCTGGATGGATGGATGGATAAATGGATGGATAGCTTGATGGATGGATGGATAGCTTGATGGATGGATGGATGGATGGATGGATAGCTTGATGTATGGATGGATGGATGGATAGCTTGATGGATGGATGGATGGATGGATGGATAGCTTGATGGATGGATGGATGGATGGATGGATGGATAGCTTGATGGATGGATGGATGGATGGATAGCTGGATAGCTGGATGGATGGATAAATGGATGGATAGCTTGATGTATGGATGGATGGATGGATAGCTTGATGGATGGATGGATAGATGGATGGATAGATTGATGTATGGATGGATGGATGGATAGCTTGATGGATGGATGGATAAATGGATGGATAGCTTGATGTGGATGGATGGATGGATGGATGGATGGATAGCTGGATGGATGGATAAATGGATGGATAGCTTGATGTATGGATGGATGGATGGATAGCTTGATGGATGGATGGATGGATAGATGGATGGATAGCTTGATGGATGGATGGATGGATGGATAGCTGGATAGATGGATGGATGGATGGATGGATGGATGGATTGATGGATGGATGGATGGATGGATAGCTTGATGGATGGATGGATAGATGGATGGATAGATTGATGGATGGATGGATGGATGGATAGCTTGATGGATGGATGGATGGATGGATGGATGGATGGATGGATGGATGGATGGATGGATAGCTTGATGGATGGATGGATGGATGGATAGCTTGATGGATGGATGGATGGATGGATGGATAGATTGATGGATGGATGTATGGATGGATGGATGGATAGCTTGATGGATGGATGGATAAATGGATGGATAGCTTGATGGATGGATGGATGGATGGATGGATGGATAGCTTGATGGATGGATGGATGGATGGATGGATAGATTGATGGATGGATGGATGGATAGCTTGATGGATGGATGGATAAATGGATGGATAGCTTGATGTATGGATGGATGGATGGATAGCTTGATGGATGGATGGATGGATAGCTTGATGGATGGATGGATAAATGGATGGATAGCTTGATGGATGGATGGATAGCTGGATGGATGGATGGATAAATGGATGGATAAATGGATGGATAAATGGATGGATAAATGGATGGATAAATGGATGGATAGCTTGATGGATGGATGGATGGATAGCTGGATAGCTGGATGGATGGATAGCTTGATGGATGGATAAATGGATGAATAGCTTGATGGATGGATGGATAGCTTTATGTATGGATGTATGGATGTATGGATAGCTGGATGGATAGATGGATAGATGGATAGCTTGATGTATGGATGTATGGATGGATAGCTGGATGGATAGCTGGATGGATAGCTGGATGGATAGATGGATGGATAGCTTGATGTATGTATGTATGGATGGATAGATGGATGGATGGATAGCTTGATGGATGGATGGATAGCTTGATGGATGGATAGCTTGATGTATGGATGGATGGATAGATGGATAGATGGATGGATAGCTTGATGTATGGATGGATGGATAGATGGATGGATAGATGGATAGCTTGATGGATGAATGGATGGATGGATAGCTTGATGTATGGATGGATAGCTTGATGGATGGATGGATAGCTTGATGTATGGATGGATGGATGGATGGATAGATGGATGGCTGGCTGGCTCATACATAGATGACTGGATAGATAGCTAGATGGCTGGCTGGCTGGTTGAATGGATACAAAGATAGATGGATGGATGAATAGCTGGATGGATGGGTGGATGGATAGCTAGATGGCTGGCTAGCTGGCTGGCTGGATACATGGATAGCTAGATGGGTGGATACATAGACAGACAGATAAATGGATGGATGGTTGGATAGATAGAGAGATAGCTAGATGGCTGGCTGGCTGGATGGATGCATAGATTACTGGATGGATTGATTGATAGATAATGACTGGATGGATGGATAGCTGGACGGATAGATAGCTAGATGGCTGGCTGGATACATGGATAGCTAGATGGATGGATACATAGACAGATAAATGGATGGATGGATGGATGGTTAGATAGATAGATAGATAGATAGATAGATAGAGATAGATAGATAGATAGATAGATGGCTGGCTGGCTGCATAGATTACTGGATGGATTGATTGATAGATAATGACTGGATGGATGGATAGCTGGATGGATAGATAGCTAGATGGCTGGCTGGATACATGGATAGCTAGATGGATGGATGGATAGCTAGATGGATACATAATCAGATGGCTGGCTGGCTGGATGGATGGATGGATAGATAACTAGATGGCTGGCTGGCTGGATACATGGATAGATGGCTGGATGGATGAATAGCTGAATAGATGGATAGCTAGATGGATGGATACATAGATAGCTGAATGGATGGATGGATGGATGGATAGCTAGATGGATGGATACATAGATTACTGGATGGATGGATAGATACATAGATAGCTAGATGGATGGATGAATGGATAGATAGCTAGATGGATGGACGCATGGATACAGAGATAGATGACTGGCTGGATGGATAGCTAGATGGATGGATGGATAGCGATTTCCCTGCTTCTTGGGAGAATGGGGTTGGACTGGGTGGCCCATGAGGTCTCTTCCAAAGCTAGGATTCTATGATTGTATGAAAATCTGGCGAAAATCCAAAAGATTGGGCATTTCGGATAAGGGATGCACAGCCATTATGCCATGGGATGGGGCCATGGTTGTTTTAAGGTGAACCACACTTCTTTTATTGTGATGTGCTACGAAACGAACCCAAACTGAGGGATTTTCATGCCTCTCTTGCACAGGGATATTCCAGGATTAAGGCAAACCAGCCCCTGGCACCATTTCCCAAGCCCAGGCCAAGCCCACACGTTTCCCATGTCTGGGATTTAAATAACTACAACGCCTCGCCCAGATTAAGAAGACAGGTGTGAATTTAGGAAGCCCTGAAGGCCAACTGGCGTGTGGCTCTGCCCCAGGAGGCCATAAATCCTAAATACATGAGATCCTCCATGGTGGGGACGGAGCCCGATGTTGCGTTGCGTTGCATTGCAATCCATAAGGGGGAGGAAGACATTGATGGATGTAAATACCACTACTACTATTGCAATTATTTCATCTCCTCCTTTTTCTTTCTCACCCTTTCCTTCTTTTCCTTCTACTTCTTTTCCCCATCCCTCTCTTTGTTCCTTTTCCTTTCTTTCCCCTTATTTCCTTTCTACATTCCTTTACTCTTCTTTTCTTTCTCTTTTTCTTTCTCACCTTTACTTCATTTCTTTCTTCATTGCTTTCTTGCTCTTTTCCCTCTTTCTTTCTTTCTTTCTTTCTTTCTTTCTTTCTTTCTTTCTTTCTTTCTTTCTTTCTTCCCTTTCCTTCCTTATGCATTCACTTCTATTCCCCTTTCCTGTTTTGGTTCCCTCCTTTTTCTTTCTCATCCTTCCTTCCCTTCCTTCTCCATTCCTTTCACTTCCTTTCCCATTTCCTGTCCTCATTCCCTCCGTTTCCTTTTTTTACCATTTTCTTCCCCTCCTTCCCCTTTCCCCTCTTCATTCCTTTTTCTTTCTTCCCCTTTGCTTCACTTCCTTCCCCTTTCCTTGCTTTTCCTTTCCTCTTTTTTCTTTCTTTCTTCCCCTTCCTTATACATTCACTTCATTCCCCGGTCCTCTCTTCATTCCCTCTTTTTTCCCCTTTTTTACCATTTCCTTCCCTTCCTTCCTCTTTCCTCTCTTCATTCCTTTATCTTTCTTCCCCTTTGCTTCCCTTCCTTCCCCATTCCTTTCATACCCTTCCTTCCCCTTTCCTTGCTTTTCCTTTCCTCCTTTTTCTTTCTCACCTTTTCATTTCCTTCCTTTTCGATTTCTTTCTTGCTCTTCATTTCCCCTTCCCTCTTTGTTCTATCAATTTCCTTTCTTCCCCTTCCCTTCCTTTCCCCTTTCCTGTCTTTCTTCCCTCCTTTTTCTTTCTCCTTTTCCTTCCATTATTTCTCCATACCTTAATTAACCCTTTTCCCTTTCCTTCCCTCCCTTTCCTTCCTTCCTTCTCCTTTCCTCTTTCCCTTCTTTCCTCTTTTTTCTTTCTTTTCCTCTTTCTCTCCCTTCCTCCCTCCCTCCCGCCTTCCTTCCTTCTTTCTCCAGCTCTCAACTTCGCAATGTCTCCATGGCAGCATGGCTGTTTTTGTGGTACGTTTCAACAATCTTTTCCCAGGGATATCACACAGCGGCCACTTCACCTAGCAACAGCCTTTGCGGTAGAAGAGACAGGCAGACAGGCAGACATGCATACATACTTTGACACAACTATCTATCTACTACCTACCTACCTATTTATCTACTTGCCTATCTACTTACCCATCTACTTACCTACCTACCTATCTATTTACCTATCTACCTACCTACCTATCTATCTGACATGGGCAGACCTGGGCCCTCCAGGTATTTTGGACTTCAACTCCCACAATTCCTTACAGCCTACCTGTGTATATGTGCTTTGTGTGTATAAGTGTGTGTATATATTTGTGTATATGTATATATGTGTGTGTTTGTGTATATATGTGTTCTTGCACAGGCATTGTAACAATTTTTTTTGCCTTTTAAAGTCCCTTCTGCTGTATTTTTCATTGTTTTTATGAGTGGTGGTCCATCGTTGGCCTGATAGGCATATTGTGTCCAAATTTGGTGTCAATTTGCCCAGTAGTTTTTGAGTTATGTTAATCCCACAAACGAACATTACATTTTTATTTATACAGATTATATAGATCAATAGGTACTGCTCTGGCGGGAAGGTAATGGGCCTTGAGGGTACTGCTTTGCAGTGGCTCCAGTCCTTCCTCGAGGGTTGGTCCCAGAAGGTGTTCTGGGACCAACCCTCGAAGGTGTTCCCAGACCCCATTGTACTGTGGGGTCCCGCAGGGTTCAGTACTGTCCCCTATGATGTTCAACATATACATGAAGCCGTTGGGGGAGATCATCCGGAGTTTCGGGGTGCGGTGTCTTCTGTACGCAGATGATGCCCAACTCTGTCACTCCTTCCCACCTGTCACCTGCAACTAAGGAGGCTGTTCAAGTCCTGAACCGGTGCTTGGCCGCTGTAACGGACTGGATGAGGGTGAACAGATTGAAACTAAATCCAGACAAGACAGAGGCACTCCTGGTCAGTCGTAAGGCCGAACAGGGCATAGGGTTACAGCCAGGCCCGGATAACCCATAAGGCCACCCTAGGCCATGGCCTAGGGGCGCAAAGCCGAGGGGGGCGCATTTTACGGACGAAAACAAAAATGTTGAAACAAAACTGCAACGCGCGGCATGGAGATGACTCTCTCTCGGAGGAGGAGGGTGGGGGAAGAGTGCTGCGAGGGGGGAAGGGAGGAGGGAATGGCGTCCCCCCTCGCCATCGCCCCCTTGGCAAGGAAGGAGGGCGTGAGGAGGAGGAGGGAAGCCCTCAGGGCCTCTGCCGGGCAGGGCCGTAGCCAGGATTTTGATTCGGGGCTGAGTTTGGTTCGGGGGGCTGAGTCTGGGTGGAAGAGGGTCTACCCTAGCAAACCTTTTGTATTGTTATCCCAATAACCCCATTAATGTGGGATATAATGAGCATGGTGATCAGGTCATGATATGAATAAACATAAGTTTAAATAATGTACCAGTAAGGCCTTTTCGCGGACCACCCCCCCTGGGGTGGGGGGCTGAAGCCCCTTAGCCCCCCGGCTACATGCCTGCGGTGCCGGGCATGCGCGCGCGGCACCCAGGAACATGGCGGCAGCGGCCCCGGGGGCGGGGCTTCCTTCCTCCTCCTGCCCTCCTTCCTTGAGTCAAGGAAGGAGGGCACAAGCGAGGAGGAAGAGGAAGGAAGGGAAGTCCCCGGGGCTGCTGCCGGGCAATGGAAAGAAGGAATGTGTGGGGGAGGTGTGCGGTAGAGGTTGGTTTGGGGGCGTAATTCCAAAGTGTGGCCTAGGGCGCCAAAAGGGGTCAATCCAGGCATGGTCACAGCCTGTGCTGGACGGGGTCAAACTCCCCCTGAAAACGCAGGTTTGCAGTCTGGGAGTGATCCTGGACTCATCGTGGTGACCAGGGGAGCTTTTGCACAGCTCAGGCTTGTGCGCTAGCTGCGCCCGTTTCTTGGGAAGTCGGACTTGGCCACGGTGGTCCACGCTCTGGTTACATCCCAAATAGACTACTGCAATGCTCTTTACGTGGGGTTGCCTATGAAGACTGCCCGGAAGCTCCAATTAGTCCAGCGCGCAGCAGCCAGACTACTAACGGGAGTGGGGTACAGGGAATGCACAACTCCCCTGTTGCGCCAGCTCCACTGGCTGCCAATTAGCTTCCGGTCACAATTCAAAGTATTCTCCCCTATGAACCGTCAAGAGTGCTAAGATCGTCTGGAGAGGCCCTGCTCTCGGTCCCACCACCTTCGCAGGCGCGTCTGGTGGGGACGAGGGACAGGGCCTTTTCTGTGGTGGCCCCCTGGCTGTGGAATTCCCTCCCAAATGAAATCAGATCCGCCCCCTCCCTCCTGGCCTTTAGGAAGCGGGTGAAAACGTGGCTGTGCAATGAGGGCTTCGCAGAATGAAGGAGGAGATCGCGAAGCGACTAGAGTCGCTAACCACTTGATACGGACCGAACATATGGATGAAGTTGGACTTGATTTTACTTTGACGAAAGGCTTTTAAAATGTATTTATTGTATTGTATTTGATAATTTTATTGTAAATTTATGATGTTTTTAGAATTTAAATGTTAGCATTGAATACTTGCTGTCTGCCGGTCTGAGTCCCTCTTCGGAGGTGGGAAGGCAGGCCGGGGTATACAAGTTTTAAATAATAAATAAATAAATAATGGCGCTCCATGCAGTCATGCTGGCCACATGACCTTGGAGGTGTCTATGGACAGCGCCAGCCGTTTGGCTTAGAAATGGCGATGAACATCAACACTCAGAGTTGGACACAACTAGACTTAATGTCAGGGGAAAACCTTTCCCTTTATCATAAATTATTAATATTAATATTCTGCCAGGAAGACAGTTCCATCTTGCCTCCTGCACTGTGCTTATAATATAATATAATATAATATAATATCTCTCGGCATTACTTCGCGAACGAAGATTCTTAGGAAGGACTCATCCCACGCTTTTTACAAGCGCGTTGATGACTAAAAAGGCCAATCTGAGATAGGCAAGTCCAGTTGCAGAAAGCACAGCAGAAAGTCTCCTTGGGTGATGTTGTTTCCAAGTTGCGGTTCTTTCTGCGTTGTCGTTTCTCTTCGAGACCCGTTCAGCGTGTCTTCTTGAAAGAGGCCGCAGCATTGTGGAGAGTGCGTCTCCATGCCTCCCGATGTGAGGCCAGGGTGGACCATGGTTGGTGATCAATCTGGCCGAGCCTGAGATGTTGTTTCAGGGAGTCCTTATATCTCTTCTATGGTGCGCCTCTCTTGCAGACCCGTGGCGAGTTCACCATAGAGTAGTATCCTTGGGAGGCGGTGGTCCTCCATCCTAGAGACCTCGTGCCCTGCCCAGCGCAGCTGTGTTCTCATTAGCGTGGCCTCAACGCAGGTGACCCCTGCTTGCTCAAGGACAGCAACATTCGTCACATAGTCGGTCCAGTGTATATTTAGGATTGTGCAAAGACAGCGCTGATGAAAGCGTTCGAGGAGTCGTAGGTGTTGGCGATAGGTGGCCCATGTTTCAGAGAATAAAGGAGAATAGACAGTACGATAGCTCTGTACACACTGATTTTGGTGCTTTGCCTCAGGTGCTTGTTGCTCCAGATTCTTTTGTGAAGCCTTCCGAATGCATTCTATGCCTTTGCTAATCTGTAATCTATCTCTTTGTCAATCTGGCATCTGAAGAGATGATGCTTCCCAGGGAGGTGAACTGCTGAACGGACTGATGTAGGGATGATGGTGTTCTTCCTGTGGTGCGGGCTGGTAGAGGACTTCCGTTTTCTCCAGGCAGACTTCCAGCCCAAACAGCTCTGCAGCTGTTGCAAAGTAGGATGTTAGGCACTGCAGAGCTGCTTCTGTGTGGGCGACAATAATATAATGTATTGTATATACATATAATATTGATAATATTATAATGTAATACAATATAACACTACTAATAATAATATATTATAATTATATATTTTATATTACATGTAATATTACTAATAATATTACAGTATAATGTTATAGTACACCATAATATATAATATTAATATTGTGCTACGGCAATAATATAATATATTGTTATTTACATTTTACTTGTAAGCCGCTCTGAGTCTCCTTCGGGGTGAGAAGGGTGGCCTATAAATGTCGTAAATAAAATAAATTCTCATCAAATCTATAATCACCAAATCTGCAAAAGCAAAACCCGCAAACTTAGAGCATTTATTTTTTAAAGCCAGAAGCGAACTTTCCACAACTTCTTCTAGCCTTTCTTGTGCCGACCACCAGAGGGCACTCTTGGTTTCCATTGATTTTTCAGAACAGCTGATGTTAATACTTGGATTTGAGAGAGGAATAGTGTGTAGCTTCATGGCAGGGGTCGGGAACCCTTTTGACTCAGAGAGCCATGAAAGCAAAATATTTGGAGATTTATTTCAGTGAGAGCCATTTAATATACATAATATATTTTAAGTCTGAATTCAACTCAATGTGAGTCTATACGTACATGCGATGAGAAAAGGATTCCCCCTTTGGCAGAATGAGGGGACACTCCATACCTGGCTCTGCAAAAGGCACGCTCAGGACTCTGGGAAGGAAGAGAAGACGGAAGGAAGGAAGGGGAAAGAAATAAAGAAAGAGGAAATAAAGGAGGGAGGGGGAGAGGAAGAAAGAAAAGAAGAACGAACTATGGAAAAGGAAGAAAAGAAAAGCAGGAGAGAGACAAGGAGGGGAAAAGAAAGAGGGAAATGGGAAGGGAGGAAAGGAAAGGGTGGGGAAAAGAAAGGAAAGGGAGGGAAAAGGGAAATAATGAAGGGAAAAGAAGAAAAGAAAGAAGGAGAGAGAGGGAGGAAGTGAAAAGAAAGGAAGGAGAAGGAAAGGAAGACTTGGGGGAAAAGAATAGAAGAGGAAGGAAGAGGGAGATTGAATGGAGGAAAGAAGGAAGGGGAGAGGGAGGGAAAAAGAAGGAGAGAAGGAAAGGGTGAAGGGTAGAAAGAAAGGAAGGAAGAGGAAGGAAGAGGGAGAATGGAGGAAAGAAGGACAGGGAGAAGGTAAAGGGTGAAGGGGAGAAAGGAAGGAAGGAAGAGGAAGGAAGAGGGAGAATGGAGGAAAGAAGGACGGGGAGAAGGAAAGGGTGAAGGGGAGAAAGGAAGGAAGGAAGAGGAAGGAAGGAAGAGGGAGAATGGAGGAAAGAAGGACGGGGAGAAGGAAAGGGTGAAGGGGAGAAAGGAAGGAAGGAAGCGGAAGGAAGAGGGAGAATAGAGGAAAGAAGGACAGGGAGAAGGAAAGGGTGAAGGGGAGAAAGGAAGGAAGGAAGAGGAAGGAAAAGGGAGAATGGAGGAAAGAAGGACAGGGAGAAGGTAAAGGGTGAAGGGGAGAAAGGAAGGAAGGAAGAGGAAGGAAGAGGGAGAATGGAGGAAAGAAGGACGGGGAGAAGGAAAGGGTGAAGGGGAGAAAGGAAGGAAGGAAGAGGAAGGAAGGAAGAGGGAGAATGGAGGAAAGAAGGACAGGGAGAAGGAAAGGGTGAAGGGGAGAAAGGAAGGAAGGAAGAGGGAGAATGGAGGAAAGAAGGACAGGGAGAAGGAAAAAGTGAAGGGGAGAAAGGAAGGAAGGAAGAGGGAGAATGGAGGAAAGGACAGGGAGAAGGAAAGGGTGAAGGGGATAAAGGAAGGAAGGAAGAGGAAGGAAGAGGGAGAATGGAGGAAAGGACAGGGAGAAGGAAAGGGTGAAGGGGAGAAAGGAAGGAAGGAAGAGGGAGAATGGAGGAAAGAAGGACAGGGAGAAGGAAAGGGTGAAGGGGAGAAAGGAAGGAAGGAAGAGGAAGGAAGAGGGAGAATGGAGGAAAGAAGGACAGGGAGAAGGAAAGGGTGAAGGGGAGAAAGGAAGGAAGGAAGAGGGAGAATGGAGGAAAGGACAGGGAGAAGGAAAGGGTGAAGGGGATAAAGGAAGGAAGGAAGAGGAAGGAAGAGGGAGAATGGAGGAAAGGACAGGGAGAAGGAAAGGGTGAAGGGGAGAAAGGAAGGAAGGAAGAGGGAGAATGGAGGAAAGAAGGACAGGGAGAAGGAAAAGGGGAAAGGGTGAAGGGGAGAAAGGAAGGAAGGAAGAGGAAGGAAGAGGGAGAATGGAGGAAAGAAGGACAGGGAGAGAAGGAAAGGGTGAAGGGGAGAAAGGAAGGAAGGAAGAGGAAGGAAGAGGGAGAATGGAGGAAAGAAGGACAGGGAGAAGGAAAGGGTGAAGGGGAGAAAGGAAGGAAGGAAGAGGAAGGAAGGAAGAGGGAGAATGGAGGAAAGAAGGATGGGGAGAGAGGGAGTGAAAAGGAAGGAGAAAAGGAAAGGTTTCCCGCTGCATGCTGGGAAACCTAGGCCCGGGCTGCTCTGGAGAGCCAGATGCAATCACGAAAAGAGCCACATCTGGCTCCCGAGCCATAGGTTCCCTGCCCCTGCTTTATGGGAACAAGGAGCTTCGAACTTACTATTTTCTGCTAACTGGTGAAAGTCCAAACTCCAAGGCTTAGTGTAAAGAAGTGCTTCCAACGCCCTCTTAAAGCTAGCGTCGATCTTCGTTTATTCGCACACCAAACTGAGTAAACCGTGTAGTACTGTGGCAGGGCAGGCTATCCCACCGCTATCCCACCAAATGTGGTAATCGATGGAACTTCACCCTGTTTACTTTTTAAACCGTGTGGCAGGACAGCCACCAGTTATCATTGTTTTCCTTCTTTATTATTAACTTTAATTTGCTGCCACCATTTGTCAATGCTTGACCACTGGATGTGAGGGTCTTTGTGAACAAACGACTTCCACAGATGTTCTTGTTGAAAGTGTTTAACAGTTTATTTTACACAAATGGGCTCAAAGCTTAGGTGGTTTCACAGATACTCTGAAGAGGCACAAACTTGCAATATTAAACAATATAACTCTGGGGTTTTCCCCTGATACAGTTACATGCAAGTAACTACTTAATACTGGGTTACTCTCAACCCTGGGACTAAACTCTGTCCCACACACTTAGGTTTTTCTAAACCCACACACAGAACTGAACTGCACACTGCAGCTCCTACAGACAGCTTGCAGCTTCAGCAACTGTCAATTCCTAACTAACTCTGCTCACTGCTGCTGCCCAACTGACATTCTCCAACTGTCAGATTCAAACTGAACATTCTAAAAGCCAGAGTGGCCTCTGTTGTCATGGCAACAGCCTCTGCTTACAGCTTGCTGCTGCGAACATTCCACGGCTCACTCTCTGCAGCTTTTAAAGAATGTCCCTTCTAACTACATAAACAAACATGTGATTAACATATAAATAACCACCTCATCACACTTAGTATTTTCAAAAGGAATCCACAATCAATAGAACTATATAATAATAAAAATTATAGTATGTAACACAAATAATAATGATGATGATGTCCAAGGTGGGAGAAAGAACTCTTGTGTGTTGGAGGCAAGTGTAAATGTTGCAACTGACTACCTTGATTAGCACTGAATGGCCTTGTAGCTTCAAAGCTTGGCTGCTTAAGTGGCTGAGGGGGGGAAAGGAAAAGGGCCTGAGGCTGCTAGGAATGGTGGGAGTTGGAGTCCAAAACACCCGGAAGGTCCAAGTTTGCCCATGCCATCTTTCAACAGAGACCTCTTCCTCCCCCTTCCCCTTCGTGCCCTTTCTTCCCCCTCCTGCCCAACACTTACTTTTTCTTCTACGCTGCTGCTTTTGATCTGAGGGGGCAGTGTGAGCGTGTTCAGGAGGGGAGGGGGGAAGACGTGACCCGTGCGGGTGCTACTGCGCAGACTCGCCCCAGAGCAAAGCGAGGCAAAGCGAGCAGAGCGAGGCTGGGAAGAAGGGAGTCCGAGTGGAGAAGGAAAAGTGTTCGGCAGGAGGGGGAAGGAGGGGATTGGAGGTTCCCATTTCCCACGGCACACCTGATGATCGCTCACGGCACACTGGCTGTGAAGCACCGCAATAGATGGCCATCCAGCCTCTGCTTGAAATCCTCCAGAGAAGAGGATTGATGCAACAGATGCCATTTTGAGAAAGACTCACGAGTGGGTTTTGAGTAGAGAGTCGAAGGGCCAAAGTCTTGCTTTTCCCAATTGGCTCCGGAGGCCAAAGCAAAATGCCGCAGCACCCCTGATCTTGGCTTCCCTTTTGACAACTTTGGCCAGCTTGACCGTCCTCTGGCATTGCTTGGCTCTTCTGCAAAATGTGGACTATTTCTTGCAAGGAAGAAAACCCACGGCTGCTTGCAATTCGACGCTTGACCCCCAGCCTTCCTCCTTCTCCTTTTTGCACTTTTCATCGCCACCAATGGGTCTCGCAATTAACAGCACAAAGGAGCCGTCGATTTCCGAGGGGTTCTTCTTCCTCTCTCGATTGACGGCTTCTGTCGGCAGGTGGATCCGTTGCCATCCCAATGCAAAGACAGGCCCCCCCAAGAGTGGCCACCTTGGCCTACCTGAGAGCTGTACCTTTCCGCTCTTTTGCAGAGCAAGAAACACACGTCCAACGGCAACTGTGGATAGTCAGAGACGGGTTTCTGTCACCGCAGAGCACAAAGCAGCGGCGGTCTTTAACTAAGAAGCACGTTTGTCCGTATTAATCTTTTATATCTCATCCGCAGCATGAAACACGCGCCACCCGATTCTTCTTCTTCTTCTTCCTAAGCTATTTTCCCAATTGAGGGGTTAGCAGTGTGATGGTTGTTTCCACAGGGCTTTGTTTTGGGCATCCTCAGGTCTCAGGTTGGCAGCACGTATGTCTTCGTTGATGGTGTCCATCCATCTTTTCTTTGGCCTTTGTCCGTGTGGTTGTCATCTTGCAATCTGCAAATGTAATGCTGTAGTATTATTTATTACTATTATTATTAAGTTGTGGGGTCCCCCAGGGGGCCATCCTCTCGCCCTTATTATTCAACATCTATATGCGCCCCCTGGCCCAGCTGGTTCGCGACTTTGGTCTGGAGTGTTATCAGTACGCTGATGACACCCAGCTTCTGCTGAGAATGGACGGCAGGCCGGACACCGTACCCGATTGTTTCCATCTCTGCCTTGAAGCCGTGACTGGATGGCTGCGTGCCAGCCGGCTGAAGGTGAATCCGTCGAAGACGGAGATCTTGTGGCCCGGTCGCCCTGGGCTGGATGAGTGCCGGTTGCCTACCCTGGATGGCGAGCAACTTAGCCCGTCATCCCTCGTAAAGAGCTTGGGTGTCCAATTGGACCCCTTGCTGTCCATGGAGACTCAGGTCTCCATGGTCAGCAAAAGGTCATTTTGCTGGCACCCTACCTGTCCAGGGCCAACCTGGCCACGGTAATCCAAGCGACGGTCATCTCGAGACTGGACTACTGTAACGCCCTCTACGTCGGCCTTCCCTTGTCGACAATCCGGAAACTCAAGCTCGTGCAGAATGCCGCTGCTGATGGGAACATCAGTGCTGATGGGACTGCACTGGCTTCCCATTGAGTACCAAATTGCCTTCAAGATGCTGGTTTTAACCTTTAAGGCCTTGCACGATCTAGGGCCTGCGTACCTGAGGGACCGCCTTACCCCGTATGTTCCCCCCCGAGATCACTACGTTCAGAAGAACGGAATTTGTTATTGGTACCATCAATCCGCTCCTGCCACCTGTCCACAACCAGGCAGAGAGCTTTCTCTGTGGTGGCTCCGGTTTTATGGAACTCTCTCCCTGATGACGTCCGAGCGATCTCGGAGCTTGCCCCCTTTTGCAGGGCTTGCAAGACTGCCCTCTTCAGATTGACTTTTAACTAGCCCAGCTTCCTCTGTGCCCGGCGCCCTCTGGAGTCTGGGCCTGAGGTTTTTGAGGAATGGTAACCCTGAATGATTTCTTGTAATCACCCTGTGTTTTTATGTTTTTATTGCAAGCTGCAAATTGTTGTGCGCAGCATGTTTTATCATATTTGTAATCCGCCCCGAGCCTGCAGGGAGGAGCGGAATATAAGATTGAATAAATAAATAAATAAATAAAATTATTTACGTCATTTATATTCCGCCCTTCTCACCCCGCAGGGGACTCAGGGCAGATCACAATGCACCTATACAGGCAAACATTCAATGTCTATGGCATCCTCGGGTCTCAGGTTGGCAGCGCACATGTCCTCATTGAAGGTGTCCATCCATCTTTTCTTTGGCTGTCCACATGGTCATTGTTCTGCAATCTCCAAATGTAGTGTTGCAGTAACTATCGATTCATCCATCCACTCACACGCCCAACCATCCCTATCAGTCCATCCACCTTCTTCTTTCTAAGCTATTTTCCCAATGCAGGGATGAGCATTGAGACCGTTGTTTCCACAGGGCTCTGTTTTCTGCCTCCTCAGGTCTCAGGTTGGCAGCACTCATGTCTCTGTTGATGGTGTCCATCCATAATTTCTGTGGCTGTCCACATGGTCGTTGTTCTGCAATCTCCAAATGTAGTGCTCTAGTATCCATCCATCCATCTATTCATCCATCCATCCATTTATTTATCTATCCATTTATCCTTCCAACCATCTATTTATCCATCCATTTATCCATCCATCCATCCATTTATCCATCCATCCATCTATTTATCCATCCATCTATTTATCCATCCATCCATTTATCCATCCATCCATCCATTTATCCATCCATCCATTTATCCATCCATCCATTTATCCATCCATCCATTTATCCATCCATCTATTTATCAATCCTATCTATTTATCCATCCATCCATCCATCCATCCATTTATCCATCCATCCATCTATTTATCCATCCATCTATTTATCTATCCATCCATCCATCTATTTATCCATCCATTTATCCATCCATCCATCTATTTATCCATCCATCCATTTATCCATCCATCCATTTATCCATCCATCCATTTATCCATCCATCCATTTATCCATCCATCTATTTATCAATCCATCTATCCATTTATCCATCCATCCATCCATCTATCCATCATCCATATTTATCAATCCATCTATCTATTTATCCATCCATCCATTTATCCATCCATTTATCCATCCATCCATATTATCAATCCATCTATCTATTTATCCATCCATTTATCCATCCATCCATTTATCTATCCATCCATCCATCCATCCAATGGCTATCTATTTTCCATCATCCATTTATCCAATGGAGGGGTTAGCATTGTGACTGTTGTTTCCACAGTCCATCCATCTTTTCTTTGGCCGCCCATGCGGTCCCCGTCCTGCAATCTCCAAAACGCAGCTCTGTTTGTGCTCCCGATATTGGTTCTCTTCTCTTGACATGACCGTACCACTGTAGTCTTCCTGACCGCTTTTACTCCTAGTCTTTGATGGATGTGGGAGAAAGAACTCTTGTCTCTTTAAAGCAAGGGTGAATGTTGCAATTGGCCGCTTCAATTAGCACGGGAAAGCCTTGCAGTCTCAAAGCCTGGCTGTTGTTGCCTGGGGGGATCCTTTGCTTGGGCAGTGTTAGCTGGCCCTGGATTGTTTGCTGCCTCAAATCCTCCTGTTTCTGAGTGTTGCTCTTTATTTGCTGTCACGACCTAGAACATCTCAACGAATAACACTCTAGCCTAGAACCAATAAGATTTTTGGTGTGACAATCCTAAAATCAGAACCGAGGAAAAGGTTTTGTCTGATTAAGAACCTTCTAACCTAGAGCCGTCTGGTCTAGAACACATCAACCTAGATCGTTGTGACCTAGAACATCATTAGATCATTATAACATAGAACAGTGTTTCCCAACCAGTGTGCCGTGGCACACTAGTGTGCCGTGAGCGATCATCAGGTGTGCCGTGGGAAATGGAAACCTCCACTACCCTTTCTTCCCCCTCCTGCTGAACACTTTTTCTTCTCCACTCGGGCTCCCTTCTTCCCAGCCTCGCTCTGCTCGCTTTGCTCTGGGGCGAGTCTGGGCAGTAGCGCCCGCACGGGTCATGCCTTCCTCCCTCCCAGCTCCCCCCCTGAACACGCTCACGCTGCCCCCTCGGATCAAAATGGCGGCAGAAGCGGCAGTGTAGAAGAAAACGTTAGTGTTCAGCAGGAGGGGGAAGAAAGGGCGCGAAGGGGGAGGGGGAGGAAGAGGTCTCTGTCGAAAGCTGGCATGGGCAAACTTGGACCTTCCAGGTGTTTTGGACTCCAACTCCCACCATTCCTAGCAGCCTGAGGCCCTTTTCCTCCCCCTCAGCCACTTAAGCAGGAACGGGCCTCAGGCTGTTAGGAATGGTGGGAGTTGGAGTCCAAAGCACCCAGAGGGCCGAAGCTTTCCCACGCCTGTTTGAGGGACCTTAAAGTGGTGAGCCTCCTTCCAACATTGTGATTCTGGATAGAAAACAAACAACAACATTACATCACATTGTTTGAGTCCACAGTGCTCTCTGGGTGTAGGTGAACTACAACTTCCAAACTCAAGGTCAATTCCCAAGCAAACCCTTTCAGTACTTTCTGTTGGTAATGAGAGTTCAATATGCCAAGTTTGGTTAAATTCTTTTGTTGCAAGCGATGCTCTTTGATTGTGTGTTAACTATAAATCCCAGAAACTGTAACTCCCAAATGTCAAGATCTATTTTCCCCAAACTCCATCTGTGTTCACATTTGGGCATATTGAGTATTCATGCCAAGTTTGGTCCTGATCCAACATTGTTTGAGTCCACAGTGCTCTCTGGATATAGGTGAACTACAACTCCAAAACTCAAGGTCAATGCCCACCAAACTCTTATAGCATTTTCTCTTGGATATGGGAGTTCTGTGTGAGAAGTTTGCGTCTTTCTGCCATTCCTGCCAGGATATCTATGTTGTGTTCATGGAAACAGGCCCAGGTTTCACACTGAGTGTATTAATACATTTTAAAACATATTAACTATCTGTATGACTGTGTTAGAGTGTCATTTTGTGTCATTTTGGTTAGTGGTGTGCCCCGGGATTTTGTAAATGTAAAAACACTGCCACGGCTCAAAAAAGGTTGAGAAACACTGACCTAGAATCAGAGTTGGAAGAGACCTGGTGGGCCATGCAGTCCAACCCCATCCTGCCAAGAAGCAGAAAAATTGCATTCAAGGCACCCCTGACAAATGGCCATCCAGCCTCTGTTTAAAAGCCCCCAAAGAAGGAGCCTCCACCACACTCCGGGGCAGAGAGTTCCACTGCTGAACAGCTCTCACAGTCAGGAAGTTCTTCCTCATATTCAGGTGGAATCTCCTTTCTTGTAGTTTGAAGCCATTGTAAACAAAGAACATCTTTGTGTGGCAACCTCCATTGGAACAAGGGAGGAATGATTTGGGGGAAAGAGAGCACGCTCGGCCCTTGCGCCGCGAAACGAAGCCATCCTTCCCAACTTTGTGTCCTACTTGTGTCCAAAACGTCCCCCACCACAAGCCCTTTGTGAGGACGCAACGGCAGGCCATGACTTATTGATGGCTTCTGGGTAACCCAAGCCAACGGAGGTGGCTGCCTGCCCGGCGGCGCTTCGGGGGCGGAAACCCGATCGGGAACGAAACTGTGCCAAGATGTTTGGCGGAGATAGGCCTCCGTGTACGCTGCCCATCGCTCTCCATCTATAAAGACAACCGGACGCTCCGACCGACCGAGTGTCCATCCTAAGAGACCGACTCCGAGGATCAACCCAGTGGCAAGAAAGCAATGGCCACCTTTGTCCCGGTAAGAAAACAATCCGTTGATTGTATTTATTCCTTTCGTAGCACATCCTTCTCCCTGGTAAGGAATTTCAGGACCAAGACGGATGCAACTAAATCCCTAAAGCATGGCCGTAGAGCCATGTTTGGGAATTTTCACCATGCGTCCCTCCAGATTTGCCAGGTTCATTCTACTGAATGAGAATTATATTTTTAAAATAGATTATACTACATAATACGATCTTTGTTCTTGGGTTATAAATGTCATTTCGTAATCAGCTCTATCAAAGAAACAAGGAAAACGTTTATCAAACTGCAAATACTTTGTTTCGGCGGGAAGGACGTCCTGCAACACCTTTTTGTGATAGTTTTGCAACGAGTATCTCACAACGAGAGTCTCAACCCACTCAACAGAGTTTGTGGCAGCCACAACAACAATGTTTTGGGGGTAGAAAAACTACTTTCTGTGCTGCCAGGGCATGATCCGGAAGCATTCTCTCCTGACGTTTCGCCCACATCTATGGCAGGCATCCTCAGAGGTTGTGAGGTGTGTTGTAAATGAGGCAAGAGTTCTTTCTCCCACCCTGGACGTCATTCCACAGATAAATATAGGACTCCCCCAGGCAGGAATCAGCCAGGCTTTGAAGCTGCAAGGCCATTCAATGCTGATCAAGGTGGCCAATGGCAACATTCACACTTGCCTCCAACCGACAAGAGTTCTTTCTCCCACCCTGGACAGCATTCCACAGATAAATATAGGACTCCCCCAGGCAGGAATCAGCCAGGCTTTGAAGCTGCAAGGCCATTCAATGCTGATCAAGGTGGCCAATGCTGGCAACATTCACTTGCCTCCAACCAACAAGAGTTCTTTCTCCCACCCTGGACAGCATTCCACAGATAAATATAGGACTCCCCCAGGCAGGAATCAGCCAGGCTTTGAAGCTGCAAGGCCATTCAATGCTGATCAAGGTGGCCAATGGCAACATTCACACTTGCCTCCAACCGACAAGAGTTCTTTCTCCCACCCTGGACAGCATTCCACAGGTATATAAGGCCCACTTGCCTAGTTTTGAACAGATCTCACAACCTCAGAGGATGCCTGCCACAGATGTGGGCAAAATGTCAGGAGAGGATGCTTCTGGAACATGGCCAGGCAGCCTGAAACACTCACAGCAATCCAATGAAAACAGAGTTGGAAGCATCACCCGCTTCAGCTTCCCTGCTCTGGAGAAATCTACTGTTACCCTTGAAAGGTTGACATGAAGTTTCTATTTCATGAAAGAGAATCTTACCACCTTCTCAGGCTATGCTAAGGGTGGGTGCGTCTACATTGCAGAGTTAGAGCAGATTGATTTACCTGGATCGATGCAGTGCTATATAGCCTGGGGTCTGTAGTTTCCTGTGGCAGCACTCTTGCAGGGAAGGCTAAACGTCTCACAACACGACAAGTCGTGCATTGGGAAAATACTGGCTTTGCAAATTGTATGGGGTGGGCTGAAAGTCACGTAGAGGTTTCAACATATATATATATAGAGGGACTCAGACCGGCTCACAGAAAGAATTCAATGTTACTGATACAAATTAAAACATCATACAACCATACAAGATTAAAATAAAATAGATAAATAATACAACAGATCCCCCTTCTCGGCATTACTTAGCGAACAAAGATTCTTAGGAAGGACTCATCCCACGTTTTTTACAAGCACGTTGATGACTAAAAGGCCAATCTGAGATAGGCAAGTCCGGTTGCAGAAAGCACAGCAGAAAGTCTCCTTGGGTGATGTTGTTTCCAAGTTGCGGTTCTTTCTGCGTTGTCGTTTCTCTTTGAGACCCATTCTGCGTGTCTTCTCGAAAGAGGCCGCAGCATTGTGGATAGTGCGTCTCCATGCCTCCCGATGTGAGGCCAGGGTGGACCATTGTTGGTGATCAATCTGGCCGAGCCTGAGATGCTGTTTCAGGGAGTCCTTACATCTCTTTTGGGGGCGCCTCTCTTGCACTGACCCGTGGCGAGTTCACAGTAGAGTAGTATCTTTGGGAGGTGGTGGTCCTCCATCCTAGAGACCTCATGCCCTGCCCAGCACAGCTGTGTTCTCAATAGCATGGCCTCAATGCTGGTGATCCCTGCTTGCTCAAGGACAGCAACATTCGTCACATAGTCGGTCCAGTGTATATTTAGGATTGTGCGAAGACAGCGCTGATGAAAGCATTCAAGGAGTTGTAGGTGTTGGCGATAGGTGACCCATGTTTCAAACCCATAGAGAATAGACAGTACGATAGCTTTGTACACACTGATTTTGGTGCTTTGCCTCAGGTGCTTGTTGCTCCAGACTCTTTTGTGAAGCCTTCCAAATGCACTCTATGCCTTTGGTAATTTGTGATCTCTCTCTTTCCCAATCTTGGCGTCTTGAAGAGATGATGCTTCCCAGGGAGGTGAACTGCTGAACAGACTTAAGCACAGATTTGCCTATGCTGATGTGGGGACGATGGTGTTCTTCCTGTGGTGCGGGCTGGTAGAGGACTTCTGTTTCCTTCAGGCTGACTTCCAGCCCAAACAGCTCTACAGCTGCTGCAAAGCAGGATGTGAGGCGCCGCAGGGATGTTTCCGAATGGGCGACAAGGGCAGCGTTGTCAGCAAAAAGCAGCTCACGGACTAGATAGTTTAGAGTCTTAGTGCGAGCCCTCAGACGGCTTAAGTTGAACAAGCTATCATCAGTACGATAGCGTATATATATGCCGTCTTCTTCAAAATCTGCCCTATCCCTTTGGAGCATCATGCTGAAAAAGATTGTAAATAGAGTTGGTGCAAGAACACAACCTTGTTTCACTACATTAGTTATTAGGAAGGGCTCTGAGAGAGCATCGCTGTATCTGACTTGACCGCGCTGGCCCTCATGTAGCAGGATAATCATTTTGAGGAATTTGAGGTGCTCCAAGACTGTTGTTGCTTTTCAAGAAGGAATTCTCAGCAGGCCCTGCAATGGCCGAATGACATGCATGGTCTTCCTCCACAGTATGCCTCCTGCTATGGGAACAAGCAGGCCGTCCAGCTCCTGGGACGGAACAGCTACTTCAACCTCTTCGCCAGCCCTCCTTGCCTGATGGGTCAGCGCCAGCGGCTCGCCTGCCAGGCTCCTGAGATGACCCTGCGCCAGATCACCCACCTGATCCGCGCCCTGCGGCAGCTCAACCTGCGCGATGCCAAGGCCAAGCCGCTGCCGGACTCACCCAGGTGGGGAATCGACCTTGTGGCCAATGCACATCTGGGTTGGGTGGGCTTCGAAAACCTGAAACATGAGAGTGGGGGGGGTTGAAGAGCAGGTGGGGATCAGGTGGTGGTCGGGACTAGGCCTGGGCAATCATGGTTCTAAAGTACTTACAAAACTAAAGTTCTGGTGGTGAACACTAGGTGGCGCTGGTGCTTTGCTTCTACAGTGTTGCTAAAGTTCTGGTGGTGAACACTAGGTGGCGCTGGTGCTTTGCTCCTACAGTGTTGCTAAAGTTCTGGTGGTGAACATTTCAGAACTCTAACACAACTTTCAAAACTTCATTATTATTTCATTATTGGTGATTTTTAAGACAGAACCAATTAGGAACTGCCAGTTATAACAAAATGGGTGAGCAACCTGTGCTGGACGGGGTTGCACACCCCCTGAAGTCACAGGTCCACAGTTTGGGGATTCTTCTGGACTCAGCGCCAACGCTGGATGCGCAGGTGTCGGTGGTGGCCGGGAGGGGTTTTGCACAATTAAAACTCATGCGCTAACTGCGACCATACCTCGTGAAGGCTGACTTGACTACAGTGGTCCATGCCTTAGTTACCTCTAGATTTGATTACTGTAATGCACTCTACATGGGGCTACCCTTGAAGACGGTCCGGAAACTACAACTGGTTCAACGTTCAGCAGCCAGATTAATAACTGGGGCAAATTACAGGGAGCGTTCAACCCGTTAAAGGAGCTCCATTGGCTGTCATTTGTTTTCCGGTCCCAATTCAAGGTGCAGATCATGACCTATAAAGCCCTAAACGGTTTGGGACCCGCCTACCTTTGTGACTACCTCTCCCCCCACCGGGAATGTGGCGCAGCTGGCTGGGTGTCAGCTGCATAAGATCTCTAACGGACCAGAAGGTCATGAGTTTGAGGCCTGCCCGGGTCGAGGTGGGCTCCCGACCTATTGTGTAGCCTGTTGTCGACCTTTGCAAACTGAAAGACAGTTGCATCTGTCCAGTAGGAAATTAAGGCACCACTTAGTGGGGAGGCTAAATTTAACTGATTTACGAGTCCATAAAAAAGATCTCCAGAAAACAGGAATGGAGTGTGATCGCTCCCCCTGGTGGCCAGATGTTAAATTGCCTCTGTCTGTCTTGTGTATTTGTGTGTCTAAATGTAATGTGTACATTGTAATCCGCCCGAAGTCCCCTGTGGGGTGGGAAGGGCGGAATAGAAATGAAGTAAATAAATAAATAAATAAATCTGCCCGGTCCCTTCGATCCTTGGGCGTGGCCCTTCTTTCACCTCTACCGACATCACAGGCTCACCTTGTGGGAACAAGGGAGAGAGCCTTCTCCTCGGTGGCCCCCCGACTCTGGAACTCATTACCTGCTGAGATTTAGCAACTTTCAAGAAGGATCTCAAAACCTGGCTTTTCTGTTGCACATTTGGAGATTAATCATACATCCCCCTTTTAGCTGTACCTTCAATGCTTATCCCTATAGAATAATTTCCCCCCGCTATTGGAAGGCCTGACTCTATGACTCCGTTGTAGGAGTCTCTCCCTTACAGATGTTCTGCTCCACTCCTCTCTCACCCTGGGTTTTTAACATTTTATCTTTTACTCATTGTTACTGTGTCTGAAAGATTTTATTTTGTTGTATTATTTTATATTGTCTAGTGCAGTGTTTCCCAACCTTTTTTGAGCCGCGGCACACTTTTAACATTAAAAAAAATCCGAGGGCACACCACCAACCAAAATGACACAAAATGACACTCTTAACACAGTAAAGAACGGCTGGGGGATGGTGGCCTGCTGGGAGCGGTTGCTGGGAGTGCCGAAGCCGGGGAGGTGCCAGGACACGCCATGCCCCGCCCCCTCCCCCCGGCTTCATCTCTCCCAGCAGCTGCTCCAGCCTTGAGGGGGCAGTGCCAAGCCAGCGGTGGCAGAGCCAGCACAATGCTGCCTTGCCACTGTCCCCTTAAGGCTGGAGCAGCTGCTGAGAGTGCCGAAGCCGGAGGGAGGGGGCGGAGCCAGTCCGCACCATGCCCCGCCCCTCCCCCTCCCTTCAGCTCTCCCAGCAGCTGCTCCAGCCTTGAGGGGGTAGTGCCAAGCAGCAGTTCGGCAGGAGGAGGGGGGGAAGGAAGGGGGGCAGAGAGCTTTTCTAGCGGCACAGCAGGAGGTCCGTCACGGCACACTAGTGTGTCGTGTCACAGCGGTTGGGAAACACTGGTCTAGTGTATATTTATGATTTATTTACCTTATCGTGTTGCTGTTTTGTGTTTTGTTTTGTATTATTTTATGGTAATGCACTGTTGGGCTTGGCCTCATATAAGCCGCCCCGAGTCCCCGTTGGGGAGATGATGGCGGGGTATAATAATAAATGATAATAATAATTATTATTAAGTCCATTCATGCCCGACTCTGGAAGTTAGTACTCATCTAATTTTCGAAGCCAAAGTGTCTGCGTTGTACGTAGACACCTCCAAGGTCATGTGGCCGGCATGACTGCACTGATGATGATGGTGACGATTGTCCCAGGACTCTAATTCTATGATTCTGGTCCTTCTCTGCCACCCAGGAGCCGTTCCAGCACTTCCTCCGCCGAATCCCAGCATTCGCGAACTTCGGACCAGCACTGCCTGTCCTGCTTCCACCCGAGACGCAACTCTGGCCCGCCTTGCGTTGGATGAAGCCTACCTGCGAGATCTTCACATCGCTTCAGTTCCTTCTTTCCCGCTCTCTTTCACTTCTCTTCCCAAAATCAATATTGGTGAGGCCAAGTTCAGGGTGGCTCACGAAAAGAAAAGACCTGCTATTTCCCCCTGAACCGAATCCTGAAGGTCTAAAATATGAACCATCACAAAAATGTTTTGTAAGTTAGTGGATGCTCCCTGGCCAGTCTCCACGTCTGTCCGCTTTCATGCCGAGAGGAAGAAAGACGACAAGCTGTGAAAGCTTTTTCTCTCTGTTGTTATACTTGCTATCTGAGGATCGCACTGCATGCGTTGACAGAAGCCGCGCAGCGAAATGAAAGCTTCTGTCACAATAAATCTGTAAAAGTTGTAAAAACTTGACGGTGCTGTCTTTGTGCTTCGAGAGACTGATTTTTCCAGAAAGATAGCCATCTTTGCCGAAAGGTTGCTGTAGATCAGGGCTGTTCAACAGGTGGCCCCCGAGCTGTACACGGCCCCCGAGCCCCTTCCCTCTGGCCCCCTAACTTGTTTTAATAAAATACAAATAAAAAATAATTTTTTTAAAAAAAAAAACCTACTTCCGGGTTTAGGCAAGCATTGCGCGACTACGCCAGCCACAGACGGGAGTTCGAGGGAGGTCGACATCCCGTCGGCGGCTGCGTAGTCTCGCGATAGCTGCCGAAATCTCGGGTCCCGCGGGATTTGCGGCCGGCCTGGGCGCGAGCCTCCTCCTCCCTCGCGGCTGCTTCCAGGCCAGCCCCCATTCCCTCAGAGAGGGAGGAGGGGAGTGAGGCAGGGAAAGCCCCTCCTGGCTCCGCCCTCTTCCTGTGGAGGGCCCTCGCTTCCCGCCCCACGGATGGGAGAGCGCCCGCCCGGCCTGAGCTTGGCCTTGGCTCCAGCGGGGCTCTTCGAGGGACGGCGTTGGCGCTCGGCCCTGTGGCGGGGCTCCCGCTGTATGGGTAAGGAAGGGCATGGCTCGAATCAATCAATCTAAAAACAGTGGGACGTTGTCTGGGGGGGGGGTCCCTCAGCAGCGGTTTCCTTGGTGACGCTTCCTTCCCCTCCTCCGCGCCCCCTCCCCCTTGTTGTGCTGCCTTCCCCTGTGTGCAGGGCGCAACGTGGCTTCCTTTGCGCCTGCCCTCGCGGCTTGTTTTCCCTTCAGGGGGAGGGAGGGAGGGAGCTCTTTGGGCCTCCTCCACCCGCCTCTGGGGAAAGGAGGCCCCATCAAGCCCCTGCGACGGCATTGAGGTGTTTGGGTTTTTTGGTGTGTCCCAATTTGAGTGTGGACTCAAATAACTCAAAGGTATCAGGAAACATTCCCCCAAATCCACCAGTGTTCCCATTTGGGCATATTGAGTATTCATGCCCAGTTTGGTCCAGATCCATCATTATTTGAGTCCACAGTGCTCTCTGGAGGGAGGTGAACTACAACTCCACAACTCAAGGTCAATTGTAAGTAAATTGGCGCTGGAGAGGGTGCGGAGCTGGGGGAGGGGCGGGGGCGGAGGCAGACCCTTCGGCCCCCCAGGTGATCAGTGACCGGAATTCCGGCCCTTGGGCCCGTAGATGAGTGGTTCCCAAACTTTTTTGGCCTACCGCCCCCTTTCAAGAAAAAAATTTACTCACCGCCCCCCTAGAAATTATTATTTAAATGTAATTGCAATTAAACAGAAAGATATATGCATTTATGCAGTGGTTCTCAACCTTTCTAATGCCGTGACCCCTAAATAAGGCCCCTCGTGTTGTGGTGACCCCCAACCATATTTTCGTTGCTACTTCATAAATAATGTTGCTACTCTTACGAATTCTAATGCAAACATCTAATATGCAGGATGTATTTTCATTGCTACAAATTGAACATAATTAAAGCATAGTGATTAATCACAAAAACAATGTGTTTGGGGGAGTATGGACAACGGATGATGGGATTTGCAGTACCTTCGACCAATTCAGCTCAGACTTCCACAGCCGAGATCCCATGAATGACAGACCTGGACCAAACTTGGCACACAGAAACCCCATGACCAAAAGAAAATACTGGAGGGGTTTGGGAGGCATTGACAGCGATTAAGGAGAGATGTAGTTCACCTACATTTGGAGAGCACTCTGAACCCAAACAACCCTGGATCTGGACCAAATTTGGCACAAATACTCAATATACCCAAAGTTGAACACTGGTGGAGTTGTGGGGGATTGATTTTGTCATTTGGGAGTTGTAGCTGCTGGGATTTATAGTTCACCTATAATCAAAGAGCATTTTGAACTCCCAACAGCAATGGAATTGAACTAAACTTGAGCAATAGAGAATACTGGACCTTGGTCGGTCCAGTGTATATTTAGGATTGTGCAAAGACAGCGCTGATGAAAGCGTTCGAGGAGTCGTAGGTGTTGGTGATAGGTGACCCATGTTTCAGACCCATAAAGGAGAATAGACAGTACGATAGCTCTGTGCACACTGATTTTTATAATACTAATAATAACGATATTATAATTATATATTTTATATTACTATTAATATTACAGTATGTTATAGTACAATGTAATATACAATATTAATATTGTGCTATGGCAATAATATAATATATTGTATTTACATTTTACTTGTAAGCCACTCTGAGTCCCCTTCAGGGTGAGAATGACTAGAATCTAGAATTCACCATTTCCCATGCCTAAGATGAGAAGAGCCTGGTGAATTAAATAGATTTAAAGATGGAGCAAAGAAGATGTAACATCAGCTTAGGACAGTGTTTCCCAACCAGTGTGCCGGGGCACACTAGTGTGCCGTGAGCAATCATCAGGTGTGCCGTGAGAAATTGGAACCTCCAGGAAGGGGGCGGGGGGAGAGTTTAGTGTGTTGAAGTATAAAAACCTTAAGAAACCTACCTCGATGAAGGCAAAAACTTACAAATACCCCCCTCCCCACCCGTTGTCTATTTGGTCTCTCCCTCTCCATGCATTGGGAAGGCCCGACTCCCCCTTTCTCCAAGTAGAGACCTCCTCTTGCCTCCTGGGGGTTCTGTGTGGGAAGTTTGGCCCAGTTCTATCATTGGTGGGGTTCAGGATGCTCTTTGATTTGTATATCTATAAGTCCCAGCAACTACATCTCCAAAATGTCAAGGTCTATTTCCCTGAACTCCATCTGCGTTCATATTTGGGCATATTGAGTATTCATGCCAAGTTTGGTCCTGATCCAACATTGTTTGAGTCCACAGTGCTCTCTGGATATAGGTGAACTACAACTCCAAGACTCAAGGTCAATGCCCACCAAACCCTTCTAGCATTTTCTCTTGGTTATGGGAGTTCTGTGTGGGAGGTTTGTGTCTTTCTGCCATTCCTGCCAGGATATCTATGTTGTGTTCATCGAAACAGGCCCAGGTTTCACATTGAGTGTATAAATACATTTAAAAACATATTAACTATACGTATTACTGTGTTAGAGTGTCATTTTGTGTCATTTTGGTTGGTGGTGTGCCCCAGGATTTTGCAAATGTAAAAAGTGTGCCGTGGCTCAAAAAAGGTTGGGAAACACTGGCTTAGGAAACGCTCATTCTGTAAAGGGAGTATCCAGGGAAACAACTCGCAAAGCAATGCCATTGGATTTTTTTTGGCCATGGTGCCAAACGAAGCAGAAGCCAGACAGCTTTAGAAAAAAAAGCTCTCATTTTATTACAGAATGTACACAACACACTCCCGCAACTACAAGGTTTTGGAAATGACACCGTAGGCAGCTTCCATGCTCTTGAGGAGCTCAGCAAGTCCAGACCCAGAAGCTCCAGGCCCAATTCGGAAGGGCCTTGAACCTGAATTTGTACAAAAATAACTATTTTTTGTAAATCTGCTGTTAGAAGAAGGCTCTCTCCAACAAAACTACAAAGCATTTCAGCATCAAAAACTCATCCCAACCATCATGGGTGCCTTCTCCATTCCCAGGCCCCTCTTGCATCAAACCGGTCGATTCCCGTCCTGTAATTATTACCATTCCTTGGAAACAGGGGCAAACGCACACACACACACACTCTCTCTCTCTCTCACACACACGTGTCCTAAGTCACTGAGGTATCACCATGATTTGTCAAAAAAAGGGACCGGATCATGCAGACCCACTACGTTCTGTCAATTGAGCTATTTGATGGTGTTTAAATGAAGGCAGAAAAATGACATTTCTGCCTTAACGCTAGCATTTTTGCACTCCGACATCACACTTGTTCACACGAGGGAATGGCAAAAAAGAGTGTCGAGGAAGTGACATCACATTTGAAAAGGAAGCCGTCTCCACGTCAGCCCTTCCGTCCCTGCAAAATACCCAGAAATCCCAAAGGCAAGGAAAAGGCAGGTTGAGGAAGGAGTGATATTAATACTGTCCCACATCTGGCTCCCACTTGCGAGGCCAGTGACTCAAGGATCTCTCCTGATCCTCCCACATCACACCATAGACCTATATAACCACCGTGGCTCAAGAAAGCTTTGGTCCGTCCCCGTTGCAATGGCTGCCTTCTGTACGCCTCTTCCTTTTCTTGAGGCAGGAAATCCCCACAGAGCTCCCAAGACCACCACTCACCCGACCCGACCTCATCGCCTCTTAAGGATTCAAGGAGGTCAGAGCCACCCCTGGCTTTCCAATGGGGACCCTACTGCTAGTGAGCCCATCTCGAGGTTTGTTGTCCCAACGCAAGGTCAGAAGGTGCTCTCCAAGAGGCAGTGGCACCCGCAGCCCGTGGGGCAGACCTCCTGGGTGCGGAACCACTCCATCATGTGGCTGGTGTGCCCCCCGTGACCGCAGGCCAGGCAGACGTTGGAGGAGCCCCGCACGGCCACGTGGCAGATGGCGCACTGGAAGGCAAAGCCCTTGCAGACGGCGCACTGGATGCCCCGCACCTCGCTGCGGCAGTAGCTGCAGTAGACGCCAAACTCTGCCGGGAGAGAGAGAGAGAGAGAGAGAGAGAGAGAGAGAGAGAAGAAGGAAAGAGTGCTGAGAGGGAATGATGAAGAGCCTGGTCTGTCTGTCACAAATATTTAAAAATAACTAGGTAGTGTATATTCCGGAATACAAGGCGACTGGAGGTATAAGAAGACCCCCCCCCAACTTTTCAAGATAAAATACAGAGTTAAGGATATACTTGCGTTTAAGACTACCCCCCTCTGCAAAGACTATGCCTCCGCTGCTTTCTGTTCAAGGACCTCCTCGCCGCTTGCCTTCTTCGAGGGCCACTTGGCTTGCCTAGGCCCAAGGAAATGCCTCTGGACGCCTACCAGCGCTGGGGGACGGCGCGCCTTGGATGTGCTCCCAGAGGCATGCTGGGGGCAGTAGTTCCGTGACTCCTACTGCTCCCAGCCTGCCTCTGGGATCACATCCAAGGCACGCTGTCCCCAGAACTGGTAGGAGTTGGTGTCCAGAGGCACTCCTTTGGGCCTAGGCAAGTCTTCGGAGGAGGTAAGCGGTGAGGGCGGAGGAGGTCCTTGAAAACCCAGCGGGCCATCACCCCCAGCCGGTCTGCATGGCAATGCGGCCTGCAACTCCTCCTCCCCATGCCCTCTTTCCTTCCTTCCTTCCTCCCCCTTTCTCTACTTCTTCCTTTGTTGCCTTTCTTCCCTCCCCGTTTCCTTTTCTCCTTCCTTCCTTCTTTACCTCTTTCCTGCCTTTCTTTTCCTTTCCCTTTCCATTCTACTTTCTCATCTTCCTTCCATCGGTACCTCCTTCCTTCCTTCCTTGCTTGCTTGCTTCCCTCCCTCCTCCTCTCTTTCCTTCCTCCCCTTTCCCTCTTTCATTCCTTCCCTTTTTCCGTCCCTCCTTTCTTCTTTCCTTCCTTCCTGTCTGTTCCGTCCTTTCTTCTTTACCTCTTTCCTTCCTTTCCTTTTTCTTTCCTTTCTACTTCCTTTGTCAAAGGGAAAGAAGGAAGGAAAGAACACAAGAGGGAAGGAGGGGGGGAGTGCGGCAAGGGAGAGGGGGCGGGGCCAGACCGGGACGACGGAAGATCTGTATTTTGTTAATTTAATGAATTTTGTGGGGTTCTTTGGGGGGATTTGTATTGTTGGTCACACCTTACGTTGTGAGACGTTTTGCTGTCCAATTTGGTGGGTATTGGCCCCGTAGTTTTTTTTTGTTTATAAGGTACTCACGACCAGGGGCGGATTTACCATTAGGCAAAGTAAGCACCCGCTTAGGGCGCCACGTAGTCAGGGGCGGATCTGGCCGCCAGGTTTCACACATGTGCCATTGCTGCAAAGGGACTCCAGATGGACTGAGGCATGTCGCCCAAAATGCCCGGCTCCATCCCGGCTGCAAAAGGGTCCTCCTTTTCGGCCTCACTTAGGGCGATTGGTATCTCGGTCCATCTGGAGTCCCTCCGCAGCAATGGCGCATGCGCAGAACTAGCTGGCCCAGTGCATGCGCGCCCGGCATGCATGTGCACGCTCCACGAAGCCGGAGAGCGAGGGGGCGCCAAAATAATGTTCACTTACCATTTTAAATTACCTTAGTCCGGCCCTGCTCACGACGACAACAGCATATATATATATATATATATATATATATATATATATATATATATATATATATATTTTCTTGGTGTTTAAAAAAATATATTGTAACCTTATTTTCCCAACGTGGAATCAAAGCAGGAAGTGTAAAGAACTTTATTTGTGATATGGAAACCTTGTTCTTGTAAATAGTGGAACCCTATTAGTTTGTTCTTTTTGTCTCTTTGGGCTATTGGTGCTGGGTCTGCTGTACATTTATGAGGAGGGTCTTTTGTTAATAAGCCCACTCACCCAACAAAACCTACATAATAATAGTTCCCCCCCAAAGTAAGACGTAAAGATCCTCTACTGTGCACTTGGAGACATCTCTCTCTCTCCCCTGTCGCCGTCCCCCTACACACACACTGTGGAGGCCATAAAAATATGGCTTTCTGCAAGAAGATGGTTCGTAGACGAACCGTGACTCACCAATGCCCTTGTGGGGTTCTGGGGGGCAAGAGACAAACTTGAGCACTTCAGCTCGCTTCTCCCTCAGGCCCCAGCGGTACAGGATTTCTCCGTAGCACTTCTTGAAGTCGTCAAATTGCTGGGTGTTGGCTGGATCCAGAAGCCTGGAGAAGGAAGGCAGAGCTCTCTGTCTCAGGAGAAATGGAAGCTAAAAAGCACTGTACTCAATGGCAGGCATGGGCAAACTTTGGCCCTCCAGGTGTTTTGGACCTTCCTTGAGTGGCTGAGTGCTCTAAAGTTGGGACGCTCTGAAGTCAAGGTCTCACTGTAATGGCAAACCATATAGACACAAACAAACATCTGGCAGGCATTACCATAGAGAAGGTGGGCACAACCTGTAGCCGTCTCGGCACTTGGGCCTCCCAACTCCCAGAAGCCTCTATTTTTAGCTTGCCCAATGGTCAAGAATTGTGGGAGCTGAAGCCCAAAACACCTGGGGGGACCAAAGGTTGTGTAGGTCTGCCATTGAGTCTCACTGGAGCATTAGAGGATGTATTTTGCCAGATGTGGGAAGGTGAAGCTCCTTGGGCCCCCTCCAACCTTTTGTTCCTGTCGTGCTGATCCTTCTCTCGATCTCGGTGGTCGGCGTAGGCCAAATTCCCAAAGCGGAAGTCTTCGGGCGACGATTCGCACCAGGCCGGAGCGTATTCTGCTTCCTTGTTAACTGCTGGGGTCAAAGAGTTGCCTTATGAAGCAGACGACAACCAAGATGGTCAAACGTTTCCACCTACATTCCTTATTTGGTGACATAGAAAGCTATCCTCATTCTCTCTGTGTGTTATTTTTGTCTCTGAAACCAAAAACACGAACGAATACCATATTTACTTGAATCTAATGTTTGGCTTTTTTGGCCAAATGACCTCTCCAAACGTAGGATGCGCATGAGATTCGCATTGTGCGGTTACCTCAGCGCTGAGTCAAAGCAAAAGCTGCTTGAAGAGCTGCACCTGAAGCTCCTATCTGAGGAACATCATCTCTAATTTGATTGCCTTGGTTCAATGCTAGGTCATCCTGGGATTTATAGTTTGGGGAGGAATCAGGATCCTTTGGCAGAGAAGGCTCAAGGCCTTGTCAAACCACCCCCCCCCCCCCCCCAACGATGTCATAGCTTTGAACGAAGGCGGTTTCAACAATAACAACAACATTTTATTATGCTCCAAAGACCCTTATTGCAAGGTATAGAGACAATGAGATTAAGAACATCCGGTTCATTAAACACAAAAATGCTCAAAATACATGTTGACTAACACATAGGTAAAAGAAGAGTGCAGAAATGTTTCAGCCTGTGTCTAAAATTGGGAATTGTCTAATCCTGGCTGCCTCAGAAAGCAACTTGGCAACCGCCAAGGCAGGGGTGGGCAATTATTTTTTCCAAGGGGCCACACGAGAGCCAAAAAATATTATGGAGGGCCGCACCTAAAGGCGGAACTACATTCTAATCTACATAATGTATTTCTTTATTTATTTGCTATATTTACTATATATTACACATCATTAATATTAACATATTAATATATCAATAAATATTCATATATTATTAGTATTAATATCATAATTATTATATTATAGTATATATATATATAGACATTATAATATATTGACATTATAATATAATATAATTATATCATTTATTATATTATATTATAATAAAATTATTATAAAATAATAATAAAAACCACTAAAATTAAATTAAAATCAATTCAATAAGACAAGGTGCGAACCAAGAAGGTTGACATCCTGGAAGGATCCCAAGATGGAATGGCCCAATGGACCCAGCCCAGAGGATGGCAAAGCAGACCCAGCCGCCGCCGCAGCAGAGGAGAGCAGAGCAGCAGGTGATCGGAGACTGCAGGCCTCCGCCCGCTCTCGCCCCCAGCCGTTCCCCAGCTGATCGCCCTGCTATGGAGTGCCTGCCATCCCTGGAGGCGATCCGGGCCAGCAGGAGGAGCAGTCGGCGATCTGAGGCGGCTTATTCGACCTGTCAACCTGGAAGACGATCAAGTGTTCTGGGTCGCCAGGGTGATCAGCCCCCGCAGGTCGCCGACTGCTCCCGCTGCAGGCCCGGATCGTCTCCAGGGATGTCAGGCACTCCAAAGCCGCTGCTCCTCCGGCCTGTCTGACGACACAGGCCCCACAGAGCCCACGATGGGATGGCGGCAGCAACAACCCTTCCTCTTGGCACCGCCCCCGACGCCCTTCTCCCCGGGCCGGACAGAATTGGCTGCCGGCCCGCATCCGCCCTGCGGGTCGTAGGTTGCCCACCCCTGCGCCAAGGTCACGTGGGGAAGGTTGTCATGAAGTAGGCACTTCAGAAAAAAAATCACTGGACTAGCTGGCAAGTTTCTAAGTAAGGGGGCTGATTACGTGTGTTTGGGTATGTTTACAGAAACTGCATCCAAGATCACCTCCCCTTTAAGTATTTTGATGGAAAAGGTGACATCTGTTTACCTATATTCCAGCTGCTGGTGCTAAGCCCGGGGTCCGACATGCTGGAACAAGAGCCCGAGGAGGTGAAGCTGGGCTGCCGGGAGAGAAAGGAAACGGCATCATGGGTGGAATGGACATAGATTGGGAAGGGAAGGGAGGGAAGCAACTAACTCGACCCTTACGTATCGGCTGTGGCTGGAGATGCGCTGGGGCAGGAGTCCCGTGGGGCTGAGGGATCCCTGGGGTCTGGCCTGGGCCTCAAAGATGCTGCACAGCATGGCCAGGGTCTGCACGTCGTGGAGCTGGCAGTAATGGGCCACCCTGCAAAGGAGACAACGACAGCCATGAGGAAAGGCCGAAACATCTGGACAACTGAGAGAAACGGTAGACCGAAGAGGGGAGCTAATGTATGTACTTGAATCTAGCACTCACTTTTTTGGCTAAATCACCTGGCCAAAATTTGCATATTGGTGGGGTTTATTTGTATTTGGGAGTTGTAGTTGCTGGGATTTCTAGTTCACCTACACTCAAAGGGAATTCTGAACTCAACCAGTGATGCAATTGAACCATACTTGGCACACAGAACTCCCATGACCAACAAAAAATACTGGTAGGGTTTGGTGGGCACTGACCTTGAGTTTGGGAGTTGTAGTTCACCTACATCCAGAGAGCACTGTGGACTCAAACAATGATGGATCTGGACCAAACTTGCCATGAATACTCAATATGCCCAAATGTGATTTGTGGAAAATAGACCTTGACATTTGGGAGTTATAGTTGCTGGGATTTATAGTTCACTGACAATCAAAGGGCATTTTGAACCCCACCAACGATAGAATGGGGTCAAACTTGCCTCACGGAACCCCCATGTCCAACAGGTGTCAGCTGCATTAAAGATCACTACTGACCAAAAGGTCGTGAGTTCGAAGCAAGTCCGGGTCGAAGTGAGCTCCCAACCAAACCTGAAAGACAGTTGCATCTGTCTAGTAGGAAATTTAGGTACCACTTTGTGAGGAGGCTAATTTAAAATTTACAAGGCCATAAAAAATCTCTAACAAAAGCACGCAGGGAATGCGGAAAGTACTTCATCAGTGTCGCAGATGGACGGTGAAGCGACAGCTCCCCTGGTGGCCAGAAGTTGGAATGTTAAATAGCCTCTGACTGTCTGCCTATATGTGTTGTGTGTCTATGGCATTGAATGCCATGTATGTGTATATTGTAATCAGCTCTGAGTCTCCTGCGGGGCTAGAAGAGCGGAATATAAATACTGTAAATAAATATAATACTGTGTTTTCTGATAGTCTCTGGTGACCCGCTGACACCCCCCTTGCGACCCCCCCAGGGGTCCCAACCCCCAGGTTGAGAAACGCTGACCTAGAGCTTCTATTTGAAGGATGTCATGTGTAATTTAGTTATCACAGCTCAATGCTATGGGCTGCTGGGATTTGTAGTCTGGTGAGAGATCTGCACTGCGTGGCAGAGAAGGCTCAAGGCCTTTTAAATATACAGCCCCCGTGATGCCATAGCATCGAGCCAAGGCAGGTAAAGTGTGTTCATTCTAAAGCAGGGCTGCCCAGGAAATCGATCGCGATCGACCAGTCAATCCCGGGACCGAAGGAGGTCGATCCCAGCCGGATGGGGCGCTTCTCAGAGAGGGGCGGAGCCAAGCCCCGCCCCCGGCACTCCCAGCAGCTTCTCCAGGCTTGAGTATGGCAGTGCCAAGCCAGCCTTGTGCTAGCTATGCCACCACTGGCTTGGCATTGCCATCCTCAAGCCTGGATAAGCTGCTGGGAGCTCCAAAGCCAGAGGGGGTGGGGGCGGGGCTTGGCGCAGCCTGGCTCCGCCCCCCCCGGATTCCACTCTACCAGCAGCTTCTCCAGGCTTGAGGATGGCAATGCCAAGCCAGTGGTGGCAAAGCTAACACAAGGCTAGCTTGGCATTGCCATCCTCAAGCCTTGAGAAGCTGCTGGAAGAGCGGAAGCAAAAGGGGGCGGAGCCAGGCCACACCAAGCCCCGCCCCTCCCCTCTCCAGCCTTAAGGAAGTAGGTAGATCTTTCTGACTTGGTTTTATTATAAGTAGCTCGCGTGCTGAAAACGTGTGGGCATAGAGGCTTACAAAGAGTCCAGGAGCTGGCGACCAAACGGATGCTGGGCCCAAGGGGTCTCCAAGTCTGGGTCGGAATTCGGGTCGAGGCAGAGGTCGGTGGCTACTGTGGCCAGGGACCAGACCTGGAAAATATTAATAGTATAAAATAATATATTCATTTATTACCAGCTTCTCCTGTTGACTTGAGGTGGAGTACAAGAAATTAAAAGCACCAAAAAAAAAAAGTGAAGCGACAAAGTGCCAGGAACCAGAGATGGAAAGAAATGCCCTTCACAGACACAGGCTTCCCACCCAGGCAGCTACTACCTGCAAGAGATCTCTCCGCCCGACGGTCAACGCTGAGGATGCGTTCTTCTGGCAGGTCTCCTGGATGTCAGCCACGTTGAGTCTGGGAGGGACAAGGAAAGGCAACCGGTGGAAATGAGGACCAGGCCAAAGCTCTCCCCCAGGCCAGGATTACCTATAAGGCCAACCTAGGCCATGGCCTAGGGGTGCAAGCTGGGGGGGGCGCAGATCACAGACAAAAATTTTTTTGTTGTTGTTGAAACAAATAAAAACGCAATGCGCATGGAGATGAGGAAGGAAGGATACCGGAGGTCCTCCTTTTCGGTGCCGCCCCTGCCCCTTCCTGAATACCAGCTCCTGCCTCTGCTATTGTTGTGCAAACGGCATATGTGCAGGGGCCCTTGACACTGGCATCGATATCGACAGGAGGAACAATTAACTCCCTCAATGCCGACAGCATCCACTTGCTGGCTCCTTCAGTGAAAGTACAGGAAACGCCATTGCGCAGTCTGCGCATGCCCTAAAACCATGAAAGATGGTATTCCTCCTCCAACACAAGGAGACTCTTCCTTACTGGAGAGAGAAGCGCAACTGCTGGCTACGGCACATGCGCAAACCCCAGTACAGGAGAGAAGCCCAACGCGACAAGCCCCGGTATCGGGGAGAAGCGTGGCATTGGTACAGCTGCTGACTACAACGCATGCGCAATCCCCGATACCGGGTAGGAGCCAAGTGCCTCAAGCCAAGGCATCGGGGAGGAGGCTCCCCCCCCATGCCTGCATCCATAGTGCCTGCTGAGAGGGGAAACTCCTGTGGCGGACCTAGTGGGGCCACACCGGGAGAGCTGGATGCGGGGCCCTAAGGGGGATGAGCGGATGAAAAGATGTGGGGTGTGTGTGTGGTAGAGGTTGGCTTAAAGGGGGCATAATTCCAAAGTGTGGCCTAGGGCGCAAAAAGGTGTTAATCCGGGCCTGCTCTCCCCACTGGTCTTCCATGCATTGGGCTTCTCTGTACTCACATGTACAGCTCCCCGAGGGATTTGTGGACTGGGAGCAGGCAAGAGATGTCCTGAATGATCACCTTCCCGGCGGCTTTGATGGGCCGGTTGCTGGCATCGGTCCCTTCCCGTTTGCTCTTCCATCTCCGTGATTTCTGCGAAGGACGGGACAGGCGGTTAGCAATGAGAGACGGAGCTCAGCGCCTTCTTTGAGAGTGGCCAAGCTTTGGAAAGTCAGCCGCCTGCATCCTTCAAAGCTCTGCCATCCAAAAAGACAAGAGCAGCTACGACACAGATGGGATTCCATAGCAAGGAGTTGAAACAACCGCCAAGAGAAGGGGAATTATGGACAGAGGACAGGAGGCAACTAAAGCAGAAAAGAAGGGAATTGCTTTATACCGAGTCAAGTCATCAGTCTAACTCAGTGTTTCCCAACTGCTGTTCCACGGCACACTAGTGTGCCGTGAGCGATCCCCTGGTGTGCCACGGGAAAACCTCTCTTCCCCTTTCTTCCCCCTCCTGCCGAACTCCTGCTGCTGCTGTTAGGCTGTTAGGGGGAGGAGGAGGAGGAAGAAGGGCCAGGCGGCAACGAAGACAAAGGGGCCGAGCCGCCTCCTTCTTTGGCCGTTTCCCCAGCCAGCCAGCCTCCAATCGAGGGAGGGCGGGGAACAGAAGCGGAAGTGTGCTTGTCTGGGCACATGCGTACTAGGTCCCGAGGGTGGCAGACGCATTCACCTTCCTCCTGCGGCGGTGAAGGAAGCAAAGGTGCCAGCTGCTTCCGGAAGTGCCCCGGCCCGGCCCTGCTGTGTCCCAGGTGAGGCCCTGGTGCGCCCTTCCCCTCGCCCCCCCCCCCCCCGAAGCCTCTTGGGAAGGAAGGGCCCCAAAGGGGAGAAGGGGCCTTCCTTCGCAGGGGGAAAGGGTCGGGGCCAGGCAGAAGGGCCCTCGGAGGAAGGAAAGGCAGGCAGGCGGGATTCCGTGAGGGACTCCCTCGCCAGCCTTCCTCCCAAATGTCAAGGTCTATTTTCCCCAAACTCCATCTGTGTTCACATTTGGGCATATTGAGTATTCATGCCAAGATTGGTCCTGATCCAACATTGTTTCAGTCCACAGTGCTCTCTGGATATAAGTGAACTACAACTCCAAAACTCAAGGTCAATACCCACCAAACTCAAATAGTATTTTCTCTTGGTTATGGGAGTTCTGTGTGGGAAGTTTGTGTCTTTCTGCCATTCCTGCCAGGATATCTAGGTTGTGTTCATCGAAACAGGCCCAGGTTTCACACTGAGTGTATAAATACATTAAAAACATATTAACTATATGTATTACTGTGTTAGAGTGTCATTTTGGTTGGTGGTATGCCCCAGGATTTTGTAAATGTAAAAAATGTCCCGCGACTCAAAAAAGGTTGGGAAACACTGGTCTAACTAACTCGAAGCCAGGAATCCCAGCCCGTCAAGGTAAGAGAAGGAAGTGAGCCTTACCTGGAAACGGCTGCCTAGAGAGGACTGGGCTGTGGCACAGCAGCTGATAAGCCAGCTGCATTAAATCACTACTGACCGTGAGATCATGAGTTCAAAGCCAGCCCAGGTCAGAGTGAGCTTCTGGCTATTAGTCTAGCTTGCTGTTGACCTTTGCAGCCCAAAATACAGTTGCATCTGTCAAGTTGGAAATGTAGGTACCACTTTATGCGGAGAGGCTAGTTTAACTAATTTACAACGCCATAAAACCTTCCAGCAGTGTGCAAAAAAATGAGGAAGTACTCCATTGGTGTCGCAAGTACATGGTGAAGCAACAGCTCCCCTGGTGGCCGGAATTTGAGCATACCCTCATGAAGCTGGAAAGTTAAATAGCCCCTGTGTGTCTGTCTATATATGTTGTGTGTCTATGGAAGGGGTGCCCACACTTTTTCAGCATGCGAGCTACCAGCAGCTTCTCCAGGCTTGAGGATGGCAGTGCCAAGCCAGCCTTGTGCTAGCTATGCCACCGCTGGCTTGGCACTGCCATCCTCAAGCCTGGAGAAGACGCTGATAGAGCGGAAGCCACAGGAGGGTGGAGCCAGGCCATGCCAAGCCCCGCCCCCTGGCTTTGGAGCTCCCAGCAGCTTCTCCAGGCTTGAGGATGGCAGTGCCAAGCCAGCCTTGTGCTAGCTATGCCACCGCTGGCTTGGCACTGCCATCCTCAAGCCTGGAGAAGACGCTGATAGAGCGGAAGCCACAGGAGGGTGGAGCCAGGCCATGCCAAGCCCCGCCCCCTGGCTTTGGAGCTCCCAGCAGCTTCTCCAGGCTTGAGGATGGCAGTGCCAAGCCAGCCTTGTGCTAGCTATGCCACCGCTGGCTTGGCACTGCCATCCTCAAGCCTGGAGAAGACGCTGATAGAGCGGAAGCCACAGGAGGGTGGAGCCAGGCCATGCCAAGCCCCGCCCCCTGGCTTTGGAGCTCCCAGCAGCTTCTCCAGGCTTGAGGATGGCAGTGCCAAGCCAGCCTTGTGCTAGCTATGCCACCACTGGCTTGGCACTGCCATCCTCAAGCCTGAGAAGACGCTGATAGAGCGGAAGCCACAGGAGGTGGAGCCAGGCCACGCCAAGCCCCGCCCCTGGCTTTGGAGCTCCCAGCAGCTTCTCCAGGCTTGAGGATGGCAGTGCCAAGCCAGTGGTGGCATAGCTAGCACAAGACTGGCTTGGCCCTATCCTCCTTAAGCCTGGAGAAGCTGCTGGGAGTGCCGGGGGTGGGGCTTGGTGCAGCCTGGCTCCGCCCCCTCTGAGAAGTGCCCGATCTGGCTGGGATCGACCTCCTTCGGTCCCGGGATTGACTGGTCGATCGCGATCGACTTCCTGGGCAGCCCTGGTCTATGGCATTGAATGTTTGCCATGTATATGTGCATTGTGATCTGCCCTGAGTCCCCTGCGGGGTGAGGAGGACGGAATATAAATACTGTAAATAAATAAATAAATAGAGCAAGTGCTCTGCCACTGAGTGACAATGCTTGGCCCTGGATCCAGACCCTGCATAGGTTTGAAGGAAAGATGCCTCCCAGCTACAGTCATGACTCAGAAAGGTTTTGAAAGACTTCAAAAGGCAGACGTTTAGAGAGCTCAAGGAATCGTGACCGTTTTGGTGCCGCAGGAGTCAACTTTGCACCACAACAAAAGGGGGAACTGTGGGAACTGTGTACCCTTCACTTTTTTCATAGAATCCTAGAGCTGGAAGAGACCTGGTGGGCCATCCAGTCCAACCCCTTTCTGCCAAAAAAAACAGGACAATCGCATTCAAAGCACCCCCGACAGATGGCCACCCAGCCTCTGCTTAAACGCTACCATAGAAGGAGCCTCCACCACACTCCGAGGCAGAGAGTTCCACTGCTGAACAGCTCTCACAGTCAGAAAGTTCTTCCTAATATTCAGGTGGAATCCCCTTGTAGTTTGAAGCCATGGCTCCATTGCATCCTAGTCTCCAGGGCAGCAGAAAACAAGCTTGCTCCCTCCTCCCTATGACTCCCCCTCACATATTTATACATGGCCCTTATCATGTCTCCTCTCAGCATTCTCTTCTGCAGGCTAAACACGCCCAACTCTTTAAGCCGCTCCTCATAGGGCTTGTTCTCCAGACCCTTGATCATTTTAGTCACCCTCCACATGTTGGTCTCATCTTGGAGGCTGCAGCCCTGTAGCAAGTGGCCCCAATGGTTAAGGACGATCTGCCTTCCCCCCTACAAGACAAACCCTAAGGAGGAAGAAGCAGCATGGAAGGAAAATACAAGCAGCCATGAGTTGGGCGCACACCCAGATGCCCAAGGAGAGGCAGCCGCAACGCCACAGAGCTCACGGACAAAGCTGGTGCTTTTCTAAGCGTCAGGGGCAACACAGAAGAGGAGCACGGATGTTGTCATGAAGACTCAGCAGCCTATGTCTGCTCTATCACATTCACAGGGAGGGGCAGCGGTTGCAACCAAAAGGAACACGGAGCCAGCCCAAGAATAAGCCAACGACTGCTTTGTGGCAACCACGGATGCCTTTGCACAAGGAACCGGGATTTTAAAAGGGATGTCTCAAGCCACCCCCAAGGTCACTTTTCTGGCACACAGACTTCCTTGAGCCATAGATGGGCGATACCTGGCTGGGTCTACAACAGGGGTGGGCAATTATTTTTTCCAAGGGGCCACATGAGATCCAAAAAATATTCTGGAGGGCCGCACCTAAAGACGGAACAACATTCTAATCTACGTTATTTATTTATTTACTATATATGGCACATCATTAATATTAACATATTAATATATCCAGAAATATTCATATATTAGTATTAATATAATTATTATAGTATATATATAGACACTAGTTGTACCGTGCACGCGTTGCTGTGCCATGACTCTCTCTGTATCTCTGTCTCTCTCTATTTCTCTCTCTCTCTCTCACTCACCCACTCACTCACTCTCTCTCTCTCTCTCTCTCTCTCACTCTCTCTCTCTCTCTCTCTCTCTCACTCACTCTCTCTCTCTCACACTCACTCTCTCTCTCTCACTCACTCTCTCTCACTCTCTCACTCACTCACTCACTCACCACTCTCACTCACTCTCTCTCTCTCACTCACTCACCTCACCTCACTCACTCTCCACCCACTCACTCTCTCCTCACTCCCTCTCTCTCTCTCTCACTCTCTCTCACTCACTCTCTCTCTCACTCACTCTCTCACACACTCTCTCTCTCTCTCTCTCTCTCTCTCTCTCACTCACTCTCTTTCTCTCTCTCTCTCTCTCTCTCTCTCTCTCTCTCTCTCTCTCCTGGCGCTGCTTACCTTCTCGGCCCGTCCTCCTCCTGCGCTTCCCAGGTTCATTCATTAGGACCCAAAAGGCCCTCGGCTGGCCTGGGATTCGCCTGGAAAAAGTATTTATTTACTTTTTCCAGGCGCTTCCCAGGCCAGCCGAGGTCCTTTTGGGTCCTAATGAATGAACCTGGGAAGCGCAGGAGGAGGACGGGCCGAGAAGGTAAGCTGAGGAGGGGGGGGGGCGCGGGAGGAGGGGGGCTAGGGGGGAGGTGGGAGGGGCTTGGGAGGGGGGGAGGAGTGTCCTGCCTCCTGGCCCCGCCCCCCGCCAGGCTTTGTAACCGGGCGGGGAGGGGGGAGCCTGGGAGGAGGGGGGAGGGGCTTGGGAGGGGGGAGGCCCCCTCCCTCCCTCCATCCACGGAGCACCCGCCACTGTCCCGGATCAGCGGCGGCCGTGCTCCGTGGATGGAGGGAGGCAGGAGGAGGGGCTATGGAGGAACCGGCTCGGCTCCTCCATAGCCCGGCTCCCTCCTCCCTCCCGCCACGGAGCACCCGCCACTGTTCCGGATCAGCGGCGGCCGTGCTCCGTGGATGGAGGGAGGCAGGAGGAGGGGCTATGGAGGACCCGGCTCGGCTCCTCCTTAGCCCGGCCCCCTCCCTCCATCCATCCACGGAGCACCCGCCACTGTCCCGGATCAGCGGCGGCCGTGCCGTGGATGGAGGGAGGCAGGAGGGGGGCTATGGAGGAACCGGCTCGGCTCCTCCTTAGCCCGGCTCCCTCCCTCCCTCCCTCCACGGAGCACCCGCCACTGTTCCGGATCAGCGGCGGCCGTGCTCCGTGGATGGAAGGAGGCAGGAGGAGGGGCTATGGAGGAACCGGCTCGGCTCCTCCATAGCCCGGCCCCTCCCTCCCTCCATCCACGGAGCACCCGCCGCTGTTCCGGATCAGCGGCGGCCGTGCTCCGTGGATGGAGGGAGGGAGGAGGAGGGGCTATGGAGGAGCCGAGCCGGTTCCTCCATAGCCCGGCCCCTTCCCTCCATCCACGGCGCCCCCGCCGCTGTTCCTGAGGAGGAGGAGCCGAGGGTGAGTGTTGGCTGCCATGCGCGAACGTTCTAAACGTTCGCGCTGGCAGTGAAGTGGCCGGGGTGGGAGTTCAGTTGGGAATTTTTTGGGGATCGTTTTTTGGGGTGCTGGGAGGGATGTAGGTCGGTTTTTTTGGCTGTTGTCTGTAGCGAGTGTAATGGTCCAGTAGGCTGCCAAGTTTGGTGCCTCTGCGAGCCATAGTTTCTTTGTCTATATACGACTTTAAACGGACTCACCAAAATTATATATAGAGATTATAATATATTGAAATTATAATATAATATAACATTATTATATTATATATTATATTATTATAAAATAATTATAAAATAATAATAAAAACCACTAAAATAAAACAAAATGAAATTCAAGAAGACAAGGTGCGAACCAAGATGGAGGCTGACATCCTCAAGAGAGGAAGGATCCCAACATGGAATGGCCCAATGGACCCAGCCCAGAGGATGGCAAAGCGGACCCAGCCACCGCCGCAGCAGAAGAGCCCAGAGCAGCAGGCGATCTGAGGCTGCAGGCCTCTGCCCGCTTTCGCCCCCAGCCGTTCCCCAGCTGATCGGCCTGCTATGGAGTGTCTGCCATCCCTGGAGGCCAAGAGGAAGGGGTGCCGCTGCTGCCATCCCATCGCGGGCTCTGTGGGGCCTGTGTCGGCAGAAAGGCCGGAGGAGCGGTGACTTTGGAGTGCCTGCCATTCCTGGAGGCGATCCAGGCCTGCAGGGGGAGCACTCGGCGATCTGCGGCGGCTAATCACCCTGGCGACCTGGAAAACGATCAAGTCTTCCGGGTCGCCAGGGCAATCCAGGCCTGCTCCCGCTGCAGGCCTGGATCGCCTCCAGGAATGGGAGGCACTCCAAAGCCACCACTCCTCTGGCCTGTCTGCCGACACAGGCCCCACAGAGCCTGCGATGGGATGGCAGCAGCGGCATCCCTTCCTCTTGGCCACGCCCCCGATGCCCTTCTCCCGGGCCGGACAGAATCGGTTGCCAGGCCGGATGCGGCCCGCGGGCCTTAGGTTGCCCACATCTGGTTTAGAAACTTGAACTATAAGATCCTCCTCATGAGCAATTTGTGTTAACTCACAGTGTGTATACCAGGGGTGCTCAGAATGGTGATCGGGATCACCAGGGTGATCTTCAGGCCTCATCCTGGTGATCTTCAGGCCCCTGACCAGGTTTTCTGCTGTTGGTCCTCTTCACGTGCCCCTGCACGCTGCAAAGAAGTCCCCTGTCGTTGCTCCTCCCCGCTCCCTGCTCGCGCGCCGCCTCCAAAAGCACCAGAGTCCAAGAGGCAGAATGGGCCCCCTCTTTTGGATTCCTCCTCCCTCTGTCCTTCTCCAGGCACTCAGAGTCGTAGGAGACTAAAGGGGGCGGGCCTGGATGACGCGATGCATGGCTGGCCCCGCATGCATGTGCAGAACTCGGACTTCTCGTGAGCTCTTGGAGGCGGCACGCATGGTGGCAGCGTGGAAATAGGAGCAACGACGGAGGAGAAGAAGGACGCTTTGGGGTCATTTCCTTACCGCATCACAAAGGTCGGTCTTTTTACTTTGGGGTGGGTGCTTGATTGTTCTGTGGCATGTCTCTTTGTTTATTTTTAATGTTTAAAAATGGCCTTTTAGCTCCAAAGCCTCTCTGCTTGCTTTGTTCCTTGAGAAATATATGTTGGGGAATATGGAAATGTGGGAGAAATGGGGTGGTTGTATGTATTTTTGCATGCCCCTTTGTTTACCTTGCTGAGTATTAAATGGCCTTGCAGTTCAAAAGCCTCTCTTCTTACTTTCTGGCTGATAATATGTGTGGTAATATGGCAGTGTGGGAGAAACGGGGTGGTTGGATGTATTTGTATGCTCTGTTTTATATTGTTGTTATTAAATTGAAACGTTGATGTTTTATAACTTCATTTTATGTAAACTGCCCCGAACCTGCTGGAAGGAGCGGCACATAAAAATGAATAATAAATATAAATAAATAAATAAATAAGAAAATAGTGATACGTTTTACATTTCTGGGTAGGTGATCTTTGGGGTTTGGTTTTTTAATCAGTAGCTCCCATGCTGAAAAAGTGTGAGCACCCCTGGTGTATACGCTTTAGGATCATGCAACGTTCACCCAGGAAAAGGGGATGCTTAGTTGCTTTCTTCTGTGGTACGCGGACCAGTAGTGGTCCGCAAGAATGAATATGGTCCTTGGCTTCATCGTTACTACACCATTGCAACGAGAGCGACTGGTCTCGCGAAACCCTCTGAATAGTTCCGAGCCTTATTAAATGTAGTTTTTTGTGGGTGAGCAGATGTTGACTACTGGATAGCATATGTTCTGTCTCAGAAACTAGAGCTGATGTGGTCCATCCAATGCAATATTCTGAATCTGCACTCCAAATAGCCAACCGAATCTGAAGTTGAACAAAAACTGATATTGGTACTAATGTTGGAAAGTGGTCCCTGGTCAAAAAAGGTAGGGGCCACTGTTCTAATAGCTCCACGTAGAACGGTAGTGTGGGGAGAATGAGGTCTACCACCAACTGTTCGAAATGGGAGCAAAAACTGAGCAGCACCATCACAACAAAGTCCAGGGCTCTCTGTTGAGGGGAAATATTGAAAAAGGAGGAGGGTCTACCTACCACGAAGGCAGGAGACCTGGGGATCTCATGAAAGAGCCACAAACCCTTTCTATATCTGGCCGTGGCTTATGGGAACTCTATGAATGGGAAAACTCCAAGTCACTCCATCCTCAACCGTTCTGAGCGACAGGGCAGCCATTAATTCCCTTGACTGAGTCCAATCACCTGGAATGAGATCTTCCCATTTCCCTACTGCCTCTGATGTCTTATGAATATGTCTTATTGAAAAGATCTCTTGCAAGTCTTCATGGACAAGTTGAACATGAGCACACAACGTGATGCTTCAGCTCAAAAGGCCAATGAGAATTTGGGCTGCATCCAAAGGAGTCTAGTGTCTGCATTGAGGGAATTCATGGTGCCTCTCTATTCGGTTTTGGTTAGACCAGGGGTGGACAATTACCGGCCCTCCAGGTGTTTTGGACTTCAACTCCCAGAAATCCTAAAAGCTGGTAAACTGGCTAGGATTTCTGGGAGTTGAAGTCCAAAACACCTGGAGGGCCGGTAATTGCCCACCCTTGGGTTACATCTTCTCACCCGGACAACGGTCCATGTGCAAAAGATATTGGGAGAATTCGTGGACCACAAGTTGAACATGAGCCAGGAGTCTGATGCAGCAGCTCAAAAAGCCAATGGGATTTTGGGCTCCATCCAAAGGAGACTAGTGTCCACATCAAGGGAAGTCATGCTCCTCTCTATTCGGCTGTGGTGAGACCCCTTCACCTGGAATACTCTGCCCAATTCTGGGCACCACAGTTCCAAAGAGATATTGACTCTAAGCTGGAAGGTGTCCAGAGGAGGGCAGCTAAACAAATCAAAGGTCTGGAGATTGTGAATCCCACCGAGGAGCGTCTTAAAGAACTGGGTTTGTTTAGTCTCAGAAGAGAAGGCTAAAGAAGAGAAGTTGAACCTCACTGTTTTGACTGCTGTTTGGTCTCTGGTGTGTTGTGGTGGATCCACGTTTCGTCCACGGTTACGAAACGGTGCAAAAACCCGTCCTATTTGCGGTTGAACAACGCCAAACACACCTGCGAAATTGTCACACGATTGCGTTTGTGGTCGATTGTGAGCAAACGCGGCACCCATCATGCGAAAAGCTTTCTCCTACCCAAGTGATCATTTAAAATTGAAACCACTGAGCCACGAGAGATGCCCGTGGCTTCCACAATCTCTCGCACTTTCAATCTCCAATCGGCCAACACCATATGTGAATTTTTCAACTGTTTCGGGTGTAGAGACCACAACTGGGCATCCCGAACATTCGGCATCTTCCGTGCTTGTACGGCCACGACAACATTCAGTCAACCACTTTTTTAACATTGAAATAATGGTGCAGAGTCCCCATCGTATTTATCAAGCTTAGCCTTGGTTTGAGTGATGGGTTTTTTCCGCAAACAATAATGCTTAATGAGCACACGAAAGTCACTTTTTCCCATTTTCTCCTCAAATCAGGCGGTAGTCTGCTATCAATGGTTGTCAAACACAAACTAAATGACGCAACTTGTTCAAATTTTGACAGGAGTCAACTGACAGGTGCCTGGCGACAGGAGCAATGTTGCCCTTTCAGTTCAGAGGCGGGAAATTCAAAAAGTCACAGACTTATTGACCCGCCCTCGTATGGTGGAAGAAACTGGAGTGAAGGTAGAAAGCCCTTCACTGTTTGGCAAGGGGTAAATATGGCTCCCAGCTGGATACTCTGCTAGAATACCTCGCCTGTTCAAGAAAGGCCAGATACACACAGTGACACTCCCCCCCCCAACACACTTCTTCCCCAACTCTCAGGTCTGTTCCAGGTTACACAAAGCCAAGCCAGTGGCAGGTTATTCTTGGGCCTGCAGGCAACAGACACAGCTAGTCAAGGGCACAGTACCGGGAAGTCATTAATGGCTTGTATGGACCAACGCCGTCCGGCGGAGCAAGGAGATGTCTGCGCATGGGCATGTGCATGGCCAGGAGGAAGAAGAGGAGAAGGAGGAAGGAAGACAGGGAGCCGTTGAGAAAATGAGGGAGAAAAGAACACAACAGCTGAGAAACTCCGAAGGACTCTGCGTTGCAAGGCAGCAAAGATGGCAAGCTGAAGGTATCGCTTTTCCCTTTTCCCAGTCATTGTGAAATGAATGAGGATGTTACTGGTCACATTCACTGAAACCTTGTTCTTAAAAATGGCTTGCATATCAGCACTCTCCATCATAAGTAAGAGTAACTCTGGGAGGTGGTGCTCATCTCCATTTCTAAGCCAAAGAGCCGGAGTTGTCTGTAGACGCCTTCTAGGTCACGTGGCCAGCATGACTGAATGGAAAGCGGTTAACTTTCCAGCAGAAGCGGCATCTATTGATCTATTCACGTTTGCATGTTTTTGAACTGCTAAGTTGGCAGAAGCTGGGCCTAACAGTGGGAGCTCACTCTGCTTCCTGGATTCGAACCGCTGACTTTTCGGTCAGCAAGTTCAGCAGTTTAACCTGCTGCACCACTAGGGGCTCCCTACTATATGAATAGGTAAAACTCAAGGAGAAAAATGAAACTCTGCAAACTCTATTATTATTATAGGTGTTATTCTATTAATATGAATATATTTTAATAGTGTTTTGTTTTGACCATGTTGTACCTCACCTCGAGCTGCAAGGAGAGGTGGATAATAAACAAACAAACCATTATTAATAATAATATTGCGATATAATTGTTATAATACAATGTGATATGTAATTGTTGTACTGTGACAATAACATAGTATGTTGTATTTGTTATTGTAGTATAATATAGTATGGTATAATATATTGTGTATACATAAATATTGATAATGTTGTAATGGAATGCAATATAATACTACTAATAATAATCAAATTTTATTTGATTGATTGATTGATACTAATAATATGATACTATAACTATATATTTTGTGTTACATGCAATATTACTAATACTATTGCGATACAATTGTTATAGTTCAATGTGATATTGTTATAGTACAATGTGATATGTAATATTGATGCCAATAATATAGTTTTATTATATTTGTATAGTTCAATGTGATATTGTTGTAGTACAAGTGTCAATTGATGCCAATAATATAGTTTTATTATATTTGTATAGTTCAATGTGATATTGTTATAGTACAATGTGATATGTAATATTGATGCCAATAATATAGTTTTATTATATTTGTATAGTTCAATGTGATATTGTTGTAGTACAATGTAATATGTAATATTGATGCCAATAATATAGTTTTATTATATTTGTATAGTTCAATGTGATATTGTTGTAGTACAATGTGATATGTAATATTGATGTTGTACAGCGGCAAAAATATAGTTGTCTGTATTTGCATTTTGTTTGTGAGCCGCTCTGAGTCCCCTTCGAGGTTGAGAAGGGCGGCATATAAATATGTGAAATAAAATAAATAAATAATTATTGCACTATGTCAGGGGTGCTCATTAGGTAGATCAGTGTTTCCCAACCTTTTTTGAGCCGCGGCACACTTTTAACATTAAAAAAATCCGGGGGCACACCACCAACCAAAATGACACTCTACCACAGTAAAGAACGGCTGGGGGATGGTGGCCTGCTGGGAGCAGCTTATGGGAGTGCTGAAGCCGGGGGAGGGGGAGGAGCCATGCCGCGCCATGCCCCGCCCCTTCCCTCCCAGCTTCAGTTCTCCCACAGCTTCGCCAGCCTTGAGGGGACAGTGCCAAGCCAGCATTGTGCTGGCTCTGCCACCGCTGGCTTGGCACTGCCCCCTCAAGGCTGGCAAAGCTGTGGGAGCACTGAAGCTGGGGGAAGGGGAGGAACCAGGCCGCGCCATGCCCCCCCCGGCTTCAGTTCTCCCACAGCTTCGCCAGCCTTGAGGGGGCAGTGCCAAGCCAGCATTGTGCTTCAGCTCTGCCACAGAGGAGGAGCATGAGCGGTGGATGGGCTTCAGTGGGTGGGGCTCCTCCGCGCGGCTTCAGCGAGCGAGGGGCAAGAGTCATGGCGGGAGTCACGGCGGATTGGAGGCTGGGGAAACGGCCGAAGGAGACGGTGCCCCGGCCCCTTCTTTTTCTTCGCCACCGCCCGGCCCTTCCTCCTCCTCCCCCAAGCAGCAGGAGTTCAGCAGGAGAAGGGGGGAAGGAAGGGGGGCAGAGAGCTATTCTCGCGGCACACCTGATGATCGCTCACGGCACACTAGTGTGCCACGGCACACTGGTTGAGAAACACTGAGGTAGATCACGATCTACTGGTAGATCGCGTAGGGCATCCTGGTAGATCGCAGGCAGGGCGGGAGGAAGGCTCAGTCCCGCCACACAGGTGCAGAAGGAGGTTGGACTGGATGGCCCTTGGAGGTCTCCTCCTATTATAGGAACCCATTATTGTTATTATTATTATTATTATCAGAGGTTGAATGGCCATCTGTGAGGAATGCTTTGATTGTGTTTTTCCCTTATGGCAGAAGGAGGTTGGACTGGATGGGCCTTGGAGGCCTCCTTCTACTCTAGGAAACTATTGTTGTTGTTACTACTATTATCATTATTATTATTAGGAGAGGCTGAATGAATATTATCATCATCATTATTATTATGAATAAATTCAGGGGCTTATGATACTCACATTTAGTTGAATCCAGTCTTAAAATATATTATATGGCTCTCACTGAAATACATTTCCAAATATTTTGCTTTTATGGCTCTCTGAGTCGTGGGGAGGGAGATCATATTGACTTGGTTGTTTTATAAGTAGCTCGCATGCTGGAAAAGTGTGAGCACCCTTGCACTATGTCATTTTCTAATTGGTTCTATCATAAAAACATGGAAAAAATTATTAACCTGCAAAAACTTTGTTGCTGTCAGACATCCTGCAGCATATTTTGCTATCATTTTAAATGTCTGTTTATGTTTTATGTTTATTATGATTTAAGGTTTAATTTATAGTTGTATGCTATCATTTTAGTTATTATGCTTTGGTTCGTATACAGTATATGCTGGCATTGAATCTTGCCATTACTTGCTGTACACCGCTTTGAGATGCCTCAAGGGTGAGAAAAACAGTATATAAATGCAGTAAATAAGTAAAATATTTTTTAATGGCAGTCACAAAAACTAAGGAACAGGAAATAATACTTTCAAACCAGAAATAGATCCCCCCCAAATTTTGTTACATAGTGCATGCTTCCCAACCAGTGCGCTGTGGCACACTAGTGTGCCGTGAGCGATCATCAGGTGTGCCGTGGGAAATTGGAACCTCCAATACCCTTTCTTCCCTCTCCTGCCGAACACTTTTTCTTCTCCACTCGGGCTCCCTTCTTCCCAGCCTCGCTCTGCTCGCTTTGCTTTGCTCTGGGGCGAGTCTGCGCAGTAGCGCCCCCACTGGTCATGTCTTCCTCCCTCCCCCCTCCCCCCCTGAACACGCTCACGCTGCCCCCTCGGATCAAAATGGCGGCAGAAGCAGCAGTGGAGAACAGAAAGTAAGTGTTGGGCAGGAGGGGGAAGAAAGGGCACGAAGGAGAAGGGGGAGGAAGAGGTCTCTGTCGAAAGCTGGCATGGGCAAACTTGGACCTTCCAGGTGTTTTGGACTCCAACTCCCACCATTCCTAGCAGCCTCAGGCCCTTTTCCTTTCTCCCCCTCAGCCACTTAAGCAGGAAAGGGCCTCAGGCTGTTAGGAATGGTGGGAGTTGGAGTCCAAAGCACCCAGAGGGCCGAAGTTTTCCCATGCCTGTTTTAGGGACCTTAAAGTTGTGAGCCTCCTTCCAACATTGTGATTCTGAATAGAAAACAAACAACAACATAACATAACATTGTTTGAGTCCACAGTGCTCTCTGGGTGTAGGTGAACTACAACTTCCAAACTCAAGGTCAATTCCCAAGCAAAACCTTTCAGTACTTTCTGTTGGGAATGAGAGTTCAATATGTCAAGTTTGGTTCAATTCCATTGTTGCAAGAGTTCAGGATGCTCTTTGATTGTGTGTTAACTATAAATCCCAGAAACTGTAACTCCCAAATGTCAAGGTCTATTTTCCCCAAACTCCATCTGTGTTCACATTGGGGCCTATTGAGTATTCATGCCAAGTTTGGTCCTGATCCAACATTGTTTCAGTCCACAGTTCTCTCTGGATAAAGGTGAACTACAACTCCAAAACTCAAGGTCAATGCCCACCAAACTCTTATAGCATTTTCTCTTGGTTATGGGAGTTCTGTGTGGGAAGTTTGTGTCTTTCTAACATTCCTGCCAGGATATCTATGTTGTGTTCATCGAAACAGGCCCAGGTTTCACACTGAGTGTATAAATACATTCAAAAACATATTAACTATATGTATGTCTGTGCTAGAGTGTCATTTTGTGTCATTTTGGTTGGTGGTGTGCCCCAGGATTTTGGAAATGTAAAAAGTGTGTCGCGGCTCAAAAAAGGTTGGTAAACAATGACATAGTGTATTATTAATATTAATATATTTTAGTGTTTTACTGTTTTCACCATGTTGTACCTCACCTCGAGATGCAAGAAGAGGTGAATAATAAATAAATAAAAAATACCATTATTATTATTATTATTATTAGAAACAAAACAAGATTAGTACACAGCAAACAAGATCACTGTGCTGGCTGTTGTATTGGATCACATGTCGGACACTTCTCAAGTGAATGATGCGTGCAGATCCAAGTAGGGTGGCCTTTTGCAGCTGACAGATGGTAATTTTGTCAGCGCCAATTGTGTATAAGTGCAGGCCTAGGTCTTTAGGCACTGCACCCAGTGTGAGATCATTGTTGTTGTTAATACGATTATAAAGAAACATTTTTTAGACGACTTTGGACCAAACCATGGGGAGGCCCCTTTGTGCCTCATTGGGCGTAATGAAACTGACTAGATTTAATTCTCTTTTTGATGTTTGTTTTTTGGGTTTTAAATTGTATTGTATTGTAAAGCCGCTTTAAGTGTTTTTCTGAGAGAGAGAAAAAGCAGGGTATCAATAATAATGATAACAACAACCCTGGCCCTCTTTCACGTCCAGTTTTGGGCACGAAAATCCCTTCAGATAAGCTCACTGTCTTTAGTTTCAAGTACAAACAAAAATTAATACTGGCTAAATACAAAAACAGACACAACTGAAGAGGCGGGAGCAGAAACATTCCGCCAAGGCAACGCTTACCCTTTCCTTGTAGTAGAAGGAGCTGATGGAGACCTGTTCCTTCTCGCTGCGGGTGGGGCTCCCGCCATACAAGCGCAAGTTGCCGGCGGTCTCCGTCCGGATCTTCATGGGAGTGATGAGGCCGCTGTGGTAGGCCGAGAGTGCCGACAGGGACCTAAAGGCAAAGGGACACTCCAGGGAGTCATTGCAATGAATTTAGAGCCAAGGACACAAAAACAGAGCTGGAAGTTGCCTTCTCAAGCCAGGCCATTGGCGGTGTTTATTATGAATGAGAACAGTTTGCAAAGATTTCAGGTATGTGAATCCCAAAGGCTGAGAATAAGCTCCCAGAGTTTTCCTAAAGTTTCAGCCTGTTGCACCTCTTTCTATATAATACTAGCTGAACCCGGCCACGCGTTGCTGTGGCAAAGAACAACAGCAACATCCCTTCCTGCCTTTCGTTCTTGCTCTCCTCCCTGTCCCCCTCATCCTTCAGCTTTTTCCTTCTCTTTCCTTCCGTCTTTCCTTTCCCTCCTTCCTCCCATTCATTCCTTTTCTCAATCAGCCCTCCCCTTTCTTTCCCCTCCTCCGTTCCTCCCTCTCATTCTTTCCTTCCTTTTTCTCCTCCCCTCACCAGGTTGACTTTCCTTTATTACCTTTTCTTACCTTTTTCTGCCCTGTGTACTTTCTCTTCTTCCTTCCTGTGGTACTTCTTCCTTCCCTCTTTCCCTCCCTCCATCTCTCTTACCTTTCTCCCCCTTTCCCTCTTGCATTCCTTCCCTTTTTCCCTCCTTTCTTCTCACCTTCCTTCTTGTCTGTTCGCTTTCCTTCCTTCTGTACCTCTTTGATGCCTTTCATTTTTCTTTCCTTTCTACTGTATGTTCTTCCTTCCTCTTTCCTTCCTTCCCCCTTTCTTTATCTTCTTTATCTTCTTTCTCTAATTTCTTCCTACTCTACCTCTTTCCTTCCTTCCTTCCTTCCTTCAGTTATTGCTTCCATCCTTCCTTCTGTCTCTCTTTCCTTCCCTCCCTTTCTCTCCCTTCCCTCCTCCCTTTGCTCCCTCTTTCCTTCCCTTTTTTCTTTCCTTCTCTGTTACCTCTTTCATTCCATTTTCTCTTTCTCTCCCCCCCCCCTTCCTGTCTGTCTTCCTCCCCTTCCTTTCGTCCTCGGCCGCCAACCAGCAGGTTGTTATGAGTCTGGTTGTTTACTTTCCTTTTGGGGGGGGGGAGGGGAGAGAAGCGGTTTTGACACGCGCGCACAATAGTGCTCGTGTGAAGTTGGCGCCCCTCCCCTTTCCCCGTCACCCTTCTCCCTTCCCCAGTTCCCGGACTCACTTGACACGGGTCCCCATGGCTACCTGCCTGCCCACCTACCTGCCTCTGAGGTGATGGCCCACTTCTGGCTCCGTGCTGCCCATTCCATCCCATCTGGGCAGCAGGGCAAGGCACGCGAGGAGGGCGGAGAGTGGACAGCGGTGGGCCAGAAGTGGCTGCGCAGGGCTTTCTGGGACGTGTAGTCCCGCGGCGAAGTCGGTGGCCCGGAAGCCGCTCTTGCGCTCTCACCTTGCCATTACTGAGGGCAAAAGGTGCACGCGGATCTGGCTGGCCCCCAGCGGGTATTAATATTTATGTGTTTTGTTTGCTCTGGGCGGGTGGAAGGGGAGATAAATGTTTTTTTGTTGTTGTTTCCTGTTTGCCGGGGGAGGGAGAAGGGATCTGGACGTGCGCTGAATGTTTCTGCACACACGCGGCGTTCATTGTTGGCACAGGGGATGCTGGGGAGTGTAGTTCCCCATGTTTTTAGGCGTTTTAGAGTGTCATTTCTACATTTTTTGTGACTTTTCCGGGTGGTAAGCATACCTTGTTAGGTAGTGTGTGTATGCAGGGGCGGATTTACCATTAAGCAAAGTAAGCACCCGCTTAGGGCGCCACGTAGTCAGGGGCGCATCTGGCCGCCAGGTTCCACGCATGTGCCATTGCTGCAAAGGGACTCCAGCTGGACTGAGACGCCAATTGCCCAAAATGCTCCGGTTCCGTCCCGGCTGCAAAAAGTTCCTCCTTTTCGGCCTCACTTAGGGCGATTGGTATCTCGGTCCATCTGGAGTCCCTCCGCAGCAATGGCACACGCGCAGAACTAGCTGGCCCAGCGCATGCGCGCCCAGCGTGCATGCGCATGCTCCATGAGGCCGGAGAGCGAGGGGGCGCCAAAATAATGTTAAATTTTAAATTACCTTAGTCCGGGGCCCTGTGTGTATGTGGCCTGGTTTGGTGTGTCTGCGTTGTGTGGTTTTGCTGTCTATAGGCTACTAAACACGGCAGCTCTCATTTTATATATATAGATATTTCATTTGTTCGATCATGAAGATGGTCTGATTCAGTATTTTCCTTTCCATTTTACTCTGGTTATCAGCTCTTTCTTCCATTTTGAGTCCCAGTTCTCCTTAGAATAACCCTTTGTAGATTTAATTCTCCTTTCTGTAATACAATCCCACATCATATAATCTGCAATGAATTCATATCAATTTCTCATTCTGCAATTAGTTATAGAGTTACCGGGGTGTTGGTTCTGTTGGGGAGACAGCGCGGTGCATCGTCATAGGTCTGGTGAAATACACCAAATACCCTGCAAAGACAAAGAGGCCCATTTTTGAGAATCCAATGCAACACATGATGGTAGAAATCTGCACGGTGAAATTCTCATTTCAAACCTTTCTCTAACTGTATGGAAAGGCAACTAAGAATCAGGACTCTGCCTATTTTGCAATTCTTATTGAGCACAGGATATGGTCCCAGTTGCTCAGTATCCTGAGTATTCCATTTATCCTAAGCAGAGAGCTGTCATATCTAATGACGGTGAAGCCACAGGAAAATTTCAAAAGATCAACAAGAACTTTTGATATTCTGCATCTCTGGTACTTTTCCTTCCCTCAATTTTGGCAGATAGTAAAATTAAAACTATGCGACCTCTCACTTTGAAGTTTTCTCAGGGTTGTTGTTCTTACTATTGTTCTAGTTCAGGGGTCAGGAACCCTTTTTGACTCATAGAGCCATGAAAGCAAAATATTTGGGAATTTATTTCAGTGAGAGCCATATAATATATATAATATATATAAAGACTGAATTCAACTAAATGTGAGTCTATACATACATACTATGAGGAAAGGATTCCCATAGAGGCAGAATGATGGGACACTTCAGACCTGGCTCTGCAAAAGGCACGCTCAGGACTCTGGGAAGGAAGAGAAGACAGAAGGGGGAAAGAAAGAAAGACAGGGGAAATAAAGGAGGGAGGGAAGAGGAAGAAAGAAAAGAAGAACGTACTATGGAAAAGGAAGAAAAGAAAAGCAGGAGAGAGACAAGGAGGGGAAAAGAAAGGGAATGGGAAGGGAGGAAAGGAAAGGGTGGGGAAAAGAAAGGAAAGGGAGTGAGGAAAAAGTAAAATAATGAAGGAAAAAGAAGAAAAGAAAGGAGGGGAGAGAGGGGAGGTGAAAAGAAAGGAAGGAGAAGGAAAGGAAGACTTGGGGAAAAGAATAGAAGAGGAAGGAAGGAAGGAAGGGGGAGGGAGATTGGATGAAAGAAGGAAGGAGAGAAGGAAAGGGTGAAAGGGGAGAAAGGAAGAGGAAGGAAGGAAGAGAGAGAATGGAGGAAAGAAGGAAGGAGAGAGAGGGAGGGAAAAGGAAGGAGAGAAGGAGAAGCGGCATGCTGGGAAATTGAGGCCTGGGCTGCTCTGGAGAGCCAGATGCAATCATGAAAACAGCCACATCTGGCTCCCGAGCCATAGGTTCCTGACCCGTTCTAGTTGTTGTTATATTTCTACAATTCTAAGACATACCTCCCCCCCTACATAAACATCTCTAAAAATGGGCTGTGTCTTAGAATTGCATTGCAGATGCATAAATAAAGCTCTCTTTATTGCCTGCCAATGGTTCTGAAATTAGAGTGCATCTTACAATTGACGGCATCTTAGAATCAAAGAAATACAGTGTTGTATTTATTTATTATCCACTTTTACCTCTTGATCGACTCAGAAAACTGTTCATGTCATTAGAAAGCAACACAATTTAAAATCCATAGCATTTGGGTATTAAAATGAAGCACTGGGGCCACAAAGACTGAACTGAACTTTATTATTTATGAGTCGCCCTCCACGTTTGTGCTCCGGGCGACTTACACAACTAGCGATTAAAAGATTAAATGGTTAAAATACTAAAATATCAGACTCGGTGAATTCCGAGTCACTGGTTCCGTGTTATGCGTAGGCTTTCCTGAATAGCCATGTCTTAAGTGCCGCCAAGAACTGGGGCAGGTCGAGGGAAGCTCTTTGGTCTGGCGGCAGAGAGTTCCACAGGACGGGGGCCGTAACAGAGAAGGAGAAGACCCATATTCTACTCCTGCTTCTTGAGCATCACTAGACTCAAGCCTACCTGCCCCACAAAACCGGGCTCCGGAGGTGCGAGGAAACGGGATGTTGGAGTCCTGATAGGAACCGTAGGCATTGGAGACCCGGGGGAAGGTCGGTAAAGGCGGCGTGACGGAGTTCGGGAGCCCATAGGGGTTGCCAGAAGAGCTGTCCTCTTGCTTCTGGAACAGGAAAAAAACACCCACACAGGATTTCACACATGGACCTTTGGAACTACATGTTCCGGAGAATCGCTAAGAGCAGGGCTGCCCAGGAAGTCGATCGTGATTGACCAGTCGATCCCGGGATCGAAGGAGGTCGATCCCAGCCGGATGGGCGCTTCTCAGAGGGGGCGGAGCCAGGCCGCGCCAAGCCGCCCCTCTCCCGGCTTGAGGATGGCAGGACCAAGGCACTCCCAGCAGCTTCTCCAGGCTTGAGATGGCAGTGCCAAGCCAGCCTTGTGCTAGCTATGCCACCACTGACTTGGCATTGCCATCCCCAAGCCTGGAGAAGCTGCTGGGAGCTCCAAAGCCAGGGGGAGGGCGGGGCTTGGTGCAGCCTGGCTCCGCCCCTTGAGGCTTCAGCTCTACCAGCAGCTTCTCCAGGCTTGAGGATGGCAGTGCTAGCTAGGCCACCACTGGCTTGACACTGCCATCCTCAAGCCTGGAGAAGCTGCTGGTAGAGCGGAAGCCAGAGGGGGCGGAGCCAGGCCGCACTAAGCCCCGCCCCCTCCCCTCTCCAGCCTTGAGGAGGTAGGTAGATCTTTCTGACTTGGTTTTATTATAAGTAGCTCGCGTGCTGAAAAAGTGTGGGCAACCCTGGCCAAGAGGAAACCCATAGGGCGAAACGGCTACGCTTTAACATCTACATCTTTCCGTCGACCAGCCTGCCTATTTGAGAACGCAGACCAATATATACCGGCTTGCCCGGTTATAATTCGGATTATATGCCTGCAACCTTGAGATTACCTGGATTTGTTTGCTCATTGGACCTTTATATGTGTGTTGGAATGACTTTATTTTGAATGCAGTGGGACTTCTCCCCGTGAGTACCACAACCATGGAACTTTCCTTTATTTACTGATACCTTTTGGCGGTTCTCCGGACCTTTATGGACCATTCATTGACTTACCTGCGTGTAAGATTCACGATCAATTTTCCAGTGTATTTACTGTATTGTCATTTTTGGTTTACTATTAGCCTTATAACTCATGACTGCGGAATGAAGTTACTTTGGTCTGGGCCACAATCTAATTGATTGAATATATTATAATAATACTTTAATCCAATTTTGGGATAATTGACTACTGTCCTCATTACGGATATTATTCTTTAGTAACCTAGCTTTGGCTATATTTGCTCTCCTTTTCGGTTTAGTGAATAGTACCTAGCACAGGTATGGAAACTAGGAGGAGCATCAGATATTGTTGGACTTCAACCCCCCCCCCCCCCCAGTTGCCTTGTCATTAGAGCCAAGGTTGGCGGAGGAGGCGGAGGCCGGGGCGGAGGGCCCCGTGGAGCTCCAGCGGAAGGTCCAGGCCGGGCTCGCCCTCCTCGAGCAGACCCAGCGTGGTGTCGAGGCGCTCCAGCTCCAGCGGGAACGAGGAGCTGGAGGAGGTGGCCTCCCTGGACTTGCGCTTCCTGCTGGTCCCGGCACTGCTGGTCCCACTGGTGCTGAAGCAGAGCCCCTCGAGGGCCTGGCTGGAGCAGCTGGGGCATGCCAGGGCCCTCTTCCTCTGCTTCCTGCGCCAGTGCAAGGCCTACAGGCTCCTGGGGCCCTGGCAGCACCTCCCCCTCGAGGAAGAAGAAGTGGAGGAGGAAGCGGAAGGGAAAGGGGAGGGACAATGCAGGGCTGCTACCTCCTCCTCGGACCTGGCTGTCCTCTTGGACATGGCCGCCCACCGGAGGGAGAAGATTTATTTATTTATTTATTTATTTATTTATTTGATTTAGTAGACCGCTCTCTCCGGAGCCCAGAGTAGTTTACAACAATTAAAACCAATAAAACACAGGTAAAACACATAAAACAGAGTTCTAAAAGCAATAAAACCCCCCTCCCAACAATAAAAACCTGGCAGATCGGCGACAATGCAGGCGGCAAGTCGCGGCAGGCTGGCAGGTTACAGCGGCATCAGTCAAGACCGAATGCCTGTCTGAACAGCCAGGTCTTTACGGACTGGCGAAAAGCCATCAAGCCCGATAGGGCTTGCGTCTCCTCGGGCAACGAGTTCCAGAGGCTCGGCGCAGCCACTGTGAACGCCCTCTGCCTTGTAGGCGACAATCTGTAGGTCTTAATACCAGGCACCTCTAGTAGATTGAGCCCCTCGGAACGCAGTGATATTCTGGGCACATATGGGGTAAGCCGCTCCTTCAGGTACACTGGCCCCAAACCATATAAGGCCTTGAAAGTTAGAACTAACACCTTGAAGGCGACCCGGAATTCAATGGGAAGCCAGTGCAGTTCGCGCAGAAGTGGAGTCACATGGGTGGATCTTGGAGCTCCTGAGAGCAGGCGCGCAGCTGCGTTCTGCACCAGCTTGAGTTTCCGGACCGCCGACAAGATTGACAGGTACAAGGCCAAGAAGGACCTGGAGGCGCTGCGGCCGGCGGTGGAGGAGGGCCGGGCCGAGAAGGAGGCGCTGCGGTGCTTCTACCTGCTCCAGGTCCAGAAGTGGGTGGCCGTCGCACTGGAGGAACTGGAGGGCATCAACCGGGAGGCCATGGTGCGGGGCCCGTCCCTGGAGCCCCCCCAGCTGCCCCCGTGATGAAGCCCTTCATCCTCACCCGGGACGCCGCCCAGGCAAAAGTCTTTGGGGCCGGCTACCCAAGCCTGGCTACCATGACGGTGGACGACTGGTACAAAGAGCACCGGCGGCACGGGTTCTTGCCAGATCAGGGCCACAAGCAGCAGCCCTCAGTCGTTCCAGAAGAGAATCCACAGCAGCAAGAAGAGGAGAAGAAAAAGGAGGAGGGAGGAGAGGAAGAGGCGGCGGCCCTGCAGAAAGCCCGGCAGTGGGACGACTGGAAGGACTCGCACCCACGGGACTACGGCAACCGGAAGAACATGGGCTGATGAGCCCTAAAAGGGGACTCAGAAGGGGGGAGCATGCGGGGGTGCCCTCTTTCCCCATTGCCTTCTCCTTGGGAAGTCACTGTCGCTTGCCGTTTTATTATTTAAGGAGCCAAATAAAATGCCTTGCTCTGTTTGTAAGGTTAGGAATGCGCAGAGCAGTGGCAGGCCGCCATCTACACTGCCATATGAAATCCAGATTATCTGCTCTGAACTGGATTAAATAAGTCTACACTGTCATATAATCCAGTTCAAAGCAGGTAATCTGGATTTTAAATGGAAGTAGATGGGCCCCCCCAGTTGATGGGCCCCCCAGTTAATGGTCCCCTTGAAAGAGGACACTAGTTTTGGATAGCTGTAAAGGAGTGATACAACATGTAGGAATCTACGCTGGCTGTAGGGTTCTGCACTTTGGATAGTTCTTTAAAGCGAACCAAAGCCAAACATTGACTTGCCAAACTAATGAAATTGGAACTACAAGCTGACAGCTGCAGTTCAGCAACTTTGGCGGAGATACTCATTTCCCACAAACATTTCAGACAAAAAGAGAGAGAATACAACCCACACACTGCATTGCTGACACGAGCTAGCCACCACAAACATGTAAGACTACTTTAGAGGGAAAGACCCATTTCCTACCACGACAGACTCCAGGCAGGAGACCAACTGGCGCAGACATGGCTCCAGGCAGCACTGGTTCCGTTTCACCTTCTGCATTGAGGTATCCTTCAAGATCTGCAAGAAGGGCCAGATTTAAATGGACTGGGCTGTGACACAGCTAGTTAGTAGCCGGCTGCATTAAATGACTACTAACCAAGAGGTCATGAGTTCGAAGCCAGCCCGGGTCAGAGCCAGGTATCGACCATTAATAGTCTAGCTTGCTGTTGACCTATGCAATCCGAAAGACAGTTGCATCTGTCAAGTGGGAATTTTAGGTACCGCTTTATGCGGGGAGGCTAATTTAACTAATTTACGACACCATAAAACCTTCCAGCAGCATACAGAAGTATGAGGAAGTACTCCATCAAAGGACCCTGTGTCACAAGTGGACGGTGAAGCAACAGCTCCCCGTGTGGCCGGAATCGAGCCTATCCTCATGAAGCCAGAAATTGCCTCTGTGTTTGTCTATGTATCTTGTATGTCTATGGCACTGAATGTTTGCCCTGTATATGTGCATTGTAATCCGTCCTGAGTCCCCTGTGGGGTGAGGAGGGCGGAAAATAAATACTTTTAAATAGTCTTGGACAACTTGGAAGTGTATAGGACTTCAAAGTTGCAAAAATAAGGAGTTATCCAAAAACACAAGACTCCTCAGGAACTGAGCCTGGAAAGTTATGCTCAGAAAATAGAAGGAAAAAATGGGAAGAATGGGCCGACATCGTAAAATGTATGATATAAGCTTCACAAGCCCAGGGGGGTGGAAAGAGCAATGTGAATGTGTAATATTATACTTAACTTATATAACCTAATAATAATAAAAATAATGATTAAAATATTTAAATACTCATTGCAGCATTTGCTACATAACCTGTTAATAATATGGAAGACTTGATAAGAGACAGGCCCCACCTTGAGCAGCTTGGCCTTCATGGTGGAAGGGATGGTGGTCTGGCTGACAAACTGGAAAGAGGGGGCGGCGTTGTTGGGGTACTGGGCAGGGAACATCACCAGCATCTTGACCCGGTGGTTGCTGCAGTGCACAGAGACCGTGCAGCTGCGATTCACTGCATCCATCTGCTATGGCAAGGCACACCCAGCAATGTCATATATGAGAAAGAGAGAAAGATACAAGAGAGGCATGATACAAGTTCATCTGTGATTTCATTCTGTTGATCCACAGTCCCCCAATAGCTGTCGCACTCCAGGCCAGGAAAGCCCTCTGACTTTAAACACCACACAGCTGAGTAAAAATGCAAGCAGTTTATTGAAGATTTCACAGAGACCATGAAGAAAAAAAAAGTATATTATCTATATATATAAAGGAAGAGTCGTCATGGAAAGACCGTCCCAAACAGAGAAACCTTACAACGCAGAAACACCAAACTTGCCAACAGAAATAGGCCTCAAGCAAGGTATGTTTGTAGCAAAGAAACTTTCCCACCCAAAACCTAAAAGGCCCCCAAAACAACAAGTAAAAAAACCCTACATTTCCCAGCATCCTCTGGGGCTGCCAACGACTCTCCCAGCCTCTACATTCTGACAACATGATTGGCTGCCAATAAGGGCGGATTTGCATAACTCCTGTACTGGCCGGCCAACATGAACATTCCGACCCATAATAAACTGTCAGAGGAGAAGGCAAAGGGCTGAGGCACAAAATTTACACCCCTACATATCACAGACCATGCCCAAAATTGACAGTAAGGCTTCATTAACTTAATTTCCCTGACTAGGCCTCACTTAATGGAATGCTGTTTACGCTCTGAATTGACAGTAAGGCTTCATTAACTTGATTCTCCCGACTAGCCCTCAGCTCACTGGACAATGTGTATGGCCTGAATTGACAGTAAGGCTTCATTATCTTGCTGTTCTTGACTAGGCCTCCATGGATAATGGGATTTGTAGTACTTCAAAACCCATCATTCCCCACAGACCACTGTGTCCCAGAACCAAGACTGATAAAGACCAAACTTGGCAAACAATGCACCCCATGACCTACACTCCATCCGACTGCAGATTAGAGGAGGACACACCATGGATAATGGGATTTCAAGTACCTCCACTCACTTCCAAAGTACCCTACCCACACACGCATCAACCTCTACATCAACACAGCAGACGGAAAGACAAAAAACATTGCATATCCACAAGCTATGCAGAACGCCAGCAACACCACACAACAACTCCACAGGACTCCAACATCCCACCCACCAAAACAACCCACAACAACACAGCCATGACCCTAACAACAACAACTTACATACTCAGACTTCCTCGCATCCCCAAAATAGGGCACAGCAACGCGTGCCGGGTACAGCTAGTTATTATTACTATGATGATTATTAAATTATTGACAGCAATCCAAAATACCTGGAGGGCCGAAGTTGGCCCCTGCCTGTTGTAGGAGCAGCCAAGTTGGCCCTTGGTCATTCCCTTCACAACTACAACCAGCCCCTTCCTCCCTTCTAGGAGAAAGGCCTAAAACAGTGGTTCTCAACCTTTGGGGCCCCAGGCACCCTGGCCCTCAACTCCCACAAATCCCAACAGCTGGTAAACTGGCTGGGATTTCTGAACGTTGTAGGCCAAAACACCTGGTACAAAATCAGTGTGTACAGAGCTATCGTGCTGTCTATTCTCCTTTATGGGTCTGAAACATGGATCACCTATCGCCAACACCTACGACTCCTCATCAGCGCTGTCTTTGCACAATCCTAAATATACACTGGATACTAATGTTGCTGTCCTTGAGCAAGCAGGGATCACCAGCATTGAGGCCATGATATTGAGAACACAGCTGCGCTGGGCAGGGCACGTCTCTAGGATGGAGGACCACCGCCTCCCAAAGATACTACTCTATGGTGAACTCGCCATAGGTCAGCGCAAGAGAGGCGCCCCGAAAAAGAGATACAAAGTCTCCTGAAACAACATCTCAGGCTCGGCCAGATTGATCACCAACAATGGTCCACCCTGGCCTCACATCAGGAGGCATGGAGACGCACTATCCACAATGCTGCGGCCTCTTTTGAGAAGACACACTGAATGGGTCTCGAAGAGAAACGACAACGCAGAAAGAACCGCAACTTGGAAACAACATCACCTAAGGAGACTTTCTGCTGTGCTTTCTGCTACCGAACTTGCCTATCTCAGATTGGCCTTTTTAGTCATCAAGCGTGGGATGAGTCCTTCCTAAGAATTTTTGTTCGCGAAGTAATGCCGAGAGAGATTGAAAGCTCATTTTTTCCCAATGACAGGGAACGGATGAATGCAGGCAGCCTGGCTGGAAAAACCAAAGCAGCCTGGTTGGTGTCATAGAAGGAGATGAATCAACCATCAGAAAAGACTAGGCAGACTTTTCAGTCATTCCAACCTGTCAAACCTGTCAAATGTCATTCCCGCTTTCCCCTCACCTCCATGTTGACGTTTCGGATCTGGACGTTGATGAGGGAGAACTCCTGCTGCAGAGTCTGGGGCAGCCCCAGTTGGTCCAGCTTCTTCCCCACCAGGAGGCTCTTCTGGGAGACATCTTTTAAGGCTGCCATGGAAAGAAGGGGAATGCTCAGGAAGGGCAGGACACCTATCTCCTCGCTTCACTCCTCAAAAGGTAACCAAATGCACAGTTGAAGGTGGCCAAGGGCACTGATATAAGACATGGTAGCCCATGCAGGCTAGCAGCCTCTGGGAGCTGGAAACCAAGAAGGCATAGCTCCAAGAAATGCAAGCAACAGGACTAGCATAGGAAGTGCTTAATATAGAAGAGATTTATGTCTACAGAAATTACTCCCAACTAAGAGTCTGAGTGCTTCTGAGACGGGTTTCCCTAACTCAGTGTTTCCCAACCTTTTTTGAGCCGCGGCACAGTTTTAACATTAAAAAAATCAGGGGGCACACCCCCAACCAAAATTACACAAAATGAACGGCTGGGGGATGGTGGCCTGCTGGGAGCAGCTGCTGGGAGTGCCGAAGCCAGGGGGAGGAGCCAGGCTGTGCCATGCCCCGCCCCCTCCCCGGCTTTAGCTCTCCCAGAGCTTTTCCAGCCTTGAGTGGGCAGTGCCAAGCCATTGGTGGCAGAGCCAGCACAATGCTGGCTTGGCACTGCCCCCTCAAGGCTGGAGAAGCTGTGGGAGAGCTGAAGCTGGGGGAGGGGCGGAGCAAGGCCGCACCATGCCCCTCCCCCTACCCCCGGCTTCAGCTCCCCCACAGATTCTCCAGCCTTGAGTGGGAAGTGCCAAGCCATTAGTGGCAGAGCCAGAACAATCCTGGCTTGGCACTGCCCCCTCAAGGCTGGAGAAGCTATGGGAGAGCCAAAGCTGGGGAGGGGCGGAGCCAGGCCGTGCCATGCCCCCTCCCCCTGGCTTCGGCACTCCCAGCAGCTGCTCCAGCCTTGAGGGAGCAATGCCAAGCCATTGGTGGCAGAGCCAGCACAATGCTGGCTTGGCAATGCCCCCTCACGGCTGGAGACGCTGTGGGAGAGCTGACGCCGGGGGAGGGGGCGGCGCCAGGCCGCGCCAGGCCCCCCCCGGCTTCAGCTCTCCCACAGCTGCTCCAGCCTTGAGGGGGCAATGCCAAGCCATTGGTGGCAGAGCCAGAACAATGCTGGCTTGGCACTGCCCCTCAAGGCTGGAGAAGCTATGGAGAGCTGAGCCCGGGAGGGGGCGGAGCCCTGCCATGCCCTCCCCTACCCCGGCTTCAGCTCCCCCCACAGATTACTCCAGCCTTGAGTGGGAAGTGCCAAGCCTAGTCAGCTGGCTGGCACTGCCCTCAAGGCTGGAGAAGCTATGGGGGAGCTGAAGCCGGGGAGAGGGGGCGGAGCCAGGCCGTGCCATGCCCCTCCCCTTACCCCCGGCTTCAGCTCTCCCACAGCTGAAGCCGAAGCCGTGCAGAGGGGGCGGGACTCCTCCTCCGCACGGCTTCAGTGAGCGAGGCGTGGTAGCCATGGCGGATTGGAGGCTGGCTGGGGAAATGGCTGAAGGAGGCGGCGCCCCGGCCCCTTCTTCTTTTTCTTCGCCGCCGCCCGGCCCTTCCTCCTCCTCCCACAAGCAGCAGGAGTTCGGCAGGAGGAGGGGGGAAGGAAGGGGGGCAGAGAGCTTTTCTCGCGGCACAGCAGGAGGTCAGTCACAGCAGACTACTGTGCCACATCACAGCGGTTGGGAAACAGTGCCCTAACTTATGGCCTTCCAAATACATCAAGTTTCCAATGAAAATTCTACTCTCCGGGGGCATATGGACCACCAAAATACCCCCCCCCCCACCAGAATGGATTTGTCATGTACCCCAGGCTATGTTTTTCAGAGAAAGTCAATGGATTCTGAGTATTCCTAAGAAAAACCAAAAAGCACATTTTGCCTCTCCCAGATGCTACAGGATCTTGAAGATTCCTGATATCAGGGGGCCTCCGTAGTTGACGCTACTGCGGGAGAAGGGAGATCACGGGCCTCACCTTCCTCCTCGCCCTGGTTGGAGTTCTGCTGGGGCTCGGTGTCCTGGGAAGGCAGGGCCTTGTCCGCCTCCGGCAAGAGAGAGATCCCGTCGATGAGCTCCTCCACTCCGTCCAGGAGGTCGTTGGAGCACAGCTGGAACAACAGGCAGACCATGCAACCAAGCAGCCAACGAAGGCCAGCGAAAAGATGGGAGAAAGGAGAGCAGAGGAAAGGGGCAACCGAGGACTGGAAAAGCAGGCCCTTCAGCACTTGGCTTCTGTTGGGATTCTAACAATCTCGCATGTCTCTTTAATTAGCCTCTTTCTAGCACGGGCATGGGCGAACTTCGGCCCTCCAGATGTTTTGGACTTCAATTCTCATATATCTTAACAGCCTACTTGCTGTTAGGAATGGTGGGAGTTGGAGTCCAAAACACCCGGATGGCCTGAGTTTGCCCATGCCTGCTCTATCATGCTGGTCAACCACTCCTTTTGTGGATATTTTGTGCATTTATGGAATTTGCATCCTCATGGTCCTGCTAGTTACTGCATGGCTATCAAGCGTTGCCCGCTATGGGGATGCTGGTTTCAATGTGATACATATATATCATACTTTGACCTGAATAAATGCTTAATGGTCACCTAGCACAGTGTTTTTCAACCTTTTTTGAGCCGCGGCACACTTTTTATATTTACAAAATCCTGGGGCACACCACCAACCAAAATGACACAAAATGACACTCTAACACAGTAATACATATAGTTAATATGTTTTTAAATGTATTTATACACTCAGTGTGAAACCTGGGCCTGTTTCGATGAACTCAACATAGATATCCTGGCAGGAATGGCAGAAAGACACAACAGCTGTCAGTCATGGGAAAACTTCGGCCCTCTGGGTACCTTGGACTTCAACTCCCACCATTCCTAACAGCATGAGGCCCTTTCCTGCTTCAGTGGCTGAGGAGGAAAAAGGAAAAGGGCCTGAGGCTGCTAGGAATGGTGGGAGTTGGAGTCCAAAACACCTGGAAGGTCCAAGTTTGCCCATGCCAGCTTTTGATTCCATCGCCACATCTATCTTCAGCCTCTGGCGGTTTGAATATATGTGATTACGTGATTTTCTACCTTGTTGCTATGATTATGGTGCTGCTTCTTTAAATTGTCCGCAAACTGACTGTGTTATTGTGCGGATCCCGGAACTGACATTGGATAGCATCATGAGGATACACTTTGTTTTTTGCACTCACTTCTGTGATTTTATCAAATATCGTGAGTTTTCCATAGAGGAGTGCTTCGTGAACTCGCTACTTCCTGGTTCGCAACACCTTCGCTCTCTGTGGCGACCACGCCGAACTACCTTATGTAAGACTTTTGATTTTCTCCAGCAGGATTGGGTACTTTGAATGTGTTTTTTGCGTATGATTATGTATGATTAATTTTGCATTTTGTACTGTGACGTAGCAGCGCTCCTTTAATAAGTAAGGGTATTGGAGGTTCCAATTTCCCACGGCACACCTGACGATCACTCACGGCACACTGGTTGGGAAACACTGACCTAGCAAAACAAAAACATACCAGTCTTGTAGATCCAAATTTTGGACCAGGTTGTGGCGCAGCTGGTTGGGAGTCAGCTGCATTAAAATCACTACTGACTGAAAGGTCATGAGTTCAAAGCCAGCCCGGGTTGGAGTGAGCTCCTGGCCATTTGTCTAGTTTGCTGTCGACCTTAGCAGCCCGAAAGACAGTTGCCTCTGTCAAGTAGGAAATTTTGGTATCGCTTATGCGGGGAGGCTAATTTACAACGCCATAAAAAACTCTCCAGCAGCGTGCAAAAGAATGAGGAAGTACTTCATCGGTGTCACAAGTGGATGGTGAAGCGACAGCTCCCCCGGTGGCTGGAATTCAAAAAGCGTACCCTCATGAAGCTGGAACGTTAAATAGCCTCTGTGTCTCTGTTAAATTTAATTTCATTGAAATCAAAAGAAAAAATTCTGTACAGGATTGCAATTTACGAGCCATTCTTATACATTGTGCACACGCGAACTGACTACCCTTCAGCTAAGGGAGTTTAGATCAGAAACTATTGCAGTTGGAGACAAATTTTGGGAAACGTAGTATAACACCTGTCTGGCGCTACTGCTAAAATTTGAACAAAATTTGAGATCATGATGGTGGGAAAGTTTAGACTACTCGGCATTACCATCCCATTTGGACAAGTTCCACACTTGCCCATTTACGTAAGAGTTCGACCTTTCTGTCTAGATTTCAGGAACCCGCAAGGGGGAAAGGGCCTGCTTCCTGCTGTACCTACCCGCTGCAGCTGGCCATCCACGCGCCACAGCCGGAGCGTCTGATCCCGAGACCAGGTGACTAGCTGGTAATCCTTTGACCCTGAAAGTAGAACAGGAAATGCATCACGCGAGGAGGTTCAAACCGACCCATTTCAACAAAGGTAAGTGGAAGGTGGAGTCTTCGGCAAATGTAACTTAAGCCTGAGGCAGAGACATTTTGTACATCTGACATGGTCATGGTGGTCCATGCCTTGGTTACACCCAGATTGGTTTATTGCAAATGCACTCTATGTGGGGCGGCCTTTGAAAATGTCCGGAAACTGCAATTGGTACAAAGGTCGGCAGCCAGGCTTCTAACTGGAGCTAATTCTAGGGAGCGCACAGGTAAAAGGGAAAGCGTTTCCACTGACATTGAGTCTAGTCATGTCCGACTCTGGGGGCAGGCGCTCATCTCAGTTTCTAAGCCAAAGAGCCTGCGTTGTCCATAGACACCTACAAGGTCATGTGGCCACCATGACTGCATGGAGCGCTGTTACCTTAAACATGTGCCAACAATGTGATGCAGCGGCAGAAAAAGTCAATGGGATTTTGGCCTGCATAAATAGGAGTCTAATATCGAGATCCAGGGAAGTCATGCTACCCCTGTATTCTGCCTTGGTTAGACCACATCTGGGATACTGCGTCCAATTCTGGCCGATTGAAGGCTGATGTTGACAAGCTGGAAAGTGTGGAAAGTGGAAAGACTAAAATGATCAAGGGTCTGGAAGACACGCCCTATGAGGAGCGGCTTAAAGAGCAGGGCATGTTTAGCCTGAAGAAGAGAAGGCTGAGAGGAGACATGATGAAGGCCATGTATAAATATGTGAAGTCACAGGGAGGAGGCTTGTTTTCTGCTGCCCTGGAGACATGGCTTCAAACTACAAGAAAGAAGATTCCACCTGAACATTGGGAAGAACTTCCTGATTGTGAGAGCTGTTCAGCAGTGGAACTCTCTGCCCCAGAGTGTGGTGAAGGCTCCTTCTTTGCAGGCTTTGAAACAGAGGCTGGATGGCCTTCTGTCGGGGTGCTTTGAAGGCAATTTTCCTGCTTCTTGGCAGAATGGGGTTGGACTGGATGGCCCACCAGGTCTCTTCCAACTCTAGGATTCTATGATTCTATGAAACAGGCAGGAGTAAGAGAACCTTCCGGATTTCAGAGTCAGAAGTCTTTGCCTGGCTCATGTCACGCCTCAATGTTATTTTCTGGAAAAACGAGGCCATAACTAGGGCTTGGGAGCAGTAAAAAAAATCTGTCATTTCTCCAGCAAATATGCTTCTGAGAATAGAAGAGCCTAGACCAGGGCTGCCCAGGAAGTCGATACGATCAACCAGTTGATCCCGGGACCGAAGGAGGTCGATCCCAGCTGGATGGGGCGCTTCTCAGAGAGGGGCGGAGCCAGGCCGCGCCAAGCCCCGCCCCCGCCCCCGGCTTCGGCACTCCCAGCAGCTTCTCCAGGCTTGAGGATGGCAGTGGCAAGCCAGCCTTGTGCTAGCTATGTCACCACTGGCTTGGCACTACCATCCTCAAGCCTGGAGAGGCTGCTGGTAGAGCGGAAGCCAGAGGGGGGCGGAGCCAGGTCGCGCCAAGCCCCTCCCCCACCCCTCCCCTCCCCAGCCTTGAGGAGGTAGGTAGATCTTTCTGACTTGGTTTTATTATAAGTAGCTCGCGTGCTGAAAAAGTGTGGGCACCCCTGGCCTAGAAGAAGGCATCCAAACCCAGGCAGTGCTTTATTTACTGCCGGAATGAGAATCTGAAAACAACCATGAAGCCAGGGGAAGCACCATTTAACACGGAAATGAAGAGGGGCATTTGCACCCTAAAGCACCGCACAGAAGGCTACACCGCTGGGCCAAATTGTGGGCAATTGCAATGCAATTTCAATTCCATTTTGGGTACACTTTGAGTCAATCTGGGAGAACCAAGAACTTTTGAGCCATTTCTGTGTAATATGGGTGAAAAAAAATTGAAACATAGTATTTTGGTTCTAGGAACCACAAATTGGGGCCTTGCAGACCATCCCGGATTCAACAGAGCTGCCAGACTGGTGGTACACGATTACAAGACAGTCTAACCAGGCCTTAAACCACACAGCCCCTTCTGCATTTTGCAGGTCAGTCTCAAGTTGGGTCTCCTGACCATCATGTACCTTCCTTCTGCTTCCTCCACTGGAACTCTAGCACCACGTCGTCGTGCCCCACGAAAGTGTGGACTGGAGTGTTCAGGTCAAAAACGTTCCAGAGCAAAAGGCTGTTCTCCCTCCGCAGCTGGGGCACCATGACTGTCACCAAACCATTGCTGAAAGGCTGGGGAGAGGGAAGATTTGTTTGGGAGGAAATTTTCACAAAGGAAAAAGCATTCCAAGTAAACAACCGGGGCAGTTTCAGTACCCGAGTCCGTGGGCTGGCCCTTAATTGGTTCAGCTCATTTCTCCAGAACCAAGGACAGCGAGTGGAGTAGATGGGACAAGTCTCTGAGAGGTGCCCCCTCTATTGTGGGGTACCTCAAGGGCCTATCCTTTCCCCTCTTTGATTTAACACCTACGTTCGACCGCTCGCTCAGCTGGTACGAAGTTTCGGACTGGAGTGTTATCAGTACGCTGATGACACGCAGCTCCTTCTGCATTTGGAGACTGGGGCAGTTTTGGTACCTGATAATTTCATTCTATGCCTTGAAGCTGTGACTGGATGGCTGCGTGCTAACAGGCTGAGGGTGATTCCGGCGAAGACGGAGATTCTGTGGCCTGTCCGCCCTGTGGGAGTGGAGCGCCCGCTGCCTACCCTTGACAGTGAGCCTCTTGCTCTATCGGCCACTGTGAAAAGCCTAGGTGTCATTTTGGACCCCTTGCTGACGATGGAGGCCCAGGTCTCCGCCGTCAGCAAACAGGCATTTTTCCATCTTCGCCAGGCTAGGCAGCTGGCGCCCTATCTTTCCAGGGAGGCCTTAGCCACAGTGATCCATGCCACGGTCACCTCAAGACTAGACTACTCTAACGCTCTTTACGTTGGCCTTCCTTTGTCAGTGACCTGGAAACATCGTATAGTTCAAAATGCAGCTGCCGAGCTTCTTACAGGAACTCCTGTGGGATGTCATATAACACCTATCCTGTGTCAGCTGCATTGGCTACCGATCGAATTCCAGATCTCCTACAAGGTGTTGGTACTAACCTTTAAGGCCTTGTACAGCCAAGGGCATACCTTAGCGACCGTCTCTTCCCCCTATCAACCCCAGTGGTTACCTTGATTTTCTCAAGAGAATCTTCTATATATACCGGGCCCTAGAGAAATCTGGCTGGAGGTCACTAGGCGGAGAGCTTTGTCAGCCGCCGCCCCAAAACTGTGGAACTCTTGGCCACCTGACATCCGAGCCATACGCGAATAGAGATGTTTTACTGTCGCACTGAAGACTTGGTTCTTTCATAGAGCGTTTGATTACTCAGTGTTTTAAATGATAATTTAAGTGTTTTATTGATTTATCCTGTAAGTCACGCAGGACATTGATTCAGGAAAATAGCATTGGATAGACCACATCAACCCTAGTATCCCCTGAGAATGATCAATCTAACCTGTAAGGTGATTGGAGGAGAGAACAGAGTGACAGGCAGATAGAGAGGCCAACCTGTCACACTGAAAATGGATTAAAGAACATTTTTAAGGTTCAAAAAGGATTCATGACACCAGGAGTGCTTTGATTATGCTTCTCCTGCATGACAGAAGGGGGTTGGACTGGATGGCCTTTGAAGGTCTCTTCCACCTCTAGGAGTCTATGAAATGCCTGCCACTTTCATTGGCTCCTGCTGACTTCTGATCCCTCCCCAGCTTCTCAACCCAGTTTCCCCTTCTTACCGTGTACCTGGCTTTCCAAACCGGAACTTGGCATGCCAGGATGTTGAGGTATTTCCGTGGCTGTCGGTAATCCCAGAACTTCAACAAAAGAGACAACAAGGCAGCTCAGGAGGAGGCAGAGTAAGCACAGCAAAGACACAGACACCCTGGGAGATCACAACATAACATAAGGAGAGCAACACAGCATGAGCAGAGTTGCAAAGGCTTAGAAAGTGGGGAAGTTGAGAATCCGAATAGATTATTCCTTCTTTTGTTATAATGTCCAGGTATCTCTTATAAAGAATTTATTGTGTATTGATGTCTGATGCTGCATTAAGAGATCCAATGTAATTGGAAAGGCTTAAATGTTTTGTCACTTTTTTTGATGGGTCAAGGACCTGGAAAGCCACACTGATGGAACTGCAAGAGGAAATGAGAAATAACCGACAAAACTCTAAAAACCATCTCTGTAGCATGTGTTTTAACATATGTATTTGGGCTCTGACTGTGTTGTACCCTACTTTGAGTCTAGTCATGAAGAACAATGGATAACAAATAAAATGCATTAGTAGTATTATTATTACTATGATTACAATTACTATTACAATTACTATCATACTGTCTATTCTCCTTTATGGGTCTGAAACATGGGTCACCTATCGCCAGCACCTACGACTCCTCAAACGCTTTCATCAGCGCTGTCTTCGCACAATCCTAAATATACACTGGACCGACTATGTGACGAATGTTGCTGTCCTTGAGCAAGCAGGGGTCGCCAGCGTTGAGGCCATGCTATTGAGAACACAGCTGCGCTGGGCAGGGCACGTCTCTAGGATGGAGGACCACCGCCTCCCAAAGATACTACTCTATGGTGAACTCGCCACGGGTCAGCACAAGAGAGGCGCCCAAAAAGAGATATAAGGACTCCCTGAAGCAACATCTCAGGCTCGGCCAGATTGATCACCAACAATGGTCCGCCCTGGCCTCACATCGGGAGGCATGGAGACGCACTATCCACAATGCTGCGGCCTCTTCCGAGAAGACACGCCAACCGACTATGTGACGAATGTTGCTGTCCTTGAGCAAGCAGGGATCACCAGCATTGAGGCCATGCTTTAGAGAAATATGGGGCATACCACCAACCAAAATGACACAAAATGACACTCTAACACAGTAAAGAACGGCTCGAGGATGGTGGCCTGCTGGGAGCAGCTGCTGGGAGTGCTGAAGCTGAGGGAGGGGGAGGAGCCACGCCGCACCATCCTCCACCCCCTCCCTCCAGCTTCGGCTCTCCCAGAGCTTCTCCAGCCTTGAGGGGGCAGTGCCAAGCCAGCGGTGGCACAGCCAGCACAATGCTGGCTTGGCACTGCCCCCTCAAGGCTGGAGAAGCTCTGGGAGAGCCGAAGCTGGGGGGAGGAGGCGGAAGCTGCGCGGAAGAGGAGTAGCATGAGCGGTGGACAGGCTTCAGTGGGCAGGGTTCCTCCTCCGCGCGGCTTCAGCGAGCGAGGGGCGAGAGTCATGGCGGATTGGAGGCTGGCTGGGGAAAGGGCCTCAGGAGGCGGCGCCCTGGTCCCTTATTCTTTTTCTTCGCCGCCGCCCGGCAGGAGGAGCGGGGAAGGAAGGGGGCAGAGAGCTTTTCTCGCGGCACAGCAGGAAGCCCGTCACGGCACACTACTGTGCCGCGTCACAGCGGTTGGGAAACACTGCCCTAGAGAAAGGCTTCTCAGCAGCATCTGGGCCCCTCTCTGGAATGTGGCCTTCACTAGCTGCTGGAGACACAGACTGCTCAGTTTCAGGACTTAAAATCTCATGCTAGCTCACAGGCCCAGGAATCTCACGATCCACTCCTTATTTGACATTGGAGCATGCACAATCATGGGCTGAACTACAACACTCATGCTTTCAAGATATATGGAAACTGGTGTCAGGATAAGGTGGCTGCCTCCACCACCAACCTCAATACCACAGCATAAATAGTTTTATTGACTCTAGGCCACCATCTGCATACCCATAACAAATATCCAAGAGATCTGGCTCCTCAAGAGGAATGAGAACAGTCAGGACCCTGATTGGGCAGAATATCAACAGAAAACCCAGAGTCCCTCTCAGCCCACCTACCTACCCTGACGGAGTTGTCCTGGCTGGATGTAGCCAAAACGCTCTCATTGTCCGGGTGCCAGTCCAGGCCGTGGATTTTGGAAAGATGTGCCGCCAAGTATTCCACGGCAGTGCCTGGTTTCTATCGAGAGAGAGAGAGAGAGAGAGAGAGAGAGAGAGGGACTTTGCACACATGTTTCTCCGACAGGCAACAGCCACCCACCCACCCGAGACAGCAGAGACTCACTCGCTTGTCCCAAATGCGCACGTCCCCATCGTGGCTTGTGGCCAAGCAGTTGACGTTCTTCTTGTTCCATTTCACCTGTGAGGCTCCCGCTGTTGGAAGCAGTGTTTCCGAGTCAATACGCATCTTCCAGACAACCTTGGAAATACCAATCATCCTGGAAGCTGACTTAAAACAGCCTCAAAGGCTTAATACAGGAATGGGCAAACTTTGGCCCTCCCTCCAGGTGTTTTGGGCTTCAACTCCCACAATTCCACAAGTCTTATGTATATGTTTGCTCTAAGTGCAAACAGACATGAAGGGCCCTGTGTCCAGTAGGTCAACATGGTGGCCACTCATCCATTTAGTTTCTTTGTCTTGACACTAAGATGGGAAACTGAAAATGGCAACTGATACTCACCCACCGCAGAAAGTGAGACGGAAGGCTTCCGGGTGTCTCTGAAACGTAACAAGACAGGAACAGTTCCCTTAAGATCAATATTCCCTTCAATATATTTTCTCCTTGATTTGAAACTGGAGACCACATTTTATTCTTGCATCCAAAAAGAACAGGAAAGTAAACATTAAACACAACTAGGGATTCTGCTTTTGAGTTACTGATCCACACAGTGATTTTGTTCAATATGCGGCATGCCTAGAGTTGCAACTCACGCCACAGATGCAGCCATTCCAACACTAACAACAACAACAACAACAACTTAATTTTTATACCTCGCCACCACCTCCCCAAAGGGAGACGGGGCAGCTCACATATGGCACAAAATGTCGATAACACATAAAAGCAAAACAATCAAAATACACTAAAATAGGAGCATCAAGAAATACAACAACCAAGGCAAAACACACTCAACATAACAGAATAAAACAGATTGCATGACAGTGTTGTGCTTCAGCCTGTGATTGTTTCATTGCCCAAGGCAGGGCTGTCCAGGAAGTCGATCGTGATCGACCAGTCGATCCCAGGACCGAAGGTCGATCCCAGCTGGATGGGGCGCTTCTCAGAGGGGACGGAGCCAGGCCGGGCCAAGCCCCACCCCCTCCCCCGGCTTCGGCACTCCCAGCAGCTGCTCCAGCCTTGAGGAGGGCAGGGCCAAGCCAGCCTTGTGCTAGCTATGCCACCACTGGCTTGGCATTGCCATCCTCAACACTGGAGAAGCTGCTGGCAGAGCGGAAGCCAGGGGGGGGGCAGCGGAGACAGGCCACGCCAAGCCATGCCCCCTCCCCTCTGGCTTTGGAGCTCCCAGCAGCTTCTCCAGGCTTGAGGATGGCAATGCCAAGCCAGTGGTGGCATAGCTAGCACAAGGTTGGCTTGGCACTGCCATCCTCAAGCCTGGAGAAGCTGCTGGTAGAGCTGAAGCCAGAGGGGGGCAGAGCCAGGCCGCACCAAGCCACGCCCCCACCCCTCCCCTCTCCAGCCTTGAGGAGGTAGGTAGATCTTTCTGACTTGGTTTTATTATAAGTAGCTCGTGTGCTGAAAAAGTGTGGGCACCCCTGGCCTAAGGTTTCAGAGAACAGTGAACAAGCTTTTGCAGACCCACAGGAGCCTGAGGCTGGGGATTCTGGGCAGCAGGAGTCTGGCGCTGCTCCTGATGGGGCTGAAGATTCCGGGATTGTTAGACCAACAGTGGATGTTCAGTTTGAGACAGGTTCAGAGGCTGACAGGCCTGAGTTAGCTTTCCTAAGACAACCAAGGTCGGAATGCGATCAGAATGTGTTAACTGAAGATGTAGATCCATTTGACTCCAGTGTACTAGATAGAAGGAAAGAGATTTGTCAACAGTGACAGGTGGCCGAAGGGAGGCGCCATTCTCAGAGGCTGTTAGCTAAAAGAGACCCTCCCCAGAGATCTCAAGGAAAAAGGAGGGTTGATTGGGATTGATTCCTCAGAGGAATCAACGTCTAGGTGAGAGAGAGAGAGAAGCCAGTCAGCTGACTGGCATCTCTCTCTCTCCCGCGCGCCCAGGCGTCGGCGCGCGCCCAGGGGAAGGAGAGAGAGAGAGAAAGCCAGTCAGCTGACTGGCATCTCTCTCTCTCTCTCTCTCCCCGCGTCAGGCGTCGGCGCGCGCTGGGAAGGAGAGAGAGAGAGAAGCCAGTCAGCTGACTGGCATCTCTCTCTCTCTCTCTCCCCGCGCGCCAGCAGCAGGCATCTCTCTCTTCCGGCGTCGCGCGGGGAAGGAGAGAGAGAGAGAGAGAAGCCAGTCAGCTGACTGGCATCTCTCTCTCTCCTCCCCGCGCCCAGGACTGGCATCTCTCTCTCCTCGCGCCCTGGGAAGGAGAGAGAGAGAGAGAAAAGCCAGTCAGCTGACTGGCATCTCTCTCTCTCTCTCTCTCTCCCCGCGCCCAGGCTCCCGGCCCAGGCGCTGCTGGGAAGGAGAGAGAGAGAGAGAAAAGCCAGTCAGCTGACTGGCATCTCTCTCTCTCCCCCGCGCCAGGCGCCGCTGCTGAAGGAGAGAGAGAGAGAGAAGCCAGTCAGCTGACTGGCATCTCTCTCTCTCCCCCGCGCCCAGGCGTCGGCGCGCACGTGGAGAGAGAGAGAGAGAGAAGCCAGTCAGCTGACTGGCATCTCTCTCTCTCTCTCCCTGCGCGCCAGGCGGGCGGCGCGCTGGGAAGGAGAGAGAGAGAGAAGCCAGTCAGCTGACTGGCATCTCTCTCTCTCTCTCCGCTCCCGGGCGGCGAAAAAGCCAGGCTGGCATCTCTCTCTCTCTCTCCTCCCGCGCGCCCAGGCGTCGGGCGCGCTGGGAAGGAGAGAGAGAGAGAAGCCAGTCAGCTGACTGGCATCTCTCTCTCTCTCTCTCCCCGCGCGCCCAGGCGTTGGGCGCGCGGGAAGAGAGAGAGAGAGAGAAAAGCCAGTCAGCTGACTGGCATCTCTCTCTCTCTCTCTCCCAGCGCCCAGGCGTCGCTGGGAAGGAGAGAGAGAGAGAGAGAAGCCAGTCAGCTGACTGGCATCTCTCTCTCTCTCCCCGCGCCGCCAGGCGCGGCGGGCGAGGGAGAGAGAGAGAGAGAGAAGCCAGTCAGCTGACTGGCATCTCTCTCTCCTTCCCCGCGCGCCCAGGGGGCGGGGCGGGGGCGGGGATGGGGGAGGGGCCTGGGGGCGGGGATGGGGGCTGGGCCGAACGGCCCCCCAGGTCATCAGTGACCTCAAGTCCGGCCCTTGGCCGGTTAGAAGTTGGACAGCACTGGTCTAGGTAAACGGAACATACCTATGTACCTCTCTCTTGTTTTAAGTTTCATGGACTTAAGCCTTGGATTTTCCTATGTGGTTTTTCCATGGACCCAGGTTTTAAATCAAGTGTTTTTCATGGTTTCCTGTATTGCTGCTCCTACAATCAAGTGGTTTTTAAGAACTCCTGTATTTTCTGGACCTTTGCTATGCCTGTCATGTACCTCTGATCCTCTGGATTGTGATGTTTGCCAAGTCTCCAGTTTAAAGGTTTTGTGTGTACCTTGGTCTTTTGGATTATTGCTACCGAGTTTTAAAGTTACTGTTTTACATGGACTATATCTTGTGTTACTTTTAAATACTTTTATTCTTTTTGCTGAAGCTACGTTTATTCTTCACCAAACTGCTTTACTTATACACTGAACTCTGGAGTGTGAGATTGATTCAGAGGTGCCTTTCCCGTCCAGGTGTGCAACAGCGAGTTCCTATCAGACCATGTTCAACATAAACCAATGACTGGATTTCTAAGAGGAGCATGCCCAAGCTATATAAAGGCTGGGCAAGGGATAGTGCAAATAGCAATTAGCATACCACTGGGCCAGGGAAGTGGATGAAGTGCAAAACAGAGTCCTATCTAGCGACCTAATTCCAGCGCAACCGTTCTATAGGTTGAACAATCTACAACAGGGCTGTCCAACTTCTACCGGCCCAGGGGACTGAATTCCGGTCACTAAAGACCTGGGGGGCCGAAGGGTCTGCCCCCGCCCCGGCTCCGCCCCTGCCCTGCCCCCGGCTCCAATTTACTTACAATTCATAAGAGGCATCCATACAATCAAATATAATCTTTTACTAAGGGGAAATGCAGGGTGGGAATACATAAGGGGCATCCATACAATCAAATATAATCTTTTACTAAGGGGAAATGCAGGGTGGGAATACATAAGGGGCATCCATACAATCAAATATAATCTTTTACTAAGGGGAAATGCAGGGTGGGAATACATGGGCATCCATACAATCAAATATAATCTTTTACTAAGGGAAATGCAGGGTGGGCATCCATACACAATTACATAATAATAACATAAAGCTTAGCCTACCTTCCCAAACGCGCAGGATCCAGGAGTAGCCGGACCACGAGCAGAAGCGACGACCGACCGAGATTTCGGCAACAGGAGTATCGTGAGACTATGGAAGCCTCACGGTATTTCGCTCTCAACGCAGGCGTGATCTCGCGTTGAGAGCGAAATCCCGTGTGGCTTCCATAGTCTCGCGATACTTGCTCCGGAACCCGGAAGTGGGTAATTTTTAAAAATATTATTTAATTTATTTTTTATTTTTATTTTATATTAAAAAGCTTAGGGGGCCGCAGGGAAGGGGCTGGGGGGCCGTATACGGCCGCCCGGCCCGCCAGTTGGACAGCCCTGATCTACAACATGGGGATGGGGGGGGGGGTGAAGTCCTATTCCTCTCACCTTTCTGGCAATTTATGGGGGAAGACGATTTCACTGCATCACTCCCCCTCTTGAACAGCTTTCGTCTTAATTCAGAATACCAAATTTGTTATTTAGTTTAGTTTTGGTTGTCCACATTCTGGTCACGTCCCGATTAGATTACAGCAACACACTCTACGTGGGGCTGCCTTTGAAGACAGTTCAGAAACTGCAACTAGTCCAACTGACGGCAGCCAGATTACTAACAGGAGCTACATACAGGGAGCATACCACCCCCTTGTTGTGTCAGCTTCACTGGCTGCCTGTTCACTTCCAAGCTCAATTTAAAGTGCTGGTTTTGACCTATAAAGCTCTATACAGTTCTGGCCCAGCTTTCTTGTCCGAACTTATCTGCCTCTAAGTCCCACCTCGTAATTTCAGATAATCCGCGGAGGCCCTGTTCTCGCTCCCGCCAAAATCTCAGGTGCGGTTGGTGGGGACAGGAGACAGGGCCTTCTTGGCTGTGGCCCCCCACCTATGGAACGGGCTTCCAAGCTAAATATGATCGACCCCATCCTTCCTAGCATTTAGGAAAAAAGTAAAATCCTGGCTATGGGACCAGGCTTTTGCACAATAGCATAATGCAGCACCTTGTAGGACAGGCATGGGAAAGTTGGGCCCTCCACATGGTTTGGGCTTCAAATCCCACAATTCCTAACAGCCTAATGGCTGTTAGGAATTGTGGGAGTTGAAGCCCAAACCATGTGGAGGGCCCAACTTTCCCATGCCTGCCCTATAAGGTAAAGTATCCCTTTATTCCAAACCTAGGCAAAAATCACTTCCAGAGCATTACATGTTCTTCTACTGGATAACACCACCCTAATTCTTTGATGTAAGTCCTATAACACCCCCCCCACACACACACACACAGCAGAGAAGAAAACAGAAGTTATCTGACATTATACTTACTTGATATCCCAGATGTAGATGTATGTGTCGACCGAACTGGTAACCAGCAGATCTGGCTCAAACACCGCCCAGTCCAAATCGCTAGAGAAGGGACAAACAAAGCGGAAACCAATTGTATCTCAAATACAAAAGACGATGACTAGAAAATTCTGGACCCTCCCAGAAAACCAATGTTCAGCCTATTTGCCGATTCCTGTGCGCTGCCGCCGCCATAGACTAGTTTTTCTTGCGGGGCTCTTTGCTCTCCAGAGGGACATCTTGTGTTATTGTTGTGCTAGCACTTTAAAAAATCAATAGATTTCACTGAGGAAAACACATTTTGATACCTCAAATGTTAGCCCTGTTTCAAGGTAAACTCCACATGCAACTCGTCAACCATAATAACCCTGTCTAAGGAACTAGGGCTAATGTGGTCTATCCAATGCTATTTTCTGAATCAGTACCCCAAAGAACCCCAAAATTAGGCATTAAAAACTAGGATTTTTTTTGTTGGATTGTGCTTTTATAGCATGAGCTTTTATTGATTATGGCACAATACCAACAAAAACTCAGTGAAGAATTCTAGGGTGTCCTTTGTACACATCTCTATCCAAGAAATCTGTCAATAGAGTTGTTTTATTGTCGAAGGCTTTCATGGCTGGAATCACTGGGTTGTTGTAGGTTTTCTAGGCTATATGGCACTGATTCTCAAAGTGGGCGGTACCACCCCCTGGTGGGCAGTGAGGCAATCCAAGGGGGTGGTGGGAGGCTCAGAGGAATTTGGGGGGCAGTGAATCCCTGGCCATTTAGGAGGAGTCGCGCGGCCCTCTTCTTTGGTTCCGCCCTCTTCGCTTTGACCCCCACATGCAGTGCAGTGCAAAGGCCTCCGCGTCCTCCGGCAGAGCCTCCCCACCACCGCCTAAGAAAGTGCGGCCTTCCCCGGCAGAGGCAATTCCTCCCAAACCCCTCCAGTATTTTCTGTGGGTCATGGGGGTTCTGTGTGCCAAGTTTGGTCCAGTTCTGTAATTTGTGGGGGATCTCAGTGGTCTGTGGAAGTCAGAGCTGAATTGGTCGAAGGTACTGCAAATCCCACCATCCATTGTCCATACTCCCCCAAACCTATTGTTTTTGTGACTAATCACTATGCCTTAATTATGTTCAATTTGTAACAATGAAAATACATCCTGCATATTCGATATTTGCATTAGAATTCGTAAGAGTAGCAAAATTATTTATGAAGTAGCAACGAAAATATGTTTGGGGGTCACCACAACATGAGGAACCTTATTTAGGGGTCACTGTATTAGAAAGGTTAACAACCATTGCATTAATACATATATCTTTCTGTTTAATAGCTATTAATTTTTTTAAAAAAATAATTTCTAGGGGGGCGGTGAGTAAAGCCAAAAAAGTTTGGAAACCACTGCTATATGGCCATGTTCTAGAAACATTCTCTCTTGACATTTCACCTGCATCTATGGAGGTTTATATATCTACGTTTCATCTATGAAGCTCCCGGTGGCGCAGTGGGTTAAACCCTTGTGCTGGCAGGACTGAAGACCGACAGGTCACAGGTTTAAATCAGGGGAGAGCGCGGATGAGCTCCTTCCATCAGCTCCAGCTCCCCATGCAGGGACATGAGGATGGTAAAACGTCAAAACATCAGGACATCCCCTGGGCAACATCCTTGCAGACGGTCAATTCTCTCACACCAGAAGTGACTTGCAGTTTTTCAAGTCGCTCCTCACACACACACACACACACACACACACACACACACACAAACCCTGCATCAATGGCAGGCACCCTCAGGGGCTGTGAGGTCTCTTGAGGATGACTGCTATAGATGCTGGTGAAACGTCAGAAGAGAATGCTTCACGAACATGGCCATATAGCCCGGAAAAAATACAACAACCCAGAGTTGTTTTAGTTCTTCGTTGAAAAAGTCTCCCCTGAGATCCAATACAATGCAAGACAACCTAAAAACATGGCAAAATTTGTCATCACTCCCCTAAGTAGAAATTTTTAAAGAATTTATTCTAATAGTTAAAAAAATCAAGTTATTCTACTGAATGGAAACAGACCTCAGAGCTTCCACTGGAGGCCAATGCAGCTGCCCTAATCTCCAATAGTTTGGCCGTTCGAAAAATGGGACAGGTCAGATTCCTCGTTGCCTTACCTGATCACACGCGTGTGCCCCTGCAAGGAGGTGCCAACCTCTTCATTTCCATCTTTCCATTTATATACATCCACTCGCTGGTTGCTCTGAAAATATAAACAAGACATCAAGAGTCACCAAAACATGCAAGAAAGTGCTTTGCAGTAACAAGATTTCCTGCCAAAAATTCGAGTTCTTCTGACCCTTCAAAACTGTGGTGGGAAGGCCTTGCCTTAAAACTCAATAAGGGGGAAAAAAAACCTCCACATAATCTTGGTTATTCAAGTGAAGCCCTGTTCCTTGCACTAGAAAAACAGATGGATGCCTGTGTGTTTCTCCTTTTTGTTCTCCACTAAGAAACAGGAAACACAGGTTGAATTTGGGGGATATTGTAGCTATGACTAATAGCTCTGTTTCCCAATGCTGGCTCTTTTTATGCATAGTACTTTCCGCCAAGGTACCCCCTTCCCACACATTACTCTGACAGTGGGGCTACACTGTTGGGATCCAGCAGGGGACATAATGTGTGGCCAACAAGGCCATACCGAAGCAGCAAAGTAGTGCGCGTGACTCTCGTGTGGGTTCCACTGCACTGCTCCGATGTCCCACTTGCTCTGGCGGGAGATCTTGCGATGCCCGTTGGTGGGAGAGTCCAGGTTAACGATGTAGAGGAAACGTCGCCTGCAAGACAAGTATGGAAATATGTCACTCTAGAATGAAACCAGCTCATGTCTGTAACCAAAATTATTCCAACCACTATATCACATATATTCTGTAGGCCAGGGCTGCCCAGGAAGTCGATCGCGATCGACTGGTCGATCCCGGGACCGAAGGAGGTCGATCCCAGCCGGATGGGGCACTTCTAGAGGGGGCGGAGCCATGCCGCACAAGCCCTACCCCCTCCCCCGGCTTTAGCGCTACCACAGCTTCTCCAGGCTTGAGGAGGGTAGTGCCAAGCCAGTGGTGGCTAGTTATGCCACCACTGGCTTGGCACTACCTTCCTGTAGCCTGGAGAAGCTGTGGTAGTGCTAAAAGCCAGGGGGCAGAGCCATGCCGCACCAAGCCCCCGGCTCAGCGCTACCACAGCTTTTTCAGCCTTGAGGAGGGTAGTGCCAAGCCAGTAGTGGCTAGTTATGCCACCACTGGCTTGGCACTACCCTCCTCTAGCCTCGAGAAGCTGTGGTAGCGCTAAAGCCAGAGGGGCGAGGGGCGAGTCATGCCACACCAAGCCCCCAGCTACAGCTCTACCACAGCTTCTTCAGCCTTGAGGAGGGGTAGTGCCCCAAGCCCCGCCCCCTCCCCCTGCTCCGTCCTGCTTCTCTCTCGGTAGATCTTTCTGACTTGGTTGTATTATAAGTAGCTCGCAGGCGGAAAAAGTGTGGGCACCCCTGCTGTAGGCTAATACACACAGCGTAGCCATTGAAAAACTGATGGGTTTGAAAAAGTTGGTAGTTTTTTCATTTTCAAACTATATATATATACTAGCTGAGGACCCGGCGGTGCCCGGGTTATTTGAGGAAGGCATTGTGTGCCAAGGTTGGTCCGTATCAGTTGTTCATTTGGCTCGCAGTGGTTTTGGGAAGTGAGTGAAGGTACTTCAAGTCCCATAATCCATGGTCCATCCACCTCCAAATTGCACCAGGATGTAGGGGGTTCTGTGTGCCAAATTTGGACTTGATCAGTCATTGGATGAGGGTCGCAGCAGTCTCAGGAAGTGAGTGGAGGTACTTCAAGTCCCATCATCCGTAGTCCATCCTCCTGAAAACTGCACCAAGTTGTAGAGTGGGTCATGGGGGCTCTATGTGCCAAGTTTGGTCTTGATCAGTCATTGGATGAGAGTCGCAGTGGTCTCAGGAAGTGAGTAAAGGTACTGCAAGTCCCATCATCCATAATCCGTCCTCCCCCAAACTGCACCAGAATGTTGAGTTGGCCATGGGGGCACTCTTTGCCAAGTTTTGTCTTTATTGGTAATTGGATGAGTGTCGCTGTGGTCTCAGGGAGTGGAGGTACTTCAAGTACCATCATCCATGGTCCATCCTACTCGAAGCTGTACCAGCATGTAGTGCGGGTCATGGGAGCTCTGTGTGCCAAGTCTGGTCTTGATCAGTCATTGGATGAGGGTCGCAGTGGTCTCAGGAAGTGCGTGGAGGTACTTCAAGTCCCATCAGCCATGGTCCACCCTCCTCCAAACTGCAGTAGGATGTAGAATGGGTCATGGGGGCTCTGTGTGCCAAGTTTGGTCTTTATCGGTCTTTGTTGAAGGCCACAGTGGTCTGTGGGAACAGAAGAGTTGGAAAGTACTCCAAGTCCCATCATCCATGTCCGTGCACCCCCAAACCTCACCAGGATGCAAAGGCAGTCATGGGGGTTATGTGTGCCAAGTTTGGTCTTGATCAGTCATTGGATGAGGGTCGCAGCGGTCTCGGGAAGTGAGTGGAGCAGTCATTGGATGAGGGTCGCAGCGGAATCGGGAAGTGAGTGGAGGTACTTCAAGCCCCATCATCCATGCTCTGCTCTTCTCCAAACTGCACCAGGACATAGAGTGGGTCATGGGGGCTCTGCGTGCCAAGTTTGATATTTTTCGGTCTGTGTTGGGGGGCCACAGTGGTCTCTGGAAAGCAAAGCGCTTGGAAGTACTACAAATCCCATAATCTGTGGTCCATCTTTCCCAAACTGCACCAGGACGTAAAGGGCATCATGGGGGTTATGTGTGCCAAGTTTTGTCCAGGTGAGTCACCCGTGCTGGTCAGAGTAAGTGAGTGAAGGTACTGCAAGTCCCATCCTCCATGGTCCACCCTCCTTCAAACTGCACCAGGATGTAGAGTGGGTCTTGGGGGGGGGGGAGGATCTTTGTGCCAACTGTAGTCTTGTTCTGTCATTGTTGGGGGCCTAGTCAGGAAAATCAAGTTGAGGAAGCCTTACTGTCAATTCAGGCTGAGGCCTAGTCAGGAGAATCAAGTTGAGGAAGCCTTACTGTCAATTCAGGCTGAGGCCTAGTCAGGAGAATCAAGTTGAGGAAGCCTTAATGTCAATTCAGGCTGAGGCCTAGTCAGGAGAATCAAGTTGAGGAAGCCTTAATGTCAATTCAGGCTGAGGCCTAGTCAGGAGAATCAAGTTGAGGAAGCCTTAATGTCAATTCAGGCTGAGGCCTAGTCAGGAGAATCTAGAGCAGGTTTGGTACTTTTCCGTGTAAAAAGTACAGTCAGAGAGTGATGCTACATACGTGTTAGCTCTGAAAAGTGGGTTTTGGTGCCAAGAAATCAGGCAGGCACTTGCAATGAAAGACTAACACTGTGATTTAATGCTCTCTAATACACCACTGTGCCCGAGTTGTAGATAACATTAGGCTAGATGGGTGAAAGCAGTACAGTTTGAGCTATGGAAAAGTTAATGCGAATGGAAACACCACTGCACATGGCAAAGAGTCTGTCCTTCTCCGCTGCTGGCACGGGCCTGGAAATAATGTTTCAAATCAGGGAACAGAGAGACTCAGCATTGATAACTGCACTGTGTGAAAGAAATAACTTATAGATGGCTATTGTTCTCATTCTTAGGTATGACAAAGATGTGATGCTAATGAAAAATGCACTGTTTATTGGATTAATGAAATGTCATGTAAGCAACAGTAATCACCAGCCAATTATGATTGTTTTATCCATGAAGAAGGGGTGGGCTTGACTGGAATGACTCCATTGGGCTATAAATGTCTTTGTATGAGATGTGACGGGGTTCCTTTGCCCCGATTTGCAGCTGTGTTCTGCAGCAAAGGCCCACCAGCTGGTGCCAGAAATAAATCCTTTTGATTTTCACCTACTTCACAGTTGTCGTGTGTTCTCCCTCATCCTAGAACCCGCGCGTACAAGCAGCTTTGGTAAAGTTAATTTGGTACTTGGAGTTCCATAACTCCTAGTCTGCTTCAAATCAAGTTGAGGAAGCCTTAATGTCAATTCAGGCTGAGGCCTAGTCAGGAGAATCAAGTTGAGGAAGCCTTACTGTCAATTCAGGCTGAGGCCTAGTTTGTAAAATCAGCTAAGGGAAGCCTTTTTGCAGAGAACTCTGTCTGGCACCTTTGAGATTGAAGTAATGCCAAGACATTGGATCAACTGAACAGTGCCTGGTTTGTGGTGAAAAGAGGCTCCAGGGCCCTAGTGCAACAAAAACTCATTGAGTTCTTCTATTCCAGCAAAATATCAATTATTCTGAGTCAGAGAGAATATCAGCAATATTTTAATGCCAGAGTATCTCCCAGCTATATTTGGATTCAAAAATGTTTCCATATAAGACAAATACTACAAGCTTTACCCAAAGCTATTCCTGGCTAGCCTCTGGAATCGAATAGTACACTGCAGGCACTGCTGAGTATCTTAAAGTAATAAAAGATGAGGGGAAACTAAGTAAAATAAGACAGTATTAATTTTGCCTTTGATAAACGCTGCAGCAGTAGGAAAATCCCACGTGAAGCATTTTGGGCCAGACGACTGCAGAAAAAGCCAGCTGGACGTCAAGCTCCTGGAAGGCCTGGTTCACTGGATAGGACTGAGAAAAGGCACAGGCTGCCAAACCCTTGAGGACACCATGTTCCTGACTTTGCACCAGTGAGAGGTTGCCAGACAGAGAAGCTAGGCACATCTTCATGGGAGGCGTCGCAAGAAGCGGAGAAATGCTTACCAAATATCCTACACGTCAGAACACTTTGACCTCCCAGTAATATCTCCCAGTCAAAGCCAGAGGAGGATGGGAATGTGGTTTTGGACTTCCCCAATGCACACTGCTGGTGGTGCTCCTAGGGATAATCAGGCATGGACAAACTTTCTAACTTGGGGGCCACATGGTGGACCGAAGCGTGGTGGCTGGGCCAGAAAAGAGGGGGTTCTCCTCAAGCCCCCCCCCCTTTTATCTTCTTCTTCTTCTCTTTCAGAGGCAGAAAGTGAAGGAAAGAGGGGAAACGTTTGGATCCCAAAAGGGTTGGCCTTGGTCAGGATGACATGGTGGACAGGAGAGAAAAAGTGTCTGCATGAGACCCCGTGTTACCTACTCCTGGTATAGAATGCTAGAATCCTTGTGCTGGAAGAGAGCCCCAAGGGCCATATAGTCCAACCCCCTGCCATGCAGGAAGGCACAATCAAAGCACTCCTGACAGACAGCCTCTGCAGAAAAGCCTCCAGAGAAGGAGACCCCACCACATTCCCAGGCAGCCTATGCCAGTGTTTCCCAACCAGTGTGTCGGGGCACACTAGTGTGCCGTGAGCGATCATCAGGTGTGCCGTGGGAAATTGGAACCTCCAGGAAAGGGGGGGGGGAGTCTAGTGTGTTGAAGTATAAAAACCCTAAGAAACCTACCTTAATAAAGGCACAAAATTACAAACACCCCCCTCCCCACCCGTTGTCTACTTGTTCTCTCCCTCTCCATGCATTGGGAAGGCCCGTCTCCCTTTCCTCAAGTAGAGACTTCCTCTTGCCTCCTGGGGGTTCTGTGTGGGAAGTTTGGCCCAATTCTACCATTTGTGGGGTTCAGAATGCTCTTTGATGGTAGAGGAGCTATAAATCCCAGCAACTACAACCCCCACATGTCAAGATCTATTCCCCTGAACTCCATCTGCGTTCATATTTGGGCACATTGAGTACTCATGCCAAGTTTGGTCCTGATCCAACATTGTTTCAGTCCACAGTGCTCTCTGGATATAGGTGAACTACAACTCCAAAACTCAAGGTCAAAGCCCACCAAACTCTTATAGTATTTTCTCTTGGTTATGGGAGTTCTGTGCAGGAAGTTTGTGTCTTTCTGCCATTTCTGCCAGGATATCTATGTTGTGTTCATCGAAACAGGCCCAGGTTTTACATTGAGTGTATAAATACATTCAAAAAACATATTAACTATATGTATGACTGTGTTAGAGTGTCATTTTGTGTCATTTTGGTTGGTGGTGTGCCCCAAGATTTTGCAAATGTAAAATGTGCTGCGGCTCAAAAAAGGTTGGGCCTATGCCACTCTCTGACAGCTCTTACTCTCAGGAAGTTCTTCCTCATCTTTTCAGTTGAATATCTTTTCCTGTCATTTCAAACCATTGCTCCCGTGTTCCCTGGCTTCTCGAGTCGTCCCCCCTCCCCCCTCACTCCTCAAAGGGACACCCTTGTAAATCTCGAAACATGGTTCTCATGCTCCCTCTCTACCTTCTCTTCTCCAAGGTAAGCATACCCCAGGAGGAAAGGATGGAAGGGAATGGAGGGAGGGAGGAAAGATAGAAGGAAGGAAAGACAAAAGGGAAGGAAGGGTGGAAGGGAAGGATGGAGAGAGGAGGGGAAGGAAGGAAGAAGGGAGGAAGGGAGGAAGGAGAAAAATAAGGAAGGATACAATGGAGAGAGTGAGGAGGGCCTGAGAAAAAAGCCCAAGGGGGCCGCATTCGGCCCCCAGGCATGGCTTTGCCTGTACCTGGGCTAAATGCTCCTCTCATCACTATCTTATAACCCTGCATGCAGAGATATAGCACATCGAGAAATAAATGAAAACTTTCCTATTCCAGCAGTCTTTTGTGAAAGTATTGCAATAGGCTTTTAAGGTTGCATTGTTTGCAGGGGTGCCCACACTTTTCCAGCATGCGAGCTACTTATATTAAAACCAAGTCAGAAAGATCCACCTACCTCCTCAAGGCGAGAGGGGAGGGGGGGCTTGGCCAGAGGGGCGGAGCCAGTGCCAAGCCCCGCCCCCTCCCCTGGTTTGGCGCTCCCAGGAGCTTCTCCAGGCTTGAGGATGGCAATGCCAAACCAGTGGTAGCATAGCTAGCACAAGGCTGGCTTGGCACTGCCATCCTCAAGCCTGGAGAAGCTGCTGGTGGAGCGGAAGCCACAGGGGGTGGAGCCAGGGCGCGCCAAGCCCCGCCCCTACCCTCTGGCTTTGGCGCTCCCAGCAGCTTCTCCAGGCTTGAGGATGGCAATGCCAAACCAGTGGTGGCATAGCTAGCACAAGGCTGGCTTGGCCCTGCCCTCCTCAAGCCTGGAGAAGCTGCTGGTGGAGCGGGAGCCACAGGGGGCGGAGCCAGGCCGCGCCAAGCCCCGCCCCTACCCTCTGTCTTTGGAGCTCCCAGCAGCTTCTCCAGGCTTGAGGATGGCAATGCCAAACCAGTGGTAGCATAGCTAGCACAAGGCTGGCTTGGCACTGCCATCCTCAAGCCTGGAAGCTGCTGGTAGAGCGGAAGCCACAGGGGGTGGAGCCAGGCTGTGCCAAGCCCCACCTTTTCCCCTCTATCTTTGGAGCTCCCAGCAGCTTCCCCAGGCTTGAGGATGGCAATGCCAAGCCAGTGGTGGCATAGCTAGCACAAGGCTGGCTTGGCCCTGCCCTCCTCAAGCCTGGGAAGTGCCGCCGGGCCGGGGAGGGGGCTTGGCGCAGCTTGGCTCCACCCCCTCTGAGAAGCGCCCCATCCGGCTGGGATCGACCTCCTTCGGTCCCGGGATTGACTGGTTGATCGCGATCAACTTCCTGGTCAACCCTGATTTATGTACTATGTTTTTAAAATTGTTTTTAATTAATTGCTTGAATTCCATATATAATTATTTCCGCAATAAAGTTTTGCACTTCTGCTGATATTTTTATACATTTGTAATTTGTCCTAATTTAATTTTCTCAAATGCAGCCTTGAGTTCCAATAATGAAGGAAAGGTGGGGTGTAAATTAATAACAAGGACACCGTTGTCTTTAGAAATCCCAGGATATGCATATCCCTGACATAGTCAGTAGATAAGAGTGTGAGATAAAAGAGCACTAATTTTAAAAGCCCAGTACAAACACATTATGCAAAGTATGACGTGATCCCAAAATCCAATTGTTTGCAGGCAATGAATGTCTGCATTGGGTTTTCATAGCTGATAGGGAAATCAAATAGCTAAGACTTTGGAAAACATGGGCACAAGGACATCAGACGATCAGATCAACAAAAGTAGAAGGTCACTAGCTGAACAAAGCAACAGGCTCGCATGAAGGGATTCCTGATAAGACAGGCAAGAGCTCCAAATATTAGCAGTGCAGAAGAGGAGGGGGTGCAAAATGAAAGGCCAAGTCTTGCCACCAAAAGGCAGTACTTTTTAATTTTGGATCTGAAATCCAAAATGAAGGGGCTCTGCGCCACAAATTCCCCCACAATCTGAACCTTTAAAAGAGGGGAAAGAAAAAAGATTCACTTCTTGATATGGGATTTATTGCCTCTGCTTTTGAAAAAAGCACAGGACAAAGCAGACAGCAGGAACTTTCCCAAAGGCTATTAGCCATGAGGACTCCATGGCAATAGAACAGGGGCGGGCAAGCTACGGCCCGCGGCCCGGATTCGGCCCGGCAGCCTCTTCAGTCTGGCCCGGGAAAAGGGCGTCAGGGGCGGGGCCAAGAGGAAGGGGTGCTACTGCTGCCGCCGCCATCCCATCGCGGGCTCTGTGGGGCCTGTGTTGGCAGACAGGCCGGACGAGCGGCGGCTTTGGAGTGCCTGCTATCCCTGGAGGCGATCCGGGCCTGCAACAGGAGCACTCGGCGACCTGCAGGGGCTGATCGCCGTGACGACCCGGAAGACTCAGATTGCCGAGTGCTCCCCCTGCAGGCCAGGATCGCCTCCAGGGATGGCAGGCAATCCAAAGACACCGCTCCTCCGGCCTGTCTGCCAACACAGGCTCCACAGAGCCCGCGATGGGATGGCGGCAGCGGCACCCCTTCTTCTTGGCTCCGCAGGGCGATCAGCTGGGGAACGGCTGGGGGCGAGAACAGGTGGAGGCCTGCAGGCTCCGATCGCCTGCTGCTCTGCTCTCCCCTGCTGCGGTGGCGACTGGGTCCGCTTTGCCATCCTCTGGGCTGAGGTCATTGGGCCATTCCATCTTGGGATCCTTCCTCTCTTCAGGATGTCAGCCTTCATCTTGCTTCATACCTTATCTTCTTGAATTTAATTTAATTTTAGTGGTTTTTATTATTATTTTATAATAATTTTATAATAATAACATAATATAATAAATAATAATATAATATAATAATGTTGTATTATATTATAATTTCAATATATTATGTCTATATATATACTATAATATAATAATTGTGATATTAATACTAATAATATATGAATATTTCTTGATATATTAATATTTGAATATTAATGATGTGTAATATATAGTAAATAAATAAATAATGTAGATTAGAATGTTGTTCAGCCTTTAGGTGCGGCCCTCCATAATACTTTTTGGCTCTCGTGTGGCCCCTTGGAAAAAATAATTACCCACCCCTGCTCTATACATTTGTGCCTGAGCTCATGTGTCTCCTCTTCTGTCCTCCTGAGAATGAAAAGCCCTGGGAATGTGGAGGAGGATCCTTAAGGCAGCGCCGGGGAGAGTCTTCCTTCTGCCCTCCAACATCCACCGTCAAGGACTCTCCCCGCAGCTGCCAGCATCAACTGCAATTCTATCCCAAAGGCCTTGGCACTCACCCAGAAAGCACGGCATGCTGCCCAAGACAGTCCACAGACATTGCTGTCGCCTGCAGAAACACAAGGGGAAAGAACAACAAGATTCTTCATATCCATCAAACTTACCAAATCATGCATCAGGAAAATTAATTCTCTCTCCCTGAGAGTCGGTGGGGAAAATAAAAGGATTTTTACAGCCAACCCAAAAGACACAAATTTGGGTCATAATCCTTTATTAGGAAATAAATCCCATGAAAGTCAGTGGTTCTTACATCCACGTAGACACAAATATGATTGCACTGTAAGAAAGGAAGCTGGTTTGAGAGCAGGGGAAGAAAGCGGGAAATTGTAACTTGCTAATCAACCAATCATATACTCTAGAGCAGTGTTTCCCAACCAGTGTGCCGTGGCACACTAGTGTGCCGTGGAAAATTGGAATCTCCAATACCCCCTCGGATCAAAATGGCGGCAGAAGCGGCAGTGTAGAAGAAAAAGTAAGTGTTTGATAAGAGGGGGAAGAAAGGGCGCGAAAGGTAAGGGGGAGGAAGAGGTCTCTGTCGAAAGCTGGCATGGGCAAACTTGGACCTTCCAGGAGTTTTGGACTCCAACTCCCACCATTCCTAGCAGCCTCTGGCCCTTTTCCTTTCCCCCCTCAGCCACTTAAGCAGGAAAGGGCCTCAGGCTGTTAGGAATGGTGGGAGTTGGAGTCCAAAGCACCCAGAGAGCCGACGTTTTCCCATGCCTGTTTTAGGGACCTTAAAGTGGTGAGCCTCCTTCCAACATTGTGATTCTGGATAGAAAACAAACAACAACATAACATAACATTGTTTGAGTCCACAGTGCTCTCTGGGTGTAGGTGAACTACAACTTCCAAACTCAAGGTCAATTCCCAAGCAAACCTTTTCAGTACTTTCTGTTGGTAATGAGAGTTCAATATGCCAAGTTTGGTTGAATTCCATTGTTGCAAGAGTTCAGGATGCTTTTTGATTGTGTGTTAACTATAAATCCCAGAAACTGTAACTCCCAAATGTCAAGGTCTATTTTCCCCAAATCCCATCTGTGTTCACATTTGGGCATATTGAGTATTCATGCCAAGTTTGGTCCTGATCCAACATTGTTTGAGTCCACAGTGCTCTCTGGATATAGGTGAACTACAACTCCAGAACCCAAGGTCAATGCCCACCAAACTCTTAATAGTATTTTCTCTTGGTTATGGGAGTTCTGTGTGGGAAGTTTGTGTCTTTCTGCCATTCCTGCCAGGATATCTATGTTGTGTTCATTGAAACAGGTCCAGGTTAAACACGGAGTGTATAAATATATTTAAAAACATATTAACTATATGTATTACTGTGTTAGAGTGTCATTTTGGTTGGTGGTGTGCCCCAGGATGTTGTAAATGTAAAAAATGTGCCGCGGCTCAAAAAAGGTTGAAAAACACTGCTCTAGAGTTCCTTGGTTTCCTTAGTGTTTGTTCCCCTTGCATAATGAAATCCAAGTCATTCTAATGTAAGCACTTTGTGTTCGTCAGTCCTTTTCTTTGTTTATTTTTATTATATTTATTTATACCCCGCTTTATCTCCCCAAAGGACACTCAAAGTGACTTGACACAAAAGCATTAATATACTATTTTAAATACAAAAAAATGAAAACATTATAATAGAATTAAACAGTACCAGCATTTTAAAATTCAGTTAAAATCCACCTTGGTTTAGATCAGTGATTTCCAAAATCTAGTTCTCCAAATATTTTGGACTTCAGTACCTATTTATTATTGTATTATTATTTATGGTATTTGTAGCCCATAGCTTCTCACCCCTGCAGGGGGACTCAGCACGGCTTACATTTGCAGCACTACAGGCCGCATCACACAATACAATTTAAAAATACACCATATAATCAACATCATTAAAATGCATTAAAAACATTTTTAAAAACATTACATTAAAAACCACTAAATACAACAATAATTAACTAAAGCTATCAAGCGGAACACATTGTCAGTCGAGTCAAGTCCAAAGTGTAAATCCAGTCAAATCCAAAGGTACAATTCACATCTGCTGCCCAAAGGCCTGGTCCCAGAGATGGAGTTGATCTTATTTCGTTTGGGAGTGCGTTCCATAGGTGAGGGGCCACCACCGAGAAGGCCCTGTCTCTCATCCCCACCAGCCACATTTGCGATGCTGGCGGGAGCGAGAGCAGGGCCTCCCCAGATGATCTTAGACTGCGAGATGGGAAATAGAGGCAGATGCGTTCGGACAAGTAAGCTGGGCCAGAACCGTATAGAGCTTTATACATCAATACCAGCACTTTGAACTGGGCTCGGAGATGGACAGGCAGCCAGTGGAGCTGACACAGCAGGGGTGTGGTATGCTCCCTGTATGTCGCCCCAGTTAGCATTCTGGCTGCCGCCCGTTGGACCAACTAAAGTTTCCAAACCGCTTTCAAAGGCAGCCCCACGTAGAGTGCGTTGCAGTAGTCTATTCCAGATGTAACCAGAGCGTGGACCACTGTGGCCAAGTCAGACTTCCCAAGGTACGGGCGCAGCTTTGCCCCATTTGGCTGACGGTCAGAGTTACTGGGATCTGCAGTCCAATAACACCCAGAGGATCAGAATTTGGAAATTCCTGATCTACACATAAAGGTTGCTTTTGTGTTCCTCTTTCACAAAATTTAGAAAACACAGTAGTGCCTGAAGATAAAACTGGCTATCTTCAATTAACAAACTAAAGTGCTGGAGTGAACGATGAGTCCTCACATGCAACCATTGCAAACTACTCAAAGTCCTATTTAAGAAGCCATGTTTTTAGGCTGGACAGAGAATTTTGTAGAGTCGGGGCTACCCTAATCTCTCTAGGGAGTGAATTCCAGAGCCAGGGAGCCACCACTGAGAAGGTCCTCTCTCGTCCTCACCAACCATACTTGGGACAGTGGTGGGACCAAGAGAAAGTCCTCCCTGGAACATCTCAGAGCCTGTGCCGGCTCATATAAGGAGATGCGGTCTCGAAGATAGGTTGGACCCGAACCGTATCGGGCTTTATAGGTGATAACTTTCACTTTGAATTAAGCCTGGAAACTGTCAGAAGACAGTAATCTGGCTGGCTGACCTTTGCACTAACTGGAGTTTCTGGGCCATCTTCAAAGGGCCGCATAATAATAATAATGATGATAATAATAATAATCTTCATTTATACCCCACCACCATCTCCCCAACTGGGACTCAGGGCGGCTTACATGAGGCCAAGCCCAGCACAGAATACATAAAATATCTCTCTCTCTCTCTCGACATTACTTCGCGAACGACGATTCTTAGGAAGGACTCATCCCATGCTTTTTACAAGCGCGTTGATGACTAAAAAGGCCAATCTGAGATAGGCAAGTTCGGTTGCAGAAAGCACAGCAGAAAGTCTCCTTGGGTGATGTTGTTTCCAAGTTGCGGTTCTTTCTGCGTTGTCGTCTCTCTTCGAGACCCATTCAGCGTGTCTTCTCAAAAGAGGCTGCAGCATTGTGCATAGTGCGTCTCCATGCCTCCCGATGTGAGGCCAGGGTGGACCATTGTTGGTGATCAATCTGGCCGAGCCTGAGGTGTTGTTTCAGGGAGTCCTTCTATCTCTTTTTGGGGGCGCCTCTCTTGCGCTGACCCGTGGCGGGTTCACCGTAGAGTAGTATCTTTGGGAGGCGGTGGTCCTCCATCCTAGAGACATGCCCTGCCCAGCACAGCTGTGTTCTCAATATCATGGCCTCAATGTTGATGACCCCTGCTTGTTCAAGGACAGCAACATTAGTCACATAGTCAGTCCAGTGTATATTTAGGATTGTGCGATGAAAGCGTTCGAGGAGTCGTAGGTGTTGGCGATAGGTGACCCATGTTTCAGACCCATACAGGAGAATAGACAGTACGATAGCTCTGTATACATAAAATAACACAAAACTAAATACCAAACAGCAACATAATGAAGTAAATAAATCATAAAATACATTCGATAATATACAATAATACAACAAAATAAAATCAGACATAGAGTATTACAAAAGTCCATTTTGGACTTTTGTAATAACTAAGGCATGGACCACTGTGGCCAAGTCGGGCTTTTCGAGGTATGAGTTTTTCACACAACTCTCCAGCTGTTTACATGATAGCAAGTGTTAGCAGCCCAAATCAACACAGCTAAGAGTAAGGAATGCTGAGAGCTATAATCCCAAAACATTTGAAGACGCGTACGATTCCCATCCTTGATTTAAGGCATGGCCATCATTTTAAAAGTTTGTCATGCTGAAGCTTAAAAATGTAATTGTCCAGCATGTTAAAAAAAGTGATCTGATTGCACGATGGCAGCTATTTGATGCAGACTTCACTAAAGACAAAACTTCTATATTTTGTTGTTTTAAAGTATTATTTATTGCTTCAGCCTCCCAAGGGCCTGCACAACAGATGAAAACAGATCAAAGCATTGTTGGGGCATGAACCAACACAGCTTTCCAGCAGCTCTGAAAATAGTTTTAGGGGTTTGTTGCAAAAAGAAAGGAGTCAGATTGACTTGCCTTAGAAATTCCCTATAATGAGGTCACCATAAATAAGAAACAGCTTGAAGGTATGCAACGATCAAGCAGTGTTATCAAGATCTTTGGATACTGTTCCCAGAGAGGGACAAATGCAGGGCAACTCTCCTTGAAGCTCAAAGAAACCCTCACTCTTTCCCAGAAGACAAATCCTTTATGTTTAATGAGAATATCTGTAATGCAACTCTGTTCAGGCGATTTGCTATGGATCTTGAAAGACCCAGCCTGGGAGTGAGCGGCCAAAATGGTGGTGCTTGGTCCTGGCTGGGACTCCGAAATAACAATCTAGACAATCGAAACAATCAGGAGGACAATAGACTTTGGGATTGTTTGTTTGCCGAGTTTGTGGCGCTTTCAGAGAGGCTTGGGCATCTCGGCAACCTGTTATCTCTTTGAAAGACAACTCAGACTCTCTCGAGAGATAGAGACCCCGACTGGGATCTCTCTTGGGATTTCCCTAGGAAAGTTGAGGACATTGAGGACTCCTTCCCTGAGGACCCCCTCCCACTTAGCAGCTCCCTCCTATGCACTGACAAAGAGGAGGTCCTACCTGATCTGAGTTCGGGCCTGGATGGCCCGGAGGTCAGGCCAGGGTTGTCAGAGTCGGTGGAACTATGGAGAAGTCGGCCGCTACCGGGAGCGAGGAGCATGGAGTTGCCACCGTTGACTGTGTCATTGTCGGATCCCAGGAGCTGGGAGGGTTACCAGCACTGCTTGTTCGGGAGCTATTATCCCCTGGACAAGGCCCTGGCCTGTCCTTGGTCCACGCAGTAAGGTTTGGATGCTGGCGGGGCCACTGCCGAGGCCTCTCCTGGAGCTGCAGCGTTCCCTTTGGGGGCACCTGATGAGGAACCCGGCTTGCCACGCGAGGGGGCCTGCTGCCACCGGTGTCTGGACCTGGCCAAAAGGGAGGCATGGAAGGACCTCCTGAAGACTGGAGCACTGGGAGCTGGGCCAGGAGAGATGATGGCGGATGGCCTTGAGGACGTCACCAGCCACACCACACCGTTGGACCTACCGCGCAGGTGGAGACATAGACGTAGTCGCAGGAAGTCTGTACTAACGTCGCGAGAGTTGACTGGTGATGCTTTCCCAGCTCCGGCTCAAGGTAACGTATCTTCCTCTGGAGCCGGAGCTAGGACTGTGCAGCCCGCCCAACTGCCCCAATGGAGAAGAAATGCGGGGGTCAGCGCTATTGCTGCCAGCGGGGCCCCGTTGGGGGCCATTCCATCCGGTCCTGGCTAACGGGGGAATTCGGGGCCAGCCAAGAGACTAAGGAGGTTTCGGCCTAGGACTTTCTGGAACGTTGGCTACAGGAACTGGGTGAGATCACAGAACGGCTCCCAGCTCCAGAGCATGTTACCCGGGGTAGAAACAAGATGTGCCTTTCAGCCCTTAAAATCAGCAGGTCAGAGCATGTCCTCTCCCCCCAAGGGTAGCATACGGATACCAGCAAGGGACTTAAGTTATACTCCGGCCCCACGGCTGGAGTGTAAGCGGCCTTTCTGATGACTATAGCCCATTGGATCTCTCCCAGTAGATCTCTATGTGGTGGATTAAGTTCTCAAATTGTTTAATTGTTTGAATTGTTTGTTTCCTGTATTAGTACTGTATGTTCTCTGTTTTTTTATGTTATGCTTGTAAACCTCTCTGAGCCTCCGGGGAGTGGAGGTATAGAAGTTGAAATAATAAATAAATAAATAAATAAACAAAAATTGCTGATTGCAAACTATATAGATCACTGGATTTTTGCCATAGATGTGTGAGTTTTGGCCTGAAAAACTTACAGGCTGTATGGCCATGTTCCAGAAGCTCTCTGCCCCCTTCCTCCCCCTCCTGCTGAATTCTATCCTGATATTTCCCCAGCCAGCCTACATCTATGACAGGCATCCTCAGAGGTTGTGAGGATTTTTGCCATAGATGTGGGCAAAACATCGGGAGAGTATGTTTCCGAAACATGGCCATACAGCCCAGAAAACTTACAGCACCCAGTGATTCTGGCCATGAAAGCCTTCGACAACATATGTAGATCACATTTAGTTTCTTCACCATCTTTTTAATTTGGCACCAAATGTGTATGCTGCTTTTTAAAAACTATTTCAAAACCTGGATGGCAAAAAAAATCCTCATGTTTAATAAAGCTTGACATGCAAGTACAGTATGTTGCAAAATTAGACAGGAATAAGTCTGGCGTGGGATGAAAGGGAAAGCAGCATAAAAGTCAAGGACTGATCAGGAGAGGATGAAAGGCTGCCTCCCAGCATCTTGCAGGCTGTTGCTCTGTCAATGTGAAAGACTAGGTCAGTAGGTAAACACAACAGCTGTTAGACTGAGGAAAGTGGAGTGGAGAGAAAGATGAGCTCAGTTCTGAAGAGAAAAAAATGCCAGCATCAAAAAATCAAAAAAAATCTTAAGGCTGAGCTTTCTGTGAAGGATTTCTTTGTGACCTCTGAAAAGCTGCTCGGATCCAAACCAATACAGAGCCAGGCCCTTTGAGTCTCCAGACTTTCTAAATTACAGAAATACCTGCAAGGAGATATGCACCAAAACAGCTGCGACATCAGGGAGGAAATGTGAACCGCAAAGCTACATAGCTTTCCAACATTTCTGGAAACAGTTTTAGGGGATTGTTGCAAAGCGGCAACCCATCAGACTACTACTAATAATGTATTTACTGTATATCCAGCCCCATCTCCCCAAGGGACTCGGGACGGCTGACAACATAAATAATACAATACAATAAATAGAATAAACAATTAATAACACATCCAATTAATATAAAACACAAATATAGAGGATTTGGAATGGTTGGAGGAAGGTTTGGAAGAAGCAGAAGGAAAAATTCCTAATATATTTTTTAAGGATTTTAAAAGAGAAGAAATTAAAGAAGTAAAAAACCCAATGTTAAGAAATGTATTAGAAATTTGGAATAGATACAGGAAAGTATTAATGTCAGAAAGTTCAACATTAACACCAATAATAATGGATAAGAAATTTCCAAAAAAATTAAAAAAATATGTTGGACAAGAAACTAAAAGAAAAGAATTGGAGATTGGATAAAAGCAGATATGAAGAAAGAAAATATACAAAGATGTCCAGCTTCCGAGCCTGGACGGTGCGGCACTATGCCCATCGCCTTCCGTAAAGAGCCTGGGGGTCCATTTGGACTCCCAGCTGACCATGGAGGCCCAGGTCTCTGCGGTCAGCAAGATCGCTTTTTTTCACCTGCGACAGGCAAGGAGGCTGGCCCCCTATCTCTCCCGGAACGATCTGGCCACGGTGATCCAAGCCACGGTCATCTCAAGGCTGGATTACTGCAACGCGCTCTACGTTGGCCTTCCTCTGTCGGTGACCCGGAAGCTCAGGCTAGTGCAGAACACTGCCGCCCGGCTCCTGTCTGGCACGCCAGCTGGCGCCCACATAACACCTGTTTTGCAGGATCTGCACTGGCTGCCAATCGAGCACCGGATCACATTCAAAGTGTTGGTTCTTACCTTTAAGGCCTTACACGGCCTGGGGCCAGCGTATTTGAGGGACCGTCTCACCCCATATTGCCCTCTGAGATCACTTCGGTCTGAGGACTCCAATCTCCTGGAGATACCTTCAGCTAAACTCGCAAGGTTGACTGCTACCCGCCGGAGGGCGTTCTCTGTCATAGCACCTACGCTGTGGAACGCCCTCCCGGCCGGAACTCGGGCTATGAAGGACTTGCTCCCATTTAGACGGGCCTGTAAAACATACCTGTTTAAGCAGGCCTTCGGTGAGTAAGTCCTGCCCATGCCCCGCCATCTATTCGTTCTTCTGAGGACGATGTGCTGTTCATTGTTTTAACTGTGTTATTAATTGCTATACTGCTGTTGTTTTTAAATGTTTTAACTGTTTATTGCCTGTACTTTACTGTGCCCTTCGGCTCCTGTAAGCCGCCGCGAGCCTCAGGGAGTCGGCGGCATAGAAGCCCGAATAATAAATAAATAAATAAAAAGAGTTTAAATCTGCCAGACTTTAATATTGTTTTTGGTTCAAAACAACCTAACACAGCTCACTCCTTGGAAACTGACAATTCCTCTGGATTCTATTGCAAATTAAAGTACAAGACAAGGCATGGCTAACTCCAGCCCTAGTTCCAGGTATCAGATAACACTAGATGAAAGTACTAGTCTGACACAAATGAGGCAATTCTTATATCCTTGGGGCTTTACACAGTCTGCCTCTTTCTTCCGTGTTCCTTTATTTCTTTCGCCATTTTGTTTATTAAACTGTTCACCCATTTACACTAAAGACTGCATTTGCTTATTCTCTTAACTTCAGTGTAAATAGAATAAATGAAGTCTGACACCACTTTGACTGCTGAATTTAAAGTAGGGATTTATTGGCCAAGCTCAGCAGTTGTTTATAAGTTCATTTATTTCTAGGAACACGAAAGGCACTGCAGACTAATTCAAACAGAGAAGTCAGCCATAGCAGAGCACCTGAGGAACCAACCTGGACACAGCATTTTATTGGAGAACACAGAAATGCTGGACAACTCCAACACGGTGGACTTGGCCAAGGTGGTCCACACTCTGGTTACATCCCACCCCAAACAAAATACACAACAAACACCACTGGCAAAAGCAACACCCCCTCCACATCGCAACCAGCACACAGCCAGACTAACACAACTATGTCACCACAACACACACAAAATACACCCCACAAATACCTGACAACTTCCCCAACACAAAAAACCCAGGACTGCACTCACTACTCACCACCACACACACCTCCAAATACACACACGTCCCAGGCACAATACTCCAGCAATTCCTACCCACACAACACAACTTTCTAACACAACCCATCCCCCCAACCTTATGGGACCCCACACACACAACACCTACCACCACCACAAACAAAAACCAACTCCACCTATACTCCAACCACAACACAACACTGCACTGATACTCTACAAACACACACAAACACCCAAAACACCCCACCCACACAAGCATTCCACAACATACTACCACCCACAATGCCACCACACACCCACTAACTCACCAAAAAAGCAATACCTACACACAACACAATACGCACATAACACAACCTTGCGTCTACTGCTCAACCCATTTGTATGCCAGTGTTTTTCAACCTTTTTTGAGCCGCGGCACACTTTTTACATTTACAAAATCCTGGGGCACACCACCAACCAAAATGACACAAAATGACACTCTAACACAGTAATACATATAGTTAATATGTTTTTAAATGTATTTATACACTGTGTGAAACCTGGGCCTGTTTCGATGAACACAACATAGATATCCTGGCAGGAATGGCAGAAAGACACACATAAAGATCTTGCTCAACAGCTGTCAGTCATGGGAAAACTTCGGCCCTCTGGGTGCTTTGGACTTCAACTCGCACCATTCCTAACAGCCTGAGGCCCTTTCCTGCTTAAGTGGCTGAGGGGAAAAAAGGAAACGGGCCTGAGGCTGCTAGGAATGGTGGGAGTTGGAGTCCAAAACACCTGGAAGGTCCAAGTTTGCCCATGCCAGCTTTCGATTCCATCGCCACATCTATCTTCAGCCTCTGGCGGTTTGAATATATGTGATTATCTACGTGATTTTCTACCTTGTTGCTATGATTATGGTGCTGCTTCATTAAATTGTCCGCAAACTGACCGTGTTATTGTGCGGATCCTGGAACTGACATTGGATAACATTGTGAGGATACACTTTGTTTTTTGCACTCACTTCCGTGATTTCATCAAATATCGCGGGTTTTCCATAGAGGAGCGCTCCGTGAACTCGCTACTTCCTGGTTCGCAACACCTTCGCTCTCTGTGGCGACCACGCCGAACTACCTTATGTAAGACTTTTGATTTTCTCCAGCAGGATTGGGTACTTTGAATGTGTTTTTATGCGTATGATTATGTATGATTAATTTTGCATTTTGTACTGTGACGTAGAGGCGCTCCTTTAATAAGTAAGGGTATTGGAGGTTCCAATTTCCCACGGCACACCTGACGATCGCTCACGGCACACTAGTGTGCCCGGCACACTGGTTGGGAAACACTGTTGTATGCCATTCCTTCCTTCCACACAGGCATAAGCTGACCCAAAAGACAAGCCATGCCTCCTGAAAAGAACAGCATCGGACGACACACTCGCATCGCTACATACATACATACTTTCCAACAGGCCTCTCAACCTCTGAGAATGCCTGCCATAGGTGTGGGCGAAATGTCAGGAGAGAATGCTTCTGGAGCATGGGCAGACAGCCCGGAAAACTCACAGAAACCCAAACATAATAATATATATAAAGGGGTTCCCCGTCATGGAACGACCGTCCCAAACAGAGAAACCTTACAACGCAGAAACACCAAACTTGCCAACAGAAATAGGCCTCAAACAAGGTAGGTTTGTAGCAAAGAAACTCCCCCCATAAAAACCTAAAAGGCCCCCAAAACGACGAGTTAAAAAACCCTACATTTCCCAGCATCCTCCGGGGCTGCCAACGACTCTCCCAGCCTCTACATTCTGACAACATGATTGGCTGCCAATAAGGGCGGATTTGCATAACTCCTGTACTGGCCAGCCAACATGAACATTCCGACCCATAATAAACTGTCAGAGGAGGATAAAGCAAAGGGCTGAGGCACACACACATACACCCAATTCACTTCCCACAGAAAATTTACACCTCTACAAATCACAGACCACACCCAAAATTGACAGTAAGGCTTCATTAAGTTAATTTCCCTGACTAGGCCTCACTTAATGGAATGCTGTTTACGCTCTGAATTGACAGTAAGGCTTCATTACCTTGCTGTTCCTGACTAGGCCTCAGCTCATTGGACATTGTGTATGGCCTGAATTGACAGTAAGGCTTCATTAACTTGCTGTTCCTGACTAGGCCTCAGCTCATTGGACATTGTGTATGGCCTGAATTGACAGTAAGGCTTCATTAACTTGATTCTCCGACTAGGCCTCAGCTCATTGGACATTGTGTATGGCCTGAATTGACAGTAAGACTTCATTAACTTGATTCTCCGACTAGGCCTCAGCTCATTGGACATTGTGTATGGCCTGAATTGACAGTAAGGCTTCATTAACTTGATTCTCCCGACTAGGCCTCAGCTCATTGGACATTGTGTATGGCCTGAATTGACAGTAAGGCTTCATTAACTTGATTCTCCCGACTAGCCCTCAGCTCATTGGACATTGTGTATGGCCTGAATTGACAGTAAGGCTTCATTAACTTGATTCTCCCGACTAGCCCTCAGCTCATTGGACATTGTGTATGGCCTGAATTGACAGTAAGGCTTCATTAACTTGATTCTCCCAACTAGGCCTCAGCTCATTGGACATTGTGTATGGCCTGAATTGACAGTAAGGCTTCATTAACTTGATTCTCCCGACTAGCCCTCAGCTCATTGGACATTGTGTATGGCCTGAATTGACAGTAAGGCTTCATTAACTTGATTCTCCCGACTAGCCCTCAGCTCATTGGACATTGTGTATGGCCTGAGTTGACAGTAAGGCTTCATTAACTTGACTCTCCCGACTATCCCTCAGCTCATTGGACATTGTGTATGGCCTGAATTGACAGTAAGGCTTCATTAACTTGATTCTCCCGACTAGCCCTCAGCTCATTGGACATTGTGTATGGCCTGAATTGACAGTAAGGCTTCATTAACTTGATTCTCCCGACTAGCCCTCAGCTCATTGGACATTGTGTATGGCCTGAATTGACAGTAAGGCTTCATTAACTTGATTGACTAGCCCTCAGCTCATTGGACATTGTGTATGGCCTGAATTGACAGTAAGGCTTCATTAACTTGATTCTCCCGACTAGCCCTCAGCTCATTGGACATTGTGTATGGCCTGAATTGACAGTAAGGCTTCATTAACTTGACTCTCCCGACTAGCCCTCAGCTCATTGGACATTGTGTATGGCCTGAATTGACAGTAAGGCTTCATTAACTTGACTCTCCCGACTAGCCCTCAACTCATGGGACATTGTGTATGGCCTGAATTGACAGTAAGGCTTCATTAACTTGATTCTCCCGACTAGCCCTCAACTCATGGGACATTGTGTATGGCCTGAATTGACAGTAAGGCTTCATTAACTTGACTCTCCCGACTAGCCCTCAACTCATGGGACATTGTGTATGGCCTGAGTTGACAGTAAGGCTTCATTAACTTGACTCTCCCGACTATCCCTCAGCTCATTGGACATTGTGTATGGCCTGAATTGACAGTAAGGCTTCATTAACTTGCCAATAAGGGCGGATTTGCATAACTCCTGTACTGGCCAGCCAACATGAACATTCCGACCCATAATAAACTGTCAGAGGAGGATAAGGCAAAGGGCTGAGGCACAAACACAAACACCCAACTCACTTCCCACAGAAAATTTACACCCCTACAAATCACAGACCACGCCCAAAATTGACAGTAAGGCTTCATTAACTAGGCCTCACTTAATGGAATGCTGTTTACGCTCTGAACTGACAGTAATGCTTCATTAACTTGATTCTCCCGACTAGCCCTCAGCTCATTGGACATTGTGTATGGCCTGAATTGATAAGTAAGGCTTCATTAACTTGCTGTTCCTGACTAGGCCTCAGCTCATGGGACATTGTGTATGGCCTGAATTTACAGTAACCTACCTTGGCACACAGAGCCCCTATGACCCACGCTACATTCTACTGCAGTTTGGAGGAGGGTGGACCATGGATGATGGGATTTGATGTACCTCCATGGATTATGGGATTTGTAGTACTTTCAAACCCTTTATTCCCCACAGACCACTGTGGCCCAGAACCAAGACCGATAAAGACCAAACTTGGCACACAATGCCCCCCATGACCCACACTCCATCCAACTGCAGTTCAGAGGAGGACACACCATGGATAATGGGATTTCAAGTACCTCCACTCACTTCCAAAGTACCCCACCCACACATGCATCAACCTCTACATCAACACAGCAGACGGAAAGACAAAAAACATTGCATATCCACAAGCTCTGCAGAACGCCAGCAACACCACACAACAACAACTCCACAGGACGTCAACATCCCACCCACCAGAACAACCCACAACGACACAGCCATGGCCCCAACAACACCATAACTAACAACAATTCCAACCCTTACATACTCAGGTTTCCTCGCATCTCCTAAATAGGGCACGGCAACGCATGCCGGGTACAGCTAGTAAATAGTATTTAGGTGATGCCCAGTCTTTGTCTCTAAAGGCCTTCCTTCCCTTCTCGTCGGAGAAGCCGCTCTCTCTGATTCTGAAGTTTCCTGGGCAGGAGAGGGCCCGACTACAACGCCCATCCCACACAAACCCGGCCAAGAGCGATGGGAATTAGTAGTATGAGGGACCCGGAAGGCTGGAGGAGGGGGGGAGAGAATGTAACTTCTGCAAAAAGTAACTTCTGCCACGGAAGAGGGGCTGGCTTATTTACCTGAGCGTCCCGAAACTCCACCACAACATTCTCGCTGCTCCAGCGCGCCGCCATCTTGGGTTCTGCCTCCAAACAGGCCGCGGGGCACGCCGGTGATGTCACACGCGCATCAGGACGTTTCCCGCGGGGCCTGCCGGGAAGAGTAGTCTTCAGTGGGAAGGAGACTGAGCGCATGCGCACTGCGCGTCCCCTTTTCCTCCCTCCTCCTCCTCCTCAGTCGAAGCGGCAGAGTGAGGACCCTTTGCGCATGCGCCCCGCGTACAAATCTCCCCGGCGCGTGCGCGGTCGGGGGCTCCTTTATTGTGTTTCCGCATGCGCTCTGTGAGCCTCTGTTTTTTTTTTTCTCCCTCCTGACAAGCTAAGGCAGAACCGGGGAACTCTTGTAATGCGCATGCGCAGTAAGGCAACTCATGGCCTCTCTTTCCAAAGCAACGTTTGCGCATGCACTTTTTGTGCCACTGTGTGTCTGTCTCTCTCTCTCCCCCCCCCCTTCAGGAGCAGCAGAGGAAGGGAGCCTCTGCGCATGCGCAGCGCGTGCAACTCTCCCGAGCGCGTGCGCAGTCGGGCGCGCCTTTATTGTGTTTCCGCATGCGCTCTGTTGTCCTTTTTTTGCCTCCTCCTGACAAGCCTAGGCAGAAGCGGGGACTGTTGTAATACGCATGCGCAGTAAGGCGCCCCAGTGGTTTTTTTCTTTCCAAAGCACCTTTTCTGCGCATGCGCTTTTGTACCACTGTGTTGTCTCTCTCTCTCCTTTCAGGAGCAGCAGAGGAAGAGGGAGCTTTGGCGCATGCGCAGTCGATCGCCTCATTATCTTTCCTTCAGCGGCAGAGGAAGATATTTGGCGCATGCGCACCGCGTGCAAATATCCCCAGCGCGTGCGCAGTCGAGCGCCTCATTATCTTTCCTTCAGCGGCAGAGAGGAAGAGGGGATATTTGGCGCATGCGCACCGCGTGCAAATATCCCCGGCGCGTGCGCAGTCGGGCGCCTCATTGTTTTGTTTCCTTCAGAGGCAGAGGAAGAGGGAATATTGGCGCATGCGCACAAATATCCCCGGCGCGAGCACCTCACTATGCTTCCTCCAGCGGCAGAGGGGATATTTGGCGCATGCGCACTGCGTTCAAATATCCCCGGCGCGTGCGCAGTCGGGCGCCTCATTGTTTTGTTTCCTTCAGAGGAAGAGGGAATATTGGCGCATGCGCACAAATATCCCCGGCGCTAGCACCTCATTATGTTTCCTTCAGCGGCAGAGGGGATATTTGGCGCATGCGCACTGCGTGCAAATATCCCCCGGCGCGTGCGCAGTCGAGCGCCTCATTGTTTCCTTCAGCGGCAGAGGAGGAAGAGGGGATATTTGGCGCATGCGCACCGCGTGCGAATCTCCCCCGGCGCGTGCGCAGTCGAGCGCCTCATTGTTTCCTTCAGCGGCAGTGGAGGAAGAGGGGATATTTGGCGCGTGCGCAGTCGAACCCCTCATTGTTTCCTTCAGCGGCGGAGGAAGAGGGGGGATACTTGGCGCATGCGCCAAACGCGAGAGGCAGTCCGGCCGGCGGCGCGTGCGCAGTCCGGCGCCCTTATTGTCTTTTCCTTCAGCCACACAGGTGGAAGGGACCCTGGGCGCATGCGCGGGTAGCGGGAGGCAGTCCGTCCCCCGGCGCGTGCGCAGTGGGGCCCGCTATTGTCTAGTTTCCTTCCCTCCTCCTCAGGAGGAGGAGGCGGCGGCGGCGGCGGAGGCGGCGGCTGAGGAGGCTCGTCGGCCCCTCCCCCCTGGATGAGCCCCGCCGGAGGCCCGGGCCGCCCTCTGGGGCGCGGCGGAGAGGAGGAGAAGGCGGCGGCGACGAAGGAGGAGGAAGGGGAGGAGGATGCAGCAGCGGCAGTAGCAGCGGCGGCGCCGGAGGCGGCCTGGCCCCGGCCATGGGCGGCAAGCAGAGCTCCGCGGCGGCGGCAGCGGCGGCCACGGGAGGCGGAGGAGGAGGCCCCGGCGGAGCAGGCCGCGCCATGGGCCTCCGCAGCCGCTCCGTGAGCGCCGCCGCCGCGGGGGAGGCCTCCTCGGCCGCTCCTTCCTCCTCCTCCTCGGCCTCGGGCCCACCTCTCCCTCAGCCTCCTCCGCCGGCCTCCTCCTCCTCCTCGGCCGCAGGCCCCGCCCCCTTCTCCCATGGCAACGGTATCCAGGAGACGGGCGGAGGGGGAGGGGGCCCGCCTGCCCCCCGCGACGGGGTGCTCTACCTGGGCGCGCGCGCCTCCTCCGCCCTCGCCGACGCCCTCCCCATACACCTCGGGCCCCGGTGGTTCGGCGCCTCCCACGGCGGTGAGTCTGCCTCCCCGGGACGTGGGCATAGCGGGAGGGGTGCGGGCACCGTCAGGCCTTCCTCAAGGCCTCCAGGGGAGGGGGCACTGCGCTACAGGTGGAAGGGGGACCCCAAAGTGCCGCCCATTTGGAGAGGGAGGGGTGGAGGCACAGTCAGACCTCTCCCGACAGATGGCCGCCCTCCCAGTATGGCCTCAACGCCTTTAGAGGAGGGGCACTGCCCTACAGGTGGAAGGGGGACCCCAAAGTGCCGCCCATTTGGAGAGGGAGGGGTGGAGGCACAGTCAGACCTCTCCCGACAGATGGCCGCCGTCCCAGTATGAACTCAACGCCTTTAGAGGAGGGGCACTGCCCTACAGGTGGAAGGGGGACCCCAAAGTGCCACCCATTTGGACGGGGAGGGGTGGAGGCACAATCAGACCTCTCCTGACAGATGGCCACCGGGGGGACCCCAAAGTGCCGCCCATGAGGACAGGGAGGGTGGAGGCACAATCAGACCTCTCCTGACAGATGGCCACCGTCCCAGTATGGCCTCAACGCCTTTAGAGGAGGGGCACTGCCCTACAGGTGGAAGGGGGACCCCAAAGTGCCACCCATTTGGACAGGGAGGGGTGGAGGCACAGTCAGACCTCTCCCGACAGATGGCCACCCTCCCAGTATGGCCTCAAGGCCTCCAGAGGTGGAAGGGGACCCCAAAGTGCCGCCCATTTGGAGAGGGAGGGGTGGAGGCACAATCAGACCTCTCCCGACAGATGGCCACCGTCCCAGTATGGCCTCAACGCCTTTAGAGGAGGGGCACTGCCCTACAGGTGGAAGGGGGACCCCAAAGTGCCGCCCATTTGGAGAGGGAGGGGTGGAGGCACAGTCAGACCTCTCCCGACAGATGGCTGCCATCCCAGTATGGCCTCAAGGCCTCCAGGGGGACCCCAAAGTGCCGCCCATTTGGACAGGGAGGGGTGGAGGCACAATCAGACCTCTCCTGACAGATGGCCACCATCCCAGTATGGCCTCAAGGCCTCTAGAGGTGGAAGGGGACCCCCAAAGTGCCGCCCATTTGGGGAGGGAGGGGTGGAGGCACAATCAGACCTCTCCTGACAGATGGCTGCCATCCCAATATGGTCTCAAGGTCTCCAGAGCAGGGGACACTGCCCTACAGGTGGAAGGGGACCCCCAAAGTGCCACCCATTTGGAGAGGGAGGGGTGGAGGCACAGACAGACCTCTCCCGACAGATGGCCGCCATCCCAGGTGGAAGGGGGACCCCCAAAGGACATCTAGTCCGGCCCTATTTGGAAGCAGAGTTAGGGAGATAGAAGACCATCATCCCAGTATGCCCGACAGAAAGCCCATCTGGAGAGGGCACTGCCAATACAGGGGTTAGGTGGGGAGGCACAATCAGACCTCTCCCGACAGATGGGCATCATCCCAGTGTGGTTTCAAGGCCCTCAGAGGAGGAGGCACTGGCAATGAGGGGTTAGGGAGGCACAATCAGACATTCCCGACAGATGGTCACCATCCCAATATGGTCTCAAGGTCTCCAGAGGAGGAGGCACTGCCCTACAGGTGGAAGGGGACCCCCAAAGTGCCACCCATTTGGAGAGGGAGGGGTGGAGGCACAGACAGACCTCTCCCAGCAGATGGCCGCCATCCCAGGTGGAAGGGATCCTCAAGGCCTCCAGAGGTGGAAGGGGACCCCCAAAGTGCCACCCATTTGGAAAGGGAGGGGTGGAGGCACAATCAGACCTCTCCCGACAGATGGCCGCCGTCCCAGTATGGCCTCAAGGCCTTTAGAGGAGGGGCACTGCCCTACAGGTGGAAGGGGGACCTCCAAAGGACATCTAGTCCGGCCCTATTTGGAAGCAGAGTTAGGGAAACCCTAACCCATTACCCCAGTATGGTTTAAAGCCCATCAGAGGAGGAGGCACTGCCAATGAGGGGTTAGGGATGCACAATCAGGCCTCTCCCGACAGATGGGCATCATCCCAGGGTGGTTTCAAGGCCTTCAGAGGAGGAGGCAATGCCCTACAGGTGGAAGGGGACACCCAGAGTACATCTATTCTGACCTGACCACCATCCCAGTGTGGTTCCAAGTCCTCCATTGAAGGAGATGCTACAATATAGTTAGAAGGGAGCCCCCAAAGGACGTCTACTCTGACCCTGTTTGGAAATGGATGGAGAGAGACACAATCAGGCCTCTCCCGACAGATGGTCATCATCCCAGGGTGGTTTTGAGGCCTTCAGAGAGGGAGGCACTGCCTTACGTGTTGAAGGGAGACCCCCCAAGGGATATCTAGTCCGACCCTGTTTGGAAATTGATTGAGGGGGACACAATCAGACCTCTCCCGACAGATGGTCATCCCAGTATGGTTTAAAGGCCTCCAGAGAAGGAGGCACTACTATACAGGTGGAAGGGAACCCCCAAAGGCCATCTAGTCCGACCCCATTTGGCAGTGGAGCTAGGGAGCTAGAGGACCATCATCCCAGTATGGTTTAAAGGCCTCCAGAGAAGGAGGCACTCCCATACAGGTGGAAGAAGACCCCCAAAGGCCATCTAAACTGACCTGGTCACCATCCCAGTGTAGTTTAAAGGACGCACTCCAATACAGGAGGAAGGAGACTAGCAAAGGCCTTCTAGTCTTCACCCCATTTGGCAGTGGAGGGAGGGAGACACAATGAAACCTCTCTTGATAGGTGGCCATCATCCCAGTATGATTTAGTGGCCTTCAGAAAAGCAGAGACTGTCATACAGATGGAAGGGGATCCCCAAAGGCCACCCAGTACAACCCCATGCAAACCAGGAAGGCACAATCAAAGCTTTCTTGACAGATGGCCATCCAGCCCGACTGCTTAAAAATCTCCAATGAAGGGGAGCCCAACAGGCCTCTAAGCAGCATCGTCTGCTGTCAAACAACTCTGACCCCAAACACCCTCCCTCCGGTTCATATGGAATATCTTTTACTATATGTTGAATCCTTCTACCTTATGACTTTCCCAAGCATTAGTGGTCTTTTCTGACAAACCATCCATTCTCGTGATATGTCCAAAATACAACAGCCTCAGTCTTGGCTTAGCCATCTAGGCTTGCAGTCAGCCACAGCGCCTGGTGTTTATTGCAGTCTCCATAATAATAATAATAACTCCTGGTGTTTATTGCAGTATCCCTTCTCAGCTTCTGCTGAGAATGGACGGCAGGCTGGATACCGTACCCGATTGTTTCCATCAATGCCTCGAAGCCGTGACTGGATGGCTGCGTGCCAGCCGGCTGAAGGTGAATCCGTCGAAGACGGAGATCTTGTGGCCCGGTTGCCCTGGGTTGGATGAGTGCCGGTTGCCTACCCTGGATGGCGAGCAACTTAGCCCGTCACCCTTGGTTAAGAGCTTAGGTGTTAAACTGGACTCCTTGCTGACCATGGAGGCCCAGGTCTCCATGGTCAGCAAGACGTCGTTTTTCCACCTACGACAGGCTAGGCGACTGGCCCCCTACCTGTCCAGGGATGACCTGGCCACGGTGATCCAAGCGACGGTCATCTCAAGACTGGACTACTGTAACGCCCTCTACGTTGGCCTTCCCTTGTCGACAATCCGGAAACTCAAGTTGGTGCAGAATGCTGCGGCTCGCTTGCTGGTGGGAGCACCAGTGAGGGAGCACATCACTCCCATCCTCCGGCAACTGCACTGGCTTCCCATCGAGTACCGGATTGCCTCCAAGGTGTTGGTTTTAACCTTTAAGGCCTTGTACGGTTTGGGGCCTGTGTACCTGAGGGACCGCCTTACCCCGTACGTTCCCCCGAGATCACTGCGCTCGGAAGAGCAAAATTTGTTGGTGGTTCCATCGTCCTGCTCCTGCCACCTGTCTAGCACTAGACAGAGAGCTTTCTCTGCTGTGGCTCCAGTACTCTGGAACTCGCTCCCTGAGCATATTCGAGCGATCCCTGAACTCCTTCCCTTTTGAAGGCTTTTTTCAGGCTAGCGTTTGGCTAAACCCAAATGTGATTGGCTCGTCCTGCTTCAGTTAAAGAATTGTTGACCCGTTCCATCTCGGTTATGTTTTTACTATGTGTTTTTATTGTATGTTTTATTATATGTTTGCAATTGTGATCCGCCCCGAGCCTGCAGGGAGGAGCGGAATATAAAACCGAAGAAATAAATAAATAATAATAATAATAACAGCCACAGTGCCTGGTGTTTATTGCAGACTCTGTTCTAATAATAATAGCTCCTGGTGTTTATTGCAGTCTCCCTTCTAATAATAATAACAACAACAACAGCCACAGTGCCTGGTGTTTATTGCAGACTCTGTTCTAATAATAATAGCTCCTGGTGTTTATTGCAGTCTCCCTTCTAATAATAATAATAACAGCCACAGTGCCTGGTGTTTATTGCAGACTCTGTTCTAATAATAATAGCTCTTGGTGTTTATTGCAGTCTCCCTTCTAATAATAATAATAATAATAACAACAACAGTCACAGTGCCTGGTGTTTATTGCAGTCTCCCTTCTAATAATAATAAATTATTATTTTATTACCTGCTTCTCTTTGTGGCTCGGGGCGGGTTACAGCATAATTTAAACATAAGAACTGTAAACATTCTATAAATATACATATTTGTATAAGAGATTCATGTTTCTGTAAAATATTGAAGTACTCAGGACAGAGAGTTTGAAATTCATGCTTAAATCCGGCTGGGTAGGCCTGCTGGAAGAAATAGGTCTTTTGATGGGTTTTAGCTTTACCCATGGCTCACCCTGCTTGGCTTCCAAGACCAGATGGGATTTGGGGCCTGTAGTAGTGTATTTAGGCCAGTAGCCCTTGGTTTGAATAATGTCAGGGGCTTAAAAGTTTACTTTGATGTGTCTTAGTACAAAAAGGAATCCATCCTTTGCTTTTGGACGCCCTTTCCTTCTGGAGAAAAACAGTGCTCTCCTTAGAATTGATACAACTATATTTAAAGCACGGCATTCATCTCCAGATGCCCTTTGCTTAAGCCGGAAAAAGGGACTTCGTAACTGTTAATGCAAAGCAAAGATAGGTGCCAGTTGAGGACTTCACAGCTTGCAGACCTTGTGGTTTTCCTTGCCCTCTTCTTGCAGAGACATCTGGCTACAGGATGCAGGGCTCGGCGGATCTTTGGTATTAATCCATTGGGAGGTGTTAACCGAGGGGATGTTGAATTGGAAAGGTCAGGACTGAACTGAAAGTCTAAAATATATAGGAGAAGCTTCTGTGAGTCACGGGGCTGAGCTTCTGTTTGTGGAGATGCTTGAGGAAAGTCTTCCCAAGTGAAATAAAACTGGAAGTCCACATATGTGACCCTTCCGCATTACAGAATAACCTGTATTTACTTGAGTGTAATGTGCCATCGAATCTAATGTTTTAAAACCCTGAAACCGAAAAAAGTATTAACTGGTGAATGTAATGAACAGCAGCAAAAGGCATACTCAACAATGATAAGAAAACCTTGGGGTGCGTCTATACCAGTGTTTTTCAACCTTTTTTTTTTTTGAGTCGTGGCACATTTTTTACATTTACAAAATCCTGGGGCACACCACCAACCAAAATGACACTCTAACTTACTATATTGAACTATACTGTAATATTATTAGTACTATTACAAGTAATATAACATATATAATTTCAATATTGTATTCTTTTAAAAAGTGTTATCTTGTATTACATTATAATAATATAAATATTATAGGTACATACAATATATCAGTGTTTCCCAACCTTTTTTGAGCCGCGGCACATTTTTTACATTTACAAAATCCTGGGGCACACCACCAATCAAAATGACACAAAATGACACTCTAACACAGTAATACATATAGTTAATATGTTTTTAAATGTATTTATACACTCAGTGTGAAACCTGGGCCTGTTTCGATGAACACAACATAGATATCCTGGCAGGAATGGCAGAAAGACACAAACTTCCCACACAGAACTCCCATAACCAAGAGAAAATACTATTAAGAGTTTGGTGGGCATTGACCTTGAGTTTTGGAGTTGTAGTTCACCTATATCCAGAGAGCACTGTGGACTCAAACAATGTTGGATCAGGACCAAACTTTGCATGAATACACAATATGCCCAAATGTGAACACAGATGGAGTTTGGGGAAAATAGACCTTGACATTTGGGAGTTACAGTTTCTGGAGGGGGCTCGAAAGTCCCGCAGTTTCCCACTCACTTAGGTTGCCCCACCCACCCCGCCAGGCTTGAATTGGGGTAGTTGAGAGCAGGAGCCTCACTCACCACCTGCGCACCGGGTGGGCATCTCGGGGCTGGCGAAGGGGCAGGCAGGGAGCCGGAGGGAGGCCGAGAGCGGTTTCACACGCACCGAGGAGGAGGGGGAGGAGCGGGGCTGGTGCTGTACTGAACCATTAGGCCTGGGGGGGGGTCTCTACTTGTTTCGATGAACACAACATAGATATCCTGGCAGGAATGGCAGAAAGACACAAACTTCCCACACAGAACTCCCATAACCAAGAGAAAATACTATTAAGAGTTTGGTGGGCATTGACCTTGGGTTTTGGAGTTGTAGTTCACCTATATCCAGAGAGCACTGTGGACTCAAACAATGTTGGATCAGGACCAAACTTTGCATGAATACACAATATGCCCAAATGTGAACACAGATGGAGTTTGGGGAAAATAGACCTTGACATTTGGGAGTTACAGTTTCTGGAGGGGGGGGGGGGCTCGAAAGTCCAGCAGTTTCCCTCTCACTTAGGTTGCCCCTCCCTCCCCGCCAGGCTTGAATTGGGGTAGTTGAGAGCAGGAGCCTCACTCACCACCTGCGCACCGGGTGGGCATCTCGGGGCTGGCGAAGGGGGCGGGCAGGGAGCCGGAGGGAGGCCGAGAGCGGTTTCACACGCACCGAGGAGGAGGGGGAGGAGCGGGGCTGGTGCTGTACTGAACCATCCCGCATTAGGCCTGGGGGGGGGTCTCTACTTGGGGAAAGGGAGGCGGGCCTTCCCAATTCATGGAGAGGGAGGGACCAAGTAGACAACGGGTGGGGAGGGGGGGTATTTGTAATTTTGTGCCTTTATCGAGGTAGGTTTCTTAGGGTTTTTATACTTCAACACACTAGACTCTCCCCCCTCCTCTCCTGGAGGTCCCAATTTCCCAAGGCACACCTGATGATCGCTCACGGCACACTAGTGTGCCCCGGCACACTGGTTGGGAAACACTGCAATATATTATCAGTAAAACACAGGAGTTAATCCTGACTGTTATCATTACTCTCATAGTCAATAACAATATAAGCCATGACTATGACAAATACTGATTATATAACAATATAATAGCATATACTAAGGGAAATAATGTTATGTTAATACATAGTTCATAATAATATTAATAATAATATAGCCCATGAGGCTCCTGTCACGTCACAGTCTCTGAGGCCCGGTAGGCCGTTCGGGTACCTGCCCGGAGGTGAGCCCCGTTGTTCCCCACGTCGTGGCAGCAGTGGGTGAAGAGGCAGTAGAGCCGCGGGTAGGAGAGGAAGCCCGTGAAGGCGGTGGTGCCGCCTGCCAGGCTCAGGCTCAAGGGCTCCACCGCCCCAGCCGGCCGGACCAGCACCAGCCCCGCCGCCAAGCCCAGCACTGCCTGGCACATCCGCCGCCACATCGCCTCAGTTGAGGCACTTCTTCTCCACTGCCGTCCCCTCAGGGAAGGCGCTTCCGGTCCCGCCGCCTCCGCTGCCACCATCTTGGTGCCAGGTGGGAGTTCAAGGCCACCGCAACGGGATTGGCCCGTGGGGAATAAAGGGGCGTGGCTTATTCAAGACTCAAGAGGTTCCAATTTCCCACAGCATACCTGATGATCGCTCACGGCACACTAGTGTGCCGCGGCATACTGGTTGGGAAACACTGGTCTATACTGCCCAATGAATGCACTTTAATTGCCTTGGTTCAATTCTATGGAGTAATGGGTGCTGTAGTTTTACAAGACCTTGAGCCTTCTCTGCCAAAGAAAGTTGATACTTCACCAAACCACAAATCCCAGCATTGCATAGAGTTTAGTGATGACAATTAAATTACAGATGACATCCCTCAAATAGAAGCTCCAGGGGCATCTCCTGAAACAGCTTCCCCTATTGCTTTGGTTCAGCACTAAGATTACCTATTGTGCGAATCTAATATGCACCTTGGTTTTGGCAAGGTAATTCAGCCAAAAAAGGTGAGTGTTAGATTTGAGTAAATGCAATATAGCACTTGCATTCCACTTTTAACTGAAAATCCAGCGGGAGCATGGGACTTGCAGTTTGCTGGCAGAGAATACTAAACAACCCATGGAATTACAAAGGCCAGGATTCCATAGGAGTAGTAGACTTCGAAATACACTCAAAGTTTGAAAGTCTCTTGCTTTTTAAAAAAAAGACATTTTGCACCTTTCAAAGGTGAATGCTGTTGACGTCAAGTCAAGCTGCTTTGAGTCTCCTTGTAGAAAAAATGGGGTATAAATAAACATAACAATAATTATAATCAGATGGCCATCTGTCAGGGGTGCTTTGCATGCGATTTTCCTGCTTCTTGGCAGGGGGTTGGACTGGATGGTCCACAAGGTCTCATCCAAACTCTATGATTCTAATAATAATAAACATAATAATCACAATCATTAAAAAATCAGCATAGTGATCTTGTTGGCTGTGTACTAATCAAGTAATAATTGTTTTGGTGAATGAGAAGCCCCCAAGTCGCTCTGCCCTCCATTATCCTGTTCAGGACTTGCAAAATCAGGGCAGACATAACTTTCCCGATGGAGTATGCCCATCTGTAGGGTGGTTTTCTCCCGTTTTTGCTCCTTTTAACTCTCCAAACATTAGTGTCTTTCCTAATGAGCCATATTTTACGATGTCGCCAAAGTACTGTTTTGGCTTCTAGGAGGTTACTGCTCTTGAAACTTCCCAGGAGATATAGTTTACTTGTATTGCCAGAAAAAAGGGGGATCTGAGTGGTGCATATACTCCCAAGCCTGGTCCCCTAAGAAATAGCCTTGGAGCCACATGCAACACAGGCCAAACTTGGTTTGAAATCGTTTTCTGTTTCCTTTCTGTTTGATCAGAGGTGTCAAATTGTAGATAATTAATATATTAATTAAAACATGTACATCAGTAAGCTTGAAAGTGATTATTTCTCGTGATGTGCAGCAGAATTTTGAATATACCACTTTCTACAGCAGTGTTTCCCAACCTTTTTTGAGCCGCGGCACACTTTTTCCATTTGCAAAATCCTGGGGCACACCACCAATCAAAATGACACAAACTGACACTCTTAACACAGTCATACATATAGTTAATATGTTTTTAAATGTATTTATACACTCAGTGTGAAACCTGGGCCTGTTTCGAACAACACAACATAGATATCCTGGCAGGAGTGGCAGAAAGACACAAACTTCCCACACAGAACTCCCATAACCAAGAGAAAATGCTATAAGAGTTTGGTGGGCATTGACCTTGAGTTTTGGAGTTGTAGTTCACCTATATCCAGAGAGCACTGTGGACTCAAACAATGTTGGATCAGGACCAAACTTGGCATGAGTACTCAATATGCCCAAATATGAACGCAGATGGAGTTCAGGGGAAATAGACCTTGACATTTGGGAGTTGTAGTTGCTGGGATTTATAGTTCTCCTACAATCAAAGAGCATTCTGAACCCCACCAATGATAGAACTGGGCCAAACTTCCCACACAGAACCCCCAGGAGGCAAGAGGAGGTCTCTACTTGGGGAAAGGGAGGTGGGCCTTCCCAATGCATGGAGAGGGAGAGACCAAGTAGACAACGGGTGGGGAGGGGGGTGTTTGTGCCTTTATCGAGGTAGGTTTCTTAGGGTTTTTATACTTCAACACACTAGACTCTTCCCCTCCCCCCCTTTCCTGGAGTTTCCAATTTCCCACGGCACACCTGATGATCGCTCACGGCACACTGGTTGAGAAACACTGTTCTAGAGAACCCTTTCTTTAGTTTAGTGCTCTGTGGCAAGAGGAATGGAAAGTTTTGGATGAAAGAGACCCATTTCCTTTCTGAGAGAAGCAGAGGGGGTTTTCCCAGCTGCCCTGAAAGCAGCCAGAGAGAAAGGATCTTTGAAGCTCATCCTGTACTATGTTGGGTATCCATCTAAGAAGAGCACATAGACATGCTGCAGAGGTCTCTCTCTCTCTCTCTCTCTCTCTCTCTCTCTCTCTCTCTCTCTTGCATGGAACAGATATGCAAAAACTGAACGGTATCTGCAGGCAAGGCACTTTGTAAGCAGCTACTGCCAGGAAGTGGAGGAAGTTGCTTTCATCTTGCCAGCTGATTACATTTTAGTCATCTTATCTGATCCTTGCTTAATTGATTTAAAATATCAATTAAGCTAGAAGATGTCAGCAAATTGGAAGTGTACTGGATCCTTCCAAGCTTATTTCCTGCTCTGTTATATCGAGCTGTTTGTTTGCTTGACTTTTTTTTTAACCATGCCAAAAAATTGGGTTGGTGTTACATATGGGAAGACGCTCCCTGCCATCCCGTTTATTTTCGCAACTATGTCTTCTCCTTTGGATTTTGTTCGTTGTCTATTTTGCGAGGAGGATGGTGTATAATCATCACTTCACAACGCTCAAAAGAGTTTGCCATACAGTCATTACATTCAACCCCTGGCCCTTGATTTAGCATGGCATGTTCAAGAAGGGTCTCTGGTTTGTTTGGCACCCATGCTCCTGCATACAAGTCTTAATGTTTTGAATATGGATCCAGGGGTTTTTATTTCTGGGTTGTTGTGAGTTTTCTGGGCTGTGTGGCCATGTTCCAGAAGCATTATCTCCTGATGTTTCGCCTGCATCTATGACAGTCATCGTCAGAGGTTATGAGGTCTTTCTGTTTGCTTTCTGTCTTGAATTCTTTCAATTTCCTGCCAAGATAGAATGAATAATAATGATGGTGTTGACTGGAATAGTTGATCAGTTCTGTATAAATTGCTTCTTCTTTTGTTGCATGTCTTATTTATTTATTTATGATATTTATATGCCGCCCTTCCCACCCTGAAGGGGACACAGAGCGGCTCACAAGTAATATACAATAAATAACAATAAATACAATAAAAAGGTCTGAAAAACCTGGCTTATCTTTGAGTATATATGGTATTAGATATCTATATGTATATAGTAGGGGTGCCCACACTTTTTTAGCTTGCGAGCTACCTTTCTAACAACCAAGTCAAAAAGATCTTCCTGGCATGCTCCTGGTTCTCCGCTGCGCACGTGCTCCTGCCGCCACCTTCAACCTGCACGGGGCTTCTTTTGCCAAAATGAGGCTTTAGTGGGCGGGCCCTGGCGCTCGTCTCTTGCCACGCATGGTGTGGTGACGTGACCGCCCATTGGTTGCTGCTGGGGGGCGGGAGCAAGGCGATGGCGCACGCAGGGATAGGATGCGAGGCTGCGGGAGGGAGGGAGTGTCACCAAGGGCCGGGGCGAGTGAGAGACAGGGCGGAGCGCGAGGCAGGGCCCCGTCCAGGCTTCACTCACCGGCGTCAAGGGCGCACTCGTCAGCTGCAGCCCCACCGCGGGGACCATCCTCCTCCAGTGAGGCCTTCTCTCACACACACACACACTCCCTCCCGCAGCCTCGCATCCTATCCCTGCGCGCACCTTCGCCTTGCTCCCCCCCCCCAGCAGCAACCAATGGGCGGTCACGTCACTACACCGTGCGTGGCAAGAGACGAACGCCAGGGCCCGCCCACTAAAGCCTCATTTTGGCAAAAGAAGCCCCGCACAAGTGGAAGGCGGCGGGAGTGCATGCGGGGTGCGCGCTCACAGAAGCACCCCATCCGGCTGCGAACTACCTCAAATGGACTTGGGATCGACTAGTCGATCGCAATCGACTTCCTGAGCACCCCTGGTATATAGGATTTGCAAAAACCTGCAAACATATGACTTCAAATGGATTCTGGTTCATGGCAACCCTATGATGGTGGGTTTGTTTTTTTTTAGCAAGATCTATTATTAATAGTTGGGTTGCCTTTGCCTTTCTCTGAGGCTGAGAAAGTGTAACTTACCCAAGTGAGTTTCTGTGAGTGGAGATTGGAACCTTGCTCTCCAAAGCCAACACTCAAACCACTACGTTGCCTCTAGATTTCTACCTCTCATTGCCTGGACTCCGAATCCTGCGTAGATTGTTTACAGCTGCGATGTCTTCTTCATTTGACATCTGATCTCATGAGACGTACCTGATGCAGCTGATTAACGACCGGTGTCTTCGGAGGCCAAATAATTAGGCTGATCCCCCAATTAATACTTTCCATCGCTTGATGTCTCCCTAAGCAACTGGACACTCCTCTGCTCTGTCGGTGTCGCAGGATGTGGTGTGCCCTGCTGTTGTGGCTCTGGTTTTTAATTTCTTCTTCCAAGAGGAGTGAAGGTCATATCTCGCACAAGACTTATCTCCCATCTGCTCACAGCCACTTTTCCTCATTGCTTTGACAGAAGATCCCCAGTTCTTGGCTATAAGTTCTGGAATGAAGGAGAGGAAAGCTCTTGCAAAAAATTAAAAGGGGATGTGGGGTTGCTTTTGGCTTTTGTTTTCTACCATAATCACCGCTCACCATCTTCTTACAGCACAGCAGTATTTATTTATTTATTTATCGTGTCAGGAGCGAACCAAACAATTGTATTGTATTTTTTTAAAAACACACACAAATTTTGCAGACATGGCATTCTATTAAATGTCCTTTGACCATTAGCTGGCCACTTGGAGTGCCTCTGGTGTTGCTATAAGAAGGTTCTCCATTGTGCATGTGGTAGGGCTCAGGTTGCATTGTATTAGACGGTCCGTGGTTTGCTCTTCTCCGCACTCGCATGGTGTGGGCTCCACTTTGTGTTCCCATTTCTTAAGGTTGGATCTGCATTTTGTGGTGCCAGAGTGCCTTCCAAGTCGCCCAGTTGTCTGTGTGCCCAGGAGGGAGTCTCTCATTTGGTATCAGTTACTGATTGAGCTTCTGGGTTTTAGCCTGCCACTTTTGGACTCTCGCTTGCTGAGGTGTTCCAGCGAGTGTCTCTGTAGATCTTAGAAAACTATGTATTGATTTAAGTTGTTGGCGTGCTGGCTGATATCCAAACAGGGGATGGGTCGGAGATGTCACTGTCTTGGTCCTTTTACTATTGGTTGCTCCTTCCTAGCGGATGTCAGGTGGTGCAGTACCGGCTAAACAGTGCAATTTCTCCAGTGGTGTAAGGTGCAGATATCCCGTGATAATGCGGCATGTCCCATTAAGATCCACATCCACTGTTTTAACGTGGTGAGATGGGTTCCACATTGGGCATGCGTATTCAGCAGCAGAGTAGCAAAGCACAAGGGCAGATGTCTTCACTGTATCTGGTTGTGATCCCCAGGTTGTGCCATTCAGCTTTCATATGATATTGTTTCTAGCACCCACTTTTTGCTTGACATTCAGGCAGTGCTTCAAAATTGACCAGAAGTGATAGCATAGCACTGTGATGTTTAGTATATAGTCGGTTTCCAGTTGGACCGCAGTTACCTGAAATCATTCATGTGACCAAATGTCATTAGACTTCCTGATTTCTGATCCCAGGTTACCACAGAATTGCTAGGTATTTGTTAGGTCCTCCAGTTCAACTGTATGGTTCCATTTAGAGGAAGCATACCATAGAGTTGTTTGACCTAGCAAATTCTCAGAGGCAGTCCACCCCCCCCCCCCCCAATGAAACCGTGGCTATTGGTTTTAAGCATTTATCTGTCTTATTGTAGACAGTGCTCTATGCAAGTGTTTCCCAACCGGTGTGACGGACCTCCTGCTGTGCCGCGAGAAAAGCTCTCTGCCCCCTTCCTTCCCCCCTCCTCCTGCCAAACTCCTGCTGCTTGGGGAAGGAGGAGGAAGGGCCGGGTGGCGGCAAAAAAAAAAGAAGAAGGGGCCGGGGTGCCGGCTCCTTCAGCCGTTTCCCCAGCCAGCCTCCAATCCGCCATGACTCTCGCCCCTCGCTCGCTGAAGCCGCTAGGAGGAGGAGCCCCGCCCACTGAAGCCCGTCCACCACTCATGCTCCTCCTCCTCCGCGCGGCCTGGCTCCGCCTCCTCCCCCGGCGTCAACTCTCCCACAGCTTCTCCAGCCTTGAGGGGGCAGTGCCAATGCTGGCTTGGCACTGCCCCAAAGCGGCTGGCAGAGCTGAAGCAGGGGCGGGGCACAATGCTGGTCTTCGGCACTCCCACAGGTTCGCCAGCCTTGAGGGCAGTGCCACGCCAGCGGTGGCAGAGCCAGCACAATGCTGGCTTGGCACTGCCCCCTCAAGGCTGGAGAAGCTGTGGGAGAGCTGAAGCCGGGGAGTGGGTGGGGCATGGCACCACCTGGCTCCGCCTCCTCCCCCCGGCTTTGGCACTCCCAGCAGCTGCTCCCAGCAGGCCACCATCACCCAGCCGTTCTTTACTGTGTTAGAGTGCCATTCTGTGTCATTTTGGTTGGTGGTCTGCCCCCGAATTTTTTAAATGTTAAAATTGTTCCGCGGCTAAAAAAAAGGTTGGGAAACACTGCTCTATGCAGTCATGTTGGCCACATGACATTGGAGATGTCTATGGACAACTCCAGCTCTTTGGCTTAGAAACTGAGATGAGCACCATCCCCAAAGTCGGACACGACTAGACTTAATGTCAGGGAAAACCTTTAGTTTTACTTTACTATTGTAGACATAGTTCCAAGACTTTGGGATCATCTACTGCTTTCTCATTCCTATTCTTCTCTTCTGCAGGGAAACATTCCTAGTGGTTTACATAAGGTTTCCAGGCATGCTCCAATCCAGGCATTAAACTGACCCAGACTCAGCATAATTATAGCATCATTTGCTTTCAGACCATGCTGTAGGACTTTGGGTTAGTCACTGCCCCAGTTTCTTTGCCCAGAAAATAGAATAGATGGCAGGTTTCTGCTCTATTTTGTAGGTTTGCTTCACGAATCCAGGCAGATGGTGTTGCAGGAGAGCATATCGGCCTGTTCCAAAAATTCCGCCTGAGAAATATATTTCAGGAGAACCTAGAGAAGTTAACGGGAGGTGATTTGAAAACTCCCTTGCCTAAACATGCCAGAGTGCATTCGTTTGGGAGTGGAACTGGTTTGGCCAAGCTTTTAAAGAATGCTTTTGCTCGCTTCAGGCACCCAGGCAAACGGCTATTTATGTAAGCCTTCCCAAACTGTTAGTATTTCCTATAAGAGAGATGGAGTTTCAATGCATAGCGTGGGATTGGTAACCTATCCAAGTATGTGATGATCCTAAAGCTTACCACTCCCTTGGCTTAATCTCTGAAAGCAGGCCTGGATTATTATTATTATTTATTTATTTCCAACATTTCTACCCCGCTCTTCTCTACCCCCGAGGGGGGACTCAGAGCGGCCTAACAAAGGCACAAGTCGATGCCAACATAATAAAATACAATATAAAACCAAAAACATATAGCATTAAAATATATTAAAATACAATTAACATTATCACAACATACCCATTCACTTAAGTTAAAAACAGTGTTCCGTCCTTAACAGGAGACTTGAGCCATATCCATCAACTTGCCATTACAATCCAGTCCAAAGTGCTGCCTTGTGCTAATGTGCAAATGCCTGATCCCACAGCCAGGATTTCACATTTTTCCTGAATGCCAGGAGGGATGGGGTTGAAGCGCGTTCCACAGATGGGGAGCCGCCACTGAGAAGGCGTTCCACCCCAGACTGTGTTTGGAGCCACCACATTTATATTGGCCCTGTACAATGTGACGTTGGTCCCCACCAATATCTATCTTTGAGAAGTTGGCGGGAGCGAGAGCAGGGCCTCCCTGGATGATCTTAAATTACGAGGTGGGACGTAGAGGCTGATGCATTCGAACAAGTAAGCTGGGTCAGAACCGTATAGAGCTTTAAAGGTCAAAACCAGCACTTTGAATTGAGCTCGGAAATGGACAGGCAGCCAGTGGAGCTGACACAACAGGGGGTGGTATTCTCCCTGTATGTAGCTCCTGTTAGTAATCTGGCTGCCGCCTGTTGGACTAGTTGTAATTTCTGAACTGTCTTCAAAGGCAGCCCCACGTAGAGTGGGTAATCTATTTGGGATGTGACCAGAGAGTGGACGACCGTAGCCAGATCAGACTTCCCAAGGTACGGGCGCAGCTGCCGCACGAGTCTTAACTGTGCAGAAGCTCCCCTGGCCACCGCCAAGACCTGGGCTTCCAGGCTCAGCAATGAGTCCAGGATCACTCCCAAGGTGCGAACCTGCATCTTCAAGGGGAGCGTAACCCCGTCCAACACAGGCTGTAACCCTAAGCCCTGTTCGGCCTTTCGACTGACCAGGAGGACCTCTGTCTTGTCTGGATTCAGTTTCAATTTGCTAGCCCTCATCCAGCCCGACACAGCAGCCAAGCACCGGTTCAAAGTCTGAACAGCCTCCTTGGTGACAGGTGGGAAGGTGGGAAGGAGTTATCTGCGTACAGATAACACCTTGCTCCTAAATTCCGAATGATCTCTCCCAGTGGTTTCATGTAGATGTTAAATAACATTGGGGACAGTACTGAGCCCTGAGGGACTCCACAAGATAAAGGTTGTGGAGCCGAACAGGTGTCACCCAGTAACACCTTCTGGGTATAACCTTCTGCTTTCCTCTCCATCGGTGTACTTCCCTTCCTTTTGGTTTTGTTCTGAAACCATCTTGACTCGTAGATGGGACTTCCTTGAGTCATGGAAATGTCAATTTCCTTTGAGCTTTTCCTTTGGATGCCTACCACAGCAGACAGAGGGCGTTTGGCATTTAGCATCTAAGTAATAATGTGGCTTTTGAGTTTCTCTTCTTCCCAACATGGGAAGTGCTTTGGGCAGCAGCAAGGTAGCAGAAGTCCTTTATAGCAAAGGCAGTGTGCACATTTAAAGCTTGATACCAGGAGTGATCAGACAGAAGAACCAGGGGGCATGAAACGTGTACTTGCATGTGGCAGGACATTTCTCAGAGCGTGGCTTTCGGCATGAGTTTTCTGCAACTGATGGGAAAGTCCTTGGAGAGAAGGTGTGAGCTAATGGTTCCTGACGTCTTTGCTTGCTTGTTCAACATCATCTATTCTGTTGCTTGCAAATCCTGAGGGTTAAAGAGATTGCAAATCCTTTTGGTGTGTTTCTGTCGAGCATTTGAACCCCATTCCTTATCCCAGTGTTTCCCAACCAGAGTGCTGTGGCACACTAGTGTGCCGTGAGCGATCACCAGGTGTGCCTTGGGAAATTGGAACCTCCAATACCCTTTCTTCCCCCTCCTGCCGAACACTTTTTCTTCTCCACTCGGGCTCCCTTCTTCCCAGCCTCGCTCTGCTTGCTTTGCCTCGCTTTGCTCACGCTGTCGCTTCTGCGGGAGGGGGGAGGGAGGAAGACGTGACCCGTGGGGCCGCTACTGCTCAGACTCGCCCAACGTCTTCCTCCCTCCCCTCCACAGTGCTCTCTGGATATAGGTGAACTACAACTCCAAATCTCAAGGTCAATGCCCACCAAACTCTTATGGTATTTTCTCTTGGTTATGGTAGTTCTGTGTGGGAAGTTTGATTCCATTCCATCATTGGTGAAGTTCAGAATGCTCTTTGATTGCAGGTGAACTATAACTCCTAGCTGTTGAGCAAGACCTTCGTGTGTCTTTCTGCCATTCCTGCCAGGATATCTATGTTGTTTTCATTGAAACAGGCCCAGGTTTCACACGGAGTGTATAAATACATTTAAAAACATATTAACTATATGTATTACTGTGTTAGAGTGTCATTGTGTGTCATTTTGGTTGGTGGTGTGCCTCAGGATTTTGTAAATGTAAATGAGCGGTGGATGGGCTTCAGTGGGCGGGGCTCCTCAGTGAGTGAGGGGTGAGAGTCATGGCGGGAGTCATGGCGGATTGGAGGCTGGCTGGAGAAGCGGCCGAAGGAGGCGGTGCCCCAGTCCCTTCTTCTTTTTCTTCGCCGCCTGACCCTTCCTCCTCCTCCCCCAAGCAGCAGGAGTTCGGCAGGAGGGGGGGAGGAAGGGGGGCAGAGAGCTTTTCTCGCGGCACAGCAGGAGGTCCGTCATGGCACACTACTGTGCCGCGTCACAGCGGTTGGGAAACACTGCTCTAAATGGTAGCAAAGGCATCAACCTTCGGCGATTATTGTGCTGCTGAGTCTCATGGAAAATACAGTTCAGTAGCTTCTGAAGAGCCCCGTTCCTCCTCAGCCTTGTGTGGTTTTGTGCTATAGTGCATAAAGAGGAGATGGATGATAATAAACATCAGAATGATATTTCCGAGTAAAGTCTCATCTTGCGATTAAAACATAGGCTGAAACCTGCATCCAACCAACAAGCGTAGCAGTTCCGGTGCATCACCCTTTGTCTGTTTTGTGGTTTCTTCTTGCTGAGAAACACGACAGTCTTGGTCTGAATCCCATATTTATTTATAGCATTTTTCACCTGACTCTTTTGCCAGATCGGTTCTCAGGTTGTCTTTCAAATATCATTGGTGAGATGGCTTCCTCTCTCAGCCTCCCAGTCTGCAAACGGATGGAGAGAGAGAGAGAGAGAAGAGCAGGGAGGGACGAAAGCTCAGGTACCGGTTCTTAAAGTTTCCGCTGGTATCATGACCGACTGGAATGGAAAAAGTGCAGGGAGTGTGATAGATCGGTTGCTAGTGAGATGAGGCTGGAGAGAGCAAAAAGCGATGGAAGATTTCTCCATCTGAAAGCTTGGCATCATCTAACTTGGAGACAAGTGGTGGTTTTACCGTTAGCTTTGTTGGCAGTACAAAAATAATCATTCTAACTGACAAAAAAGCTTGGCACAGGTTTCAGAAGAGGGATTCAAGTCTGGCTCAGGATAGGAACGCTGCAAATAAATAAACACGTCCATGGAAGGGGGGCATGTATGTCTGTTTGTTTTTTAAGAAGCTCTTTTAACTTCTGAAACAGGCAGCTGAGCTGATTGCAATCTGAATCTTGTCTGAACTTGGAGAATTTTGTGAGTAGCCGAGGCATGTGCAACAGCTGGGACATTCCTCAGCAAACGAATGCAAAAACCTAATGGAGCACAGAGGTATGCGGAGAGGGGACTGGGGGGCTGTGTCTATAATTGGCTTCCCAAAGAGCCCAGCGCTAGTCCTTCCGTGGAATTGCACATTGAGACTTTTCATAACACTATGTAACACAGGGGTGGGCAATTATTTTTTTGAAGGGGCCACACGAAAGCGAAAAAATATTATGGAGGGCTGCACCTAAAGGCTGAACTACATTCTACATCAGGGGTGCTCATTAGGTAGATCACGATCTACTGGTAGATCGCGTAGGGCGTCCTGGTAGATCACAGGCAGGGCGGAAGGAAGGCTCAGTCCCGCCCCGCAGGCTCCCGACGCTGCCCAGGTGCAGAAGAGGTTGGACTGGATGGCCCTTGGAGGTCTCCTCCTATTGTTATTATTATTATCAGAGGCTGGATGGTCATCTGTGAGGAATGCTTTGATTGTGTTTTTCCCTTATGGGAGAAGGAGGTTGGACTGGATGACCCTTGGAGGTCTCCTCCCATTGTTGTTATTATTATTATTATCAGAGGCTGAATGGTCATCTGTGAGGAATGCTTTGATTGTGTTTTTCCCTTATGGGAGAAGGAGGTTGGACTGGATGGCCCTTGGAGGTCTCCTCCTATTGTTGTTATTATTATTATTATCAGAGGCTGAATGGTCATTTGTGAGGAATGCTTTGATTGTGTTTTTCCCTTATGGGAGGAGGTTGGACTGGATGGCCCTTGGAGGTCTCCTCCTATTGTTTATTTATTTATTTAGTTATTTGTTGGGATTTCTCAGAGGCTGAATGGTGGCACAACGCCAGAGGTTCAACAAAAACACATGCGATAAAATTGAGTTAAAACATACAATAGCTATTTTAAAACAGTAAAACAGTAGCCAAAGAATCAGAGTGAGGGCCTTCCCCAAAGGCCTGCCCAAACAAATAAGTTTTGCAGGCCCGTCTTGTAGGTCTCCTCCTATTGTTGTTATTAGCTATCACAGATTATCAGTGGCTGAATGGGCATGCTTTGCAGATGGTATTACCAATAAGTTGGCCTCTTGATTGCGATCTCAGTGGGCAATATGGGGCGAGACGGTCCCTCAGACGCTGGCCCCAGGCCTGGATGGCCCTTGAAGTAAGAACCAACACTTTCTGCTCAATAGGTAGCCAGTGCAGATCCTGCAAAATTGGTGTTATTACAGAGGCTGAATGGTCAGACAGGAGCCGGGCGGCAGTGTTCTGACCAGTTTTTCCGGATGGGAGAAGGAGGCCAACTGGATGGCCCTTACAGTAATCTAGCCTCGAGATTGGCTTGTTATTATTATTAGGTCGTCAGAGGCTGATTTGGGGCCATCTGTGAGGAGATGCTTTGGATTGTGTTTTTCCCAGCTATGGGAGTCCAGATGGACGAGGCTCTTCACTGGATGGCGCTGGGTGGAGTCGCCTCCCATCCAGGGTCGGAAGCTTGGGCACCTTGTTATTATTATTATTATCAGAGGCTGAATGGTCATCTGTGAGGAATGCTTTGATTGTGTTTTTCCCTTATGGGAGAAGGAGGTTGGACTGGATGACCCTTGGAGGTCTCCTCCTATTGTTATTATTATTATTATCAGAGGCTGAATGGACATCTGTGAGGAATGCTTTGATTGTGTTTTTCCCTTATGGGAGAAGGAGGTTGGACTGGATGGCCCTTGGAGGTCTCCTCCTATTGTTGTTATTATTATTATTATCAGAGGCTGAATGGTCATCTGTGAGGAATGCTTTGATTGTGTTTTTCCCTTATGGGAGAAGGAGGTTGGACTGGATGGCCCTTGGAGGTCTCCTCCTATTGTTATTATTATTATTATCAGAGGCTGAATGGTCATCTGTGAGGAATGCTTTGATTGTGTTTTTCCCTTATGGGAGAAGGAGGTTGGACTGGATGGCCCTTGGAGGTCTCCTCTCCTGTTGTTGTTGTTGTTGTTGTTGTTGTTATTATTATTATTATTAGCAGAGGCTGAATAAATATTATGCCTTCATATCCAGAGTTATAGGCCTGGGTGGAAAGTCCCTGGGTTATCTGAGTCCCTTTCCATACATCTGAATAAAATCCCATGTTATCTGCTTTCAACCAGGATTATATGAGTGTGGACTCAGATAACCCAGTTCAAGGCAGATATTGAGGGATTTTCTGCCTTAATATTCAGGGTTATAGGCCTGTGTGGAAGGGCCCTGGCAGAAGGAGGTTGGACTGGATGGCCCTTGGAGGTCTCCTTCTACTCTAGGAACCTGTTGTTATTATTAGTAGTAGTAGCAGAGGCTGAATGAATATCATCATCATCATCATTATTTTGAATTCAGTCTTAAAATATATTATATGTCTCTCACTGAAATAAATTTCCAAATATTTTGCATTTATGGCTCTCTGAGTAGTGGGGAGGGAGATCACTTTGACTTGGTTGTTTTATAAGTAGCTCACATGCTGAAAAAGTGTAAGCACCCCTGTTCTACATAATATCAATTGAATTTCTTTAATAATAATAAAAAAGGCACTACATTGCATTTCTGATATATTAATAAGACTGGTAAGAGTATATGTTATGAGCAATGAAAAAGAGAGGTTGCCATAGGAAAAATGACATTTATTCACTAAATTTCTGCAAAACAATGGTTAACAAAATGTGAACATTTGTATCATTTGTGATTCATTATATCAGGGGTCAGGAACCTTTTTGACTCAGAACGATAAAAGCAAAATATTTGGAAATTTATTTCAGTGAGAGCATTATAATAATAATGATGATGATAATATTCATTCAGCCTCTAATAATAATAGTAATAATAACAACAACAACAGGTTCCTAGAGTAGGAGGAGACCTCCAAGGGCCATCCAGTCCAACCTCCTTCTCCCATATGGGAAAAACACAAAGCATTTCTCACAGATGGCTATTCAGCCATCTTGAACCAAACTTGGCACACTGAACTCTCATGAGACCAAAGTACTGAAAGGGTTGGCTGGGCATTTACCTTGAGTTTGGGAGTTGTAGTTCTCCTACATCCAGAGAGCACTGTGCACTCAAATAATGATGGATCAGGCCAGACTTGGCACGAATCCTCAATTTGCCCAAAGAGGCAGAAGTGAAGGAGGGAATGGAAGTGCCCCCCCCCCGCGCGCGCTCCGGCCTCGGCCCTGCCCCTTTCCCGCTCTGGCCCCGCCCCCTCTCCCTCACGGCACTCCCCCTCCTTCCCTCTTGTGTTCAGGTGGTGGAAGGGAGAAGGAAGGAGGGAGAAAGGGAGGGAAGGAAACAGGAAGACAGGAAACAGAAGAAGGGAAAGAGCGCCGAGGGAGGGGGGAGCACACGAGGAGGAAGTGAAGGGAGGAAGAGGGCGAAGGCATGCTCTTGCTCCTGGCCGCCTCCCCTCCTTCACCCTTCCAGTCCGGCTTCCGCTTGGGGCACAGGACAAAGACCGTGCTTGTCTCTATCACAGACCAGCTGTGCTGCCAGTTGGACCAAGGTGGGTCAGCGCTGCTCATGTTATTGGACCTCACAGCAGCATTTGACACAGTCAACCAGTCACTATTGATCCACCGTTTAGCCATGACGGGAGTGAGGGGGTCCACCCTTAAATGGGTGGCCTCCTTTCTCCAAGATCGGGGACAACGGGTGGAGAGGAGAGGGATGGTCTTGGAAAGGGTCCCCCTTAATTGTGGGGTCCCCCAAGAGGCTATCCTTTCTCCTCCATTATTTAACATCTACATGTGTCCACTGGCCCAACTGGTGCGTAGCTTTGGTCTGGTGTGTCATCAGTACGCTGATGATACCCAGCAGATGCTGAGGATGGAAGGCCGGCCAGACTCTGTACCCGATTATTTCCATCTGTGCCTTGAAGCCGTGACTGGGTGGCTATGGGCCAGCAGGTTGAAGGTGAACCTGTCAAAGACGGAGGTCCTGTGGCTGGGTTGCCCTGTGGGGGGGGGGGGGTGAGCTCCAGCTGCCAATAATGGACGGCAAGGTGGTTAGCCCGTCGGCCCTGGTTAAAAGCCGGGGGATCCAACTGGACCCTCTGGTGACGATGGAGGCTCAGGTCTCCACCGTGAGCAGAGTGGCATTTTTCCATCTGTGCCAGGCGAGGCGGCTGGCGCCCTACCTTTCCGGTGGCGACCTAGCCACGGTAATCCAGGCCACGGTCATCTCGAGACTGGACTACTGTAACGCCCTTTACATTGGCCTTCCTCTGTCGGTAATCCTGAAACTTAAGCTGGTGCAAAACGCTCCGGCTCGACTACTGGCTGGTGCGGCACTATCGTGCCACATCACTCCAGTCCTACAGCGATTGCACTGGCTCCCCATCGAGTACCGGATTGCCTTCAAAGTGCTGGTGTTAACCTTTAAGGCCTTGCATGGCTTGGGGCCAGTGTACCTGAAGCGCCGCCTCTCCCTGCACATTCCCCAGATACCACTACGGTCCATGGATCAAAACCTATTGTAGGTTCCATCACTTAAGATCTGCCATCTGTCCTCGACGCGGTAGCGTCGAGGACAGATAACCTACCCTTTGGAACGCCCTCCCAGAGGAGGCTCGAGCAATAACTGACCTACAGGCCTTCCGGAGGGCCTGCAAGACCCATCTCTTCAGACAGGCGTTTAACCTTTAAGGCTGTTAAATTCCACTCTTGCCTCAATCTGTTTGATTATGTTTTTAACTATGTTGTGATTATGTTGTTCACTGGTGTGAACCACCCTGAGTCTCTTTGAGAAGGGGGGTATATAAATCAAAATAATAAATAAATAAATAATTTTTATGGGGAGTCCTCCAGCCCTTCCTCCAGCAAACATGGAGGGTCCACTGTTTCCAACCTCCATGAGTGGGATTGCGGACTGTGTGACAGCATTGCAAAACCTTCCTCTCTCTGCCTGCAGAGACCCATGCGCTTGTGTGGGAGGCTGCTTATTTTGTATCCCTATCCCATTCTGTCATTTTCTCAAGGAGGATATTTCTGTTTTGTTTTTTTAAGGCCTTTGTGTGCAAGATCCATGCAAAGTGTTGCACACAGGAGGAAATTATATGCCTGCTTCCCTAACATAGCTATTTTGGTCAGTGCGGATCTCGGCGCATGCAGATGCCCATCTGTGGGAGAGAGGTTTAAAGAGTGCAGGAGCACTACGACACCATCAAGGGCCCTTCTTCCTTTTCTTGGCCCTTGGAGCCACAGGGAGCAATCTTGTCTGTTTGGAAGGAAGGCAGATAATAGTAGAAAAAACAGTTAAAGCAGGCATGGGCAAACTTCGGCCCTCCTCCAGGTGTTTTGGACATCAACTCCCACAATTCCTAACCGCTGGTGGTTGCCTAAAGCAGTGTTTCCCAACCAGTGTGCCATGGCACACTAGTGTACCGTGAGCGATCAGGCGTGCCGTGGGAAATTGGAACCTCCAATACCCTTTCTTCCCCCTCCTGCCGAACACTTTTTCTTCTCCACTCGGGCTCCCTTCTTCCCAGCCTCACTCTGCTCGCTTTGCCTCGCTTTGCTCTGGGGCGAGTCTGCGCAGTAGCGCCCTCACGGGTCACGTCTTCCTCCCTCCCCCCTCCTGTCCTGAACACGCTCACGCGGCCTCATCAGATTCTGGATAGAAAACAAACAACAACATAGCATGACATTGTTGGAGTCCACAGTGCTCTCTGGGTGTAGGTGAACTACAACTTCCAAACTCAAGTCAATTCCCAAGCAAACCCTTTCAGTACTTTCTGTTGGTAATGAGAGTTCAATATGCCAAGTTTGGTTCAATTGCATTGTTGCAAGAGTTCAGGATGCTCTTTGATTGTGTGTTAACTATAAATCCCAGAAACTGTAACTCCCAAATGTCAAGGTCTATTTTCCCCAAACTCCATCTGTGTTCACATTTGGGCACATTGAGTATTCATGCCAAGTTTGGTCCTGATCCAACATTGTTTGAGTCCACAGTGCTCTCTGGATATAGGTGAACTACAATTCAAAAACTCAAGGTCAATGCCCACCAAACTCTTATAGCATTTTCTCTTGGTTATGGGAGTTCTGTGTGGGAAGTTTGTGTCTTTCTGCCATTCCTGCCAGGATATCTATGTTGTGTTCATCGAAACAGGACCAGGTTTCACACTGAGTGTATAAATACATTTAAAAACATATTAACTATATGTATTACTGTGTTAGAGTGTCATTTTGTATCATTTTTGTTGGTGGTGTGCCCTAGGATTTTGTAAATGTAAAAAATATGCCGCGGCTCAAAAAAGGTTGAAAAACACTGGCTTAAAGCTATCTTGAACAACCTCCATCTCTTGTGTATTTTCCTACATTCTACCCCTTGGTTTCCTCTCCAGGAAAATACTAACTCTATAGACATAAGCAAGGCTGCCTTGTCGCTGATCTCCCCAAATCTCCCTCCTTCTGCACAAACAGCTTAAGAGAAAAAGTAAATATTGCCCAGTCTTTCCTCATAGCAGCCTCAATATCCAAATTCTTTAGCTTTCTCAAGGCAGTAAAGCTTGCTGTTTAAGATCCCCCTCCCCTTCTGAAGGAACTGGCTTTATTAGCTCATGAATGTGCATGATGTATGTACTGCTTGTCATTTATGATGCTCTCCCATCCTATTTAGTATTCCCCAATGGGATCTCAATTGCAGCAAGCCCTTTGGACGGCTCTATGTGGAACGTGAGTTATTGACTCCAAACTATGCGCAACTGCACACAATTTTAGGGTCAATATTATGGCCCACCCGCACAATGTGCACACATCCACTCAAAACTGGAAGTGGCAATAAATGATTCCATCCAAAATGGAAGTTCAAACTGAATCACAACCCGGTGGATATAAACAAGGGGCTCCGGCTCTTTAAATATCCACATATACAGAAGGATATGTTACCCCAAAGGCCAAAGAGTGGAAGCTGCTTTGAGTGATGCTTCCAGGTGACGCCGACTGGCAAAAGGGACACAGGCCAAGGCACGCCCAGACAGACGGGATTTATTTAAGATTTGTGCCTAGTGCGTCACTGGCGCCGCTGCCGCCTCAATCCTCTTGCATGTATGGACCCCTCGGCATTGTCAAATACTCCCTGGAGTGTGAATAAGACAAGAATGGGCCAACTTTGGCCCTCCCTCCTGGTGTTTTGGGCTTCAACTCCCACAATTTCTAACAGCCAAAACAACCACCAGCCTTTGCGCCCAGCTTTGCTGTATTTTGTAGTGAGGTTCTTCAGTGTCCGTGGGAATGAGTTATTCAAGGAATATTTAAAACCTCTCTCGGCATTACTTCGCGAACGAAGATTCTTGGGAAGGACTCATCCCACGCTTTTTACAAGCGCGTTGATGACTAAAAAGGCCAATCTGAGATAGGCAAGTTCGGTTGCAGAAAGCACAGCAGAAAGTCTGCTTGGGTGATGTTGTTTCCAAGTTGCGGTTCTTTCTGCGTTGTCGTTTCTCTTTGAGACCCATTCGGCGTGTCTTCTCGAAAGAGGCCGCAGCATTGTGGAGAGTGTGTCTCCATGCCTCCCGGTGTGAGGCCAGGGTGGACCATTGTTGGTGATCAATCTGGCCGAGCCTGAGATGTTGTTTCAGGGAGTCCTTATATCTCTTTTTGGGGACGCCTCTCTTACGCTGACCCGTGGCGAGTTCACCATAGAGTAGTACCTTTGGGAGGCGGTGGTCCTCCATCCTAGAGACGTGCCCTGCCCAGCACAGCTGTGTCCTCAATAGCATGGCCTCAATGCTGGTGATCCCTGCTTGCTCAAGGACAGCAACATTAGTCACATAGTCGGTCCAGTGTATATTTAGGATTGTGCAAAGACAGCGCTGATGAAAGCGTTCAAGGAGTCGTAGGTCTTGGCGATAGGTGACCCATGTTTCAGAGCCATAGAGGAGAATAGACAGTACGATAGCTTTGTACACACTGATTTTGGTGCTTTGCCTCAGGTGCTTGTTGCTCCAGACACTTTTGTAAAGCCTTCCGAATGCACTCTATGCCTTTGATAATCTGTGATCTATCTCTTCGTCAATCTTGGCGTCTGAAGAGATGATGCTTCCCAGGGAGGTGAACTGCTGAACAGACTTAAGCACAGATGTGCCTATGCTGACGTGTGGATGGTGGTGTTCTTCCTGTGGTGCGGGCTGGTGGAGGACTTCAGTTTTCTTCAGGCTGACTTCAAGGCCAAACAGGTCTGCAGCTGCTGCAAAGCAGGATGTGAGGCGCTGCAGGGCTGCTTCTGGATGAGCGACAAGGGCAGCATCGTCAGCAAGAACCAGCTCGCGGACTAGATAGTTTAGAGTCTTAGAGTGGTTGCTAATTTGTGGCTTTCCAGCCATCCTGTTATCACAGTCACATGCAAACAGCGGAAACTAGCAATTTACGGATTACATTTGGTTTCTAAGGTCACAAGTCGTGCATGCCTGATGTATAACATCTTAGGAAGGCATTGTGACAGCTGTCGGTTTGTCCTCTTGTCTTTCCATTTCTTCGGATCTTGCATCAATAATTCTAAACTCATTTTGTGCCAACGTATCCCCCATTTCTTTTAAAGTTTGGCACTGCCACTTGCGCCTGAGTGTGCAAATGCTCTTCGTTGCACACATTGATACCCAGTGCAGGCAGGAGGTTATCTGGGATGGACAAAGTGTGGCCTTCATCCATTTCAGTTTTGGAGAAACAAAGCGAAGAGAACAGTATGATGATGGCACTGAGTGCAGAAACAGGAAGAAAACCCCATTAGTACAGTAGAATAGCTACCAAGTGACCCAGTTTACTTACTGCCTAGCAGGCAATACGCTGCTCTCAAGGAACTTTGGAGCTCTTAAGGTCAGAAAGAACATTTTCTGACCCTCCCACTCCATGCCTGGAAATACAGTTCTGACTTATACTTCCATCAGCCCCCGCAAATGTTTTTTCCATTGGCTGTGTTCATACAAAGCTGCCTTATACTGGTAACTTACTGTGAATGCAGGACTTGTGCCGCTATTTTCTGGAGAAGAGCAAAACTAATTAGGAAGCATGAGCTTGTTGTGACATCCGAACCAGGTTTGTTGCTGGCTTGTTAGGCTCATAAGTAAACCAGGAGAACCAGGCATCCTGCTTTTGTGCCAACTCCTGACGAATCTAGGCCAGTGTTTCCCAACCTTTTTTGAGCCGCGGCACATTTTTTACATTTGCAGAATCCTGGGGCACACCACCAACCAAAATGACACAAAATGACACTCTAACACAGTAATACATATAGTTAATATGTTTTTAATGTATGTATACACTCAGTGTGAAACCTGGACCTGTTTTGATGAACTCAACATAGATCTCCTGGCAGGAATGGCGGAAAGACACAAACTTCCCCCACAGAACTCCCATAACCAAGAGAAAATGCTATAAGAGTTTTGGTGGGCTTTGACCTTGAGTTTTGGAGTTGTAGTTCATCTACACCCAGAGAGCAATGTGGACTCAAACAATGTTGGATCAGGACCAAACTTGGCATGAATACTCAATATGCCCAAATATGAACGCAGATGGAGTTCAGGGGAAATAGACCTTGACATTTGGGAGTTGTAGTTGCTGGAATTTATAGTTCCCCTACAATCAAAGAGCATTCTGAACCCCACCAATGATAGAACTGGGCCAAACTTCCCACACAGAACCCCCAGGAGGCAAGAGGAGGTCTCTACTTGGGAAAGGGGGCAGGCCTTCCCAATGCATGGAGAGGGAGAGACCAAGTAGACAACGGGTCGGGAGGGGGGGCCTTTATCGAGGTAGGTTTCTTAGGGTTTTTATACTTCAACACACTAGACTCTCCCCTCCTCGAGGTTCCAATTTCCCAAGGCACACCTGATGATCGCTCACGGCACACTGGTTGGGAAACACTGATCTAGACTACTGCAGCTTTAAGAATTCAGTTGATATTTTCCTGAGTGTGCAGATAAGTACATTGGAGTGAACTGGCATTGGAAACCAATTGTATCGCAGACCCCAAACAGATGTGTCACATGGAACAATGGGCAATGTGTCTGTTAAGTAGATGCGGCTGAAGTGGATGGGTTCCCAACAAAGACGGTTTCTTCTCTGCTAGCAGGTTCGTCCATGGAAAGCTCCTGCAGATGCAATGGCTGCAAATGTTGGGGTGTGAATGGCTAAGCCTTGCACGGCCTGTTACAGTTCTGGCCCCAGGCTGAAATGCTAGATAGGACTCTGAAACAAACCCTTCACGTATTACTGTGGTTATATCCTTTGATATATACTTGTAATACAGTGGGCTTCGACGACCTGGCCACGTTGCTCCAAGCCATGGTCATCTCGAGACTGGACTACTGTCCTTGTCAGTGATCCGGAAACTTAAGCTCGTCCAGAATGCCGCTGCACGACTTCTCACTGGGGCTCCTGTGAGATGTTACATAACACCTATCCTCCAGCAGTTTAATTGGCTTCTGGTCAAGCACCAGATCACCTTCAAGGTGATGGTGTTAACTTTCAAGGCCTTGCATGGTCAGGGGCCGCTGTATCTGAGGGACCGTCTTTTCCCCTACTAACCCCAAAGGTCATTTCGTTCCGAACAAATGAACCTACTTGAAGTACCCACCTTCAAAGCAATCCATTTTACATCGACCCGGTGCAGAGCCTTTTTTGTAGTGGCGCCGTCAATATGGAACACTCTTCCTAGCGATGTACGGGTCATGCAGGACCTTCTCTCCTTCCGCAAGGCCTGCAAGACTCACTTTTTCCGGCTAGCCTTTGATTGCCAGGCCAAAAATCTTTTTTAAGCTAGTTTAATATGTATGCTTTTACCTCTGTGTGTTTTACCTGATTGTAAGCCGCTCTGAGCCCTCAGGGAGTGGCGGCATACAAGTCCAAATAATAAATAAATAAATATGCTGGGCTTTGGATCCAGGACCCCCATGGGTATTAAAACCTGTGGATGCTCAAGGCCCTATATATATATATATATATATATATATATGTGTGTGTGTGTATTTTATTCATTCTCTCTCTCTCTATAGAGAGAGAATGAATGAAATATGTATATGTGTGTGTGTGTGTGTGTGTGTGTGTACACACACACACACACACACTTCTGAAAGGAGCTAACACCAATACAATGGAATTCAAGCACAGTTAGCCCTGACTACCACCATCCAAGGCTTGAAATACTGTACTGTCTTCTGAAAATGAAACGAAATGGCAAAGGTAAACTTTGATTTTGCCCCTTTGTCTAAGGCAGGCATGGGCAAACTTTGGCCCTCCAGGTGTTTTTGGACTTCAACTCCCACAAGGGTGTGTATTTTCATTCATTCTCTCTCTATATATATAGAGAGAGAGAAAATGAATGAATATATATATATATATACACACACACACCCTTGTGGGAGTTGAAGTCCAAAAACACCTGGAGGGCCAAAGTTTGCCCATGCCTGCCTTAGACAAAGGGGCAAAAGCAAAGTTTACCTTTTGCCCTTTAGTTTCGTTTCGTTTTCAGAAGACAGTCCTGTATTTCCAAGCCTTAGATGGTGGAGTCAGGGCTAACTGTGCTTGAATTCCACTGTATTGGTCTTAGCTCCTTTCAGGAGGTATGTTTTGGGGCTGTCGTTTGAGGAAGCCAAATCTTTCGTGTGAGTTTTACAGCTTCCTACACAGCACTAGCTTCAGAGCCTCGCTTTTCCTTCTATCAAAGAAGCCAGTGGGGCTTTGAAGGCTTGCATAACATATACGATGATGCTTTGGAGATGCTGTTGTGTGTCTGGAGGTGATTGACTTGAAGCGTTTCAGTTTCTCTTCTTGCCGACCAGTTTGCGCCAAAAAGCAAGGCTATTAATAAAGGCCCAGTTGTTTTTAGTGGTGCATCATTTGGCAGCCGGTTACCGTCTGCCCCGCGGAGCAAATGCAAGAGTCCCTTGCCTTGATTCAACCCTATGGCGCTGGTCACCCTTCCCTGCCTGTAAAGTGACTCTCCGCTTATTGTCATTGCTGTGTTTCTTCAGATGACATACACACACTACGCAAGCGTACCAACACTGGTCTTCTATGTGGGACAACAAAGGCAAGCTGAACTTGGGTGACCTGTTTACATTATGCAAATGGGGCATTGAATAATTTGGTGACCTCTCTTTTGTATTTTGCATAATGTATTCCAGTTTTTGGGAAACAAAAGCCCAGCTTTTTCTTGATTTCTTGGTGAATAACGTCTTTGAATTGCTATTTCAGAAGTCCTTGTGTGCATAAGTATTTCATGAGTGTGCATAAACGAAATTCATTAGGGCCCGGCTCATGAGAAGATTGCAATCTGAACAACAATGCAGGTTATTTTGAAGTGCTCCCCCTACCCCTTCCCATTGACAGCAAGGTCCCCTAACAGTTCATGGGGGGAAATTCTGAGCTATTTCCCCCCAGAAAAATAGAGGGGGGGGGGAGAGAAATACATTATGACCTACTATCTGTATGGATGACAAATTCAAAACTGTTCTTATCTCACAGCAGCCTTTGACACAGTAGATCATGCACTGTTGACCCACCGTTTAGCCGTGACGGGAGTTAGGGGGACCGCTCTTAAATGGGTGGCCTCCTTTCTCCAAGATCGGGGACAAAGAGTGGAGGTGGGAGGGATGGTTTCCGAGAGACTCCCACTAACTTGTGGGGTCCCCCAGAGGGCCATCCTCTCTCCCACAATTGTTTAATATCTACATGTGCCCACTGGCCCAGCTGGTTCGCGACTTCAGTCTGGAGTGCCATCAGTACGCTGATGACACCCAGCTGGTGCTGAGAATGGATGGCAGGCCTGAGACCGTACCCGATTGTTTCCATCAATGCCTTGAAGCCGTGACTGGATGGCTGGGGGCTAGCTGCTTGAAGGTGAACCTGTCGAAGACGGAGATCCTTTGGCTGGGTCGCCTTGGATTGAGTGGATGACGGCTACCTACCCTGGACGGCGAGTCTTTAAGCCCGTCGTCCTCTGTAAAGAGCCTGGGGGTCCACTTAGACTCGCAATCGATGGAGCTGCAAATCTCCACGGTATGCAAGACCACATTTTTCCACCTGCGACAGGCTAGGTGGCTGGCTTCCTACTTGTCCAGAAGTGACCTGGCTACGGTGATCCAGGCGACGGTCATCTCGAGACTGGATTACTGTAACGCCTTCTACATTGGCCTTCCCTTGTCAGCAATCCGGAAACTCAAACTGGTGCAGAATACTGCTGCTCGACTACTGGTGGGAGCATCGGTACGAGAGCACATTACACCTACTCTACAGCATCTGCACTGGCTATCATAGAGTACCGGATTGTTTTCAAGGTGCTGGTATTGACCTTTAAGGCCTTGCATGGTCTAGGGCTGGTGTACCTGAGGGACCGCCTCACCCCATATGTTCCCCCGAGATCACTACGTTCGGAAGAACAGAACCTCCTATTAGTCCCCTCGATCCATTCCTGCCGGCTGTCTACGACAAGCCTTTGTGGCAGCACCATCCTTATGGAATTCTATGCCAGATGAGGTCCGTGCCATCAAGGAACTGGCCCCATTTCGGAGAGCTTGTAAGACATCCTTGTTCAGACAAGCTTTTAATCTGACTGGTCCTTGAGAATATGTGCTAAGTTAGAATTTTAAATTGTAGATGCCCTGTAGATGCTTGTTTTTATGTGTAGTTGTCGTATTTTCTGCTTTTAGTATTGCTGTATTAAATTGAATTGTGTATATTTTATATGCTTTATGTAAACCGCCCCGAGCCTGCTGGAAGGAGCGGTAGATAAGAATGAACAATAATTCCCACCCTTTTCAAGAATATTTCGCATTATTGTAATTCCTGCTCTTGGTTTCCTTTTCTCTGTTTTTTTTTTAAAAAAAATGGGTATGAGTATCTGATTTCTGTTTGGAAGATGAGTGGAGACAAAAGTAACCTCCTTTGTTATGTCATTATTGATTTTTGTGTGTGTTTTCATTGCTTGTGTTTGCCTCGCTCCTGACAAAACAAACAAGGTTCCCTGTCGTTTCGGCCAAAGACTTTGTAGCTTCATTTGTTTACAAACAAAAGTAGAAAAGTAATTATGCTTTGTAATCACTTCTGAGTAATTATAATCGATCTTGATAGTGTTACGCTAAACGATAATGGAGTTTTGTGTTACTATCGTTTCAAAAAGTGACTGTTTCAGATTTCCATTACCTGAAAAAGAGTGTTTCCTTTCTCATGGATGCAGAAGAACATCTCTTCAGGCATAAATTGTGCCACAGCATCAACATCTTTTCGTTGGGGCTCCAAATAGGCTTCCCTGTGTAAAAACCCTTTCCTCTCCTCCTTCTCTTTCCAGGTTTCAAGTGCCCCATTTGCTCCAAATCCGTGGCTTCCGATGAAATGGAAATGCACTTTATCATGTGTCTGAGCAAGCCCCGCCTCTCCTACAATGGTAAGTCCAGTCAAGTGAAATTGTGGGGTCCCTCAGGGAGCCATTCTCTCCCCTTTATTATTTAACATCTACATGCAACCACTTGCCAAATTGGTGCAAAGCTTTGGTCTGGAGTCTCATCAGTATGCTGATGACACCCAGCTTGTACTGAGGATGGGCGGCTGGCTGGACTCTGTACCCGATTGTTTCCAACTATGCCTTGAAGCTGTGACTGGTTGGCTACGAGCCAGTCGGTTGAGGATGAATCCATCGAAGACTGAGATCCTTTGGCTGGGTCGCCCAGGTGGGGGTGGGTATCGGCTACCTATGCTGGACGGCAAGACACTACATCCGTCATCCTTGGTTAAGAGTCTGGGGATCCAATTGGATCCACTACTGTCAATGGAGGCCCAGGTCTCCACTGTCAGTAGATCCGCCTTTTTTTCATCTACGGCAGGCTAGGCGGCTGGCCCCCTATCTCACCGAACGCGATCTAGCCACGGTAATCCAGGCAACGGTCATCTTGAGGTTAGACTACTGTAACGCCCTTTACATTGATCTTCCTTTGTCGGTCATCCGGAGGCTTAACCTGGTGCAGAACGCGTCAGCGAGACTCCTAGCTGGAATGCCGGCCAGGGCTCATGTCACTCCAACTCTGCAGCGACTGCACTGGCTGCCAATTGAGCACTGGATCATCTTCAAAGTGTTGATCTTGACCTTTAAGGCCTTGTATGGTCTGGGGCCAGTGTACTTGAGGGACCGTCTACTCCCATATGTTCCCCAGAGATTGCTTCGATCAGAGGATCATAACCTCTAACAGATTCCATCTCTTCGAAATATCCATCTGTCTTCAACAAGACAAAGAGCATTCTCTGTAGTCGCACCGAGCCTATGGAATTCCTTGCCACCTGAAGTCCGGGCAATTACCGATTTGCTGGCCTTTTTGGAAAGCATGTAAAACAGCCCTCTTCCGTCAGGCATTTAACCTATAACTACTTCGTTGGAACAAACATTATTAATCTGTTTTTAAACTGTTCATGATGTTATTGTATTTTGGTTGTTTTCTAACTGTTTATTGGTTGATTTACTGTAAACCGTCCCGAGCCACCTCGGAAGGACTGTATACAAATCGAAACAATAAATAAATAAATAACAGATTGTGGGTAGAAGCAAATGCTGGGAGGCCACTTTTCTTGTCACCTTTTCTTTATGTTCCCCCAATGAGATGCTTTTCAAAAAGAACAATTGATAGTAAGAACTCCATACACAAGTTGAGCTGCCCTAATCTGTTCCAGAGCAGCCAGGTGCCGCAGAGGGGGACTCCCAGAGCCCCTGGAACTAGGAGGACCCTTGAATTTTTTTCTGGACCCCCGGAGCGGGAGAGGTCCGCGAGGATTGGCCTTGATGCATCCAGGAGGTTCCCTGCTAGGACCTTCTGGAATGCCAACTACAGACATAGAGTGTCCCCACTGGCGAACCCCCAACCCAGGAGTTCTGACATCCTGGTGAGGGGGAGATCGGACCCACAGGCTTGTGGTGACCATCTCCCAACGGATCTGGTGACTCTAAGAACACTGTTGGACTTGTGGGACCCTCCTAGGCTCCCCTCGTTCGATGGTCGAGCCACTGCTGGCTTGACCTCTGGATAGCTCACTGACCCATGTGGTCACGAGCCCTGGTCTCCCTCCCCTGCCTTAGATGTAGTACCCCCCTTTTGTGTTGTATCGTATTGTTCGTATACTATGTATTTTATGTCAAACTGTAAACCGCTCCGAGCCTTCGGGGAGTGGCGGTATAGGAAGTTTGAAGAATAAATAATTAAATAAATGCTCCACAATCCAAAACAGTTTATATAGTGACATCTTGGCTTTATAAGGATTCATTGTGCGCAATGGTGGTGGGACCGAGAGCAGGGCCTCCCCGGATGATCATAAGGTCCTAGACGGTTTGTAGGGGAAGATACATTCGGACAGGTAAACTAAGCTGGAACCGGTTCAATGAAATAGCTTTACAAGGTCTTGAGCCTTGATTTGATTTGATTTACTGGATTTCTTCGCCGCCACTCCCGGGTGACTGGGGGCAGCTTACAGAATTTAAAATATACAGAACAACAGAGTACATACTGTAAGTAATAAAACAACTGCAATAAAACATTTAAAAGAATTACATAACAGCAATATTGCTTCGACTAGTATGTGTTAAACTGGCTCAATCACAGAAAGCCTGCCGAAATAGCCAGGTCTTACAGGCTTTTCTAAAAGCCAAGAGGTCACGGAGAGACCTGGCCTCCGGCGGCAGAGAATTCCAAAGGGTAGGGACAATGATGGAGAGTGCCCTTCTCCTCGTTGCCATGAGGCGATAAGCTTTGGCGCTCGGAATCGAGAGTAGGTCTTGATCTTCAGATCTCGGTGCCCTTCTCCTTGTCGAAGTGAGGCGGTAGGTTTTGGCACTTGGAACAGAGAGAAGATCCTGGTCTTCTGATCCCAGTGATCTCATGGGACAGTATGGGGTCAGGCGGTCCCTCAGGTACACTGGCCCCAGACCATACAAGGCCTTAAAGGTCAAAACTAACACTTTGAAGGTGATCCGGCATTCAATGGGGAGCCAATGCAATTCCCGCAGCACAGGTGTAATATGGTGACAGGCGTGGCTGTGAGCACACGTGCTGTTTTGCACTAGAGTTTCGGGTCACCGACAAAGGAAAGCCGATGTAGAGGGCGTTACAGTAGTCTAATCTTGAGATGACCGTCGCTTGGATCACCATGGCCAGATCGCAGCGGGACAGGTAGGGGGCCAGCTTCCGAGCCTGGCAAAGGTGGAAAAATGCGACTCGGCTGACTATGGAGACCTGGGTCTCCATGGAGAGCCGAGTGCCCAGATGGACTCCAAGGCTTTTTACCGAAGACAACGGGCATAAGGCCGCGCCGTCCAGAGTCGGAAGCTGGAGTTCCCCACCGCCCGGGCAACCCAGCCAAAGCCTTCTATGCCAAAGTGTTCGGATGCCGGATTAAACTACAAATCCCAGCATTGCATAGCATTGAGCATCCCTCAAATAGGAGCTCCGTGTGCTCCTGAAGCACCTTCCTTTTTGACTTTGGCTTAGCACTAAAATTACCCTGTTATGCAAATCTAATGCGCACCCTAATTTTGTCAAGGTGATTTAGCCCAAAAGAGTGAGCATTAGGTTTGAGTAAATACAGTAAATATTGTGTTGTTTGTACTTTATACCCTTGGAGACACATGTCTCTGTCTTTGTGTGGGTTTGCCATCTCAGTGTTGCTCAAGAGCCATGCCTTGCTTGGTTGCCCTGGTGGCTCTTCTCCATCTTTTCACTGATATTATCTCTTGTGTCCCAAGAGATAATAGTGAGTGTCCTGCCTCAGCAACAAGGGGCAGGACACCTGCTCCAACTGCCGGTGCCAGGCCGTGATGTTCGCTCTGTCGCCAGGCAGAGTCTGCCCAGGCTGCAACGTACAGGGCCGCGGTAGGCTCCAAGAGAGGCTGTCAATCACATCTGGAACAGGATCTCAGACGTGGCCATAGCTGCTGTCCTTAGGGCAAGGGGAATCCCTCTGGACCCAGGAATCTCCCTCCAGGCCTCCAAGCTTTTGTAGAAATGCTGGAGAGCCTCATGATGCCAAAAGCATCCCTGTGCTTTCTCCTCCTCTGCTGCGATCCATTTTTCTCCTGCCTTCCACCCGTCTTTGGGCAAGCAGCCAACGCACACTCCTCTGCTGCCTGGGGTTGTGTTGGGTCAGACCGTGGGAGGAAGGCGCAGAGGGGAGCCCAAAAAATGCACACATGCGCACAGCGCATAGCAACCCAGATTCCCCCTTTCCCTACAATGGGGCTGCTGCTTACCTGCCTTATTGACAGGGCTGGCAACAACCGCATCTTCACATATTCTAGTATTTGAAGGCTAGTCCCACTGAGAGCTACACCTGTTGGATTGAGGCTGCCTGCATAAACTTGGCCTTCCCTGGCTGGTTCCAACGTGTCTGCGTCTCCGTATTGACCTCCTGCCCTTCTCGTCCTGGAGTTAATTGCACTCTTTATTCAGGCTTTCGCATGACGAAAGTCCACCTAATCAATGCGCCAGCTTCTGACCCACTGGAGCATCACCCGATTAGATTAACATACGCTCAGTTCTTGCCCTGGCACCGGAGGTCCTCTGGGCAGCCAAAAATCAGCTGGCAATTTTCTTTTGAGCAAGCAGACATCGGCACTTAAAACCACACGTTGTTGCTTCAACAATAGATGAGAAAGCAGTGTTCATCATTTCTGTTGGGTCTGTGCCAGTGTCATGGATCCTCCCAAATTTCTTTAGCGCCGAATTGCATAGAAAGTGGACCCATGGCCAAGGGGTCCATCACTGGTGCCTGTCTTCTCTCCTCCAGATGACGTGCTGACAAAGGACGCGGGCGAGTGTGTCATTTGCCTGGAGGAACTCTTGCAGGGGGACACGATAGCTCGGCTTCCTTGCCTGTGCATTTACCACAAAAGGTGAGAGAAAGAGGGAGGCCGCTTTTCTCAGAAGCCCTGGGTTTGATGTATGCTGTATGTTGTGTTTATATTGTCTGTTTTTATAAGGCCAATATGCTGATCGATCAGATCGTTTTGGTTTTCAGAAGCCCTTGGGTATATAGCAATACAGTGTTTCCTCGCTACTTCGTGGTTCGCTTTTCACGGAATCTCTGTTTTGCGGTTTTCCTACCTTGTTCCTCACTGGGCTGATGCCTGGTTCTGCCACCGGGATGTGGCCCGGTGAGTCGTGAGCGAGCAAGAGAGGGTGGGTGAGCAAGGGAGGGCCAAAAAGGCGGAAGCAGCGGCACCACCCTCTTTGCAGCCCTCTCTCCCTTGCTCGCTCACCCACCCACCCGTCCTCTCTCACTCACTCGTTACTCACCGGGCCGAGTTCTGGTTCTGCCACCGGGACCCAGCCTGGTGAGTCGCAAGTGAGGGAGGGTGGATCAGCGAGGGCTGTAAAGGCAGCGGCAGAAGCAGGAGACTGGCCGCCTCTTTGCGACCCTCTCTCTCTTGCTCGCTCACCCACCCATCCTCGCTCACTCACTCACTACTCACCGGGCCAAGTTCTGGTTCTGCCACCGGGACAAGTTCTGGTGAGTAGCAAGCGAAGGAGGGTGGATGAGCGAGGGCTTCAAAGGCAGAAGCAGTGGCAGATGCAGGAGGCTGGAAGAGGTGGCCAGGCTCCTGCTTCTGCCGCCGCCGCCACCCTTGTCGCTCTGGTTCGCTCACTCACTGGGTCGGGTCCTGGCGGCAGAACTAGGACTCAGCCCGGTGAGTAACGAGCGGGGGGGGGGGGGGGTGAGCAAGCAAGAAGGGTAGCAGCAGCAGAAGCAGGTCCCGCAATCGACTTGGCCCGCTGAGTGGGTGAGCAATGTGAGGCAGGGCTGTCCAGGAAGTCGATCGCGATTGGCCAGAGGAAAGGGGAAGTCGATCGCGATCAACCAGTCGATTGCGGGACCGAAGAAAGTCGATCCCAGCTGCATGGGGCGCTTCTCAGAGGGGGCGGAGCCAGGCTGCACCAAGCCCCGCCCCCTCCCTGGCTTCGGCACTCCCAGCAGCTGCTTCAGCCTTGAGAAGGGCAGGGCCAAGCCAGCCTTGTGCTAGCTATGCCACCACTGGCTTGGCACTGCCATCCTCAAGCCTGGAGAAGCCGCTGGGAGCTCCAAAGCCAGAGGGGAAGGGGTGGGGCTTGGTGCAGCCTGGCTCCGCCCCCCCGGCGTCCGCAATACCAGCAGCTTCTCCAGGCTTGAGGATGGCAATGCCAAGCCAGTGGTGGCATAGCTAGCACAAGGCTGGCTTGGCACTGCCATCCTCAAGCCTGGAGAAGCTGCTGGTAGAGCGGAAGCCAGAGGGGGCGGAGCCAGGCCAAGCCACGCCCCCTCCCTTTTCCAGCCTAGAGGAGGTAGGTAGATCTTTCTGACTTGGTTTTATTACAAGTAGCTCGCATGCTGAAAAAGTGTGGGCACCCCTGGCGTGAGGCATCGTGATAGCTCCTCTCCTAATATCAATTTCCCCCCTTTTTAGTTGTATAGATTCTTGGTTTGAAGTGAACAGATCCTGTCCAGAACACCCTTCAGATTGACCCTGGCGATGCTTGCTGACCTCGCTGAAGGTAAGAATTCGCCCTCGACCCTTCCAGTCCCGATTTACCTGACAGCTCCAAGCAAGTTGCAGTTGGGGGACCTTTGTGGTTCCTTAAAATAGTGAATTTGTAGAGATTATGAATATGAACCAACATGCCTAACTTCAAAAATCCAGTCCTTACTTTGCTTACCTGTATAGAGCAGGCCTGGGCAAACTTCAGCCCTCTGGGCGTTTTGGACTTCCATAATTCCTTAACTGTTAGGAATTGCGGGAGTTGAAGTCCAAAACAGCCAGAGTGCCGAAGTTCGCCGATGCCTGGTATAGAGCTGCAAATAATGTACATTTTGACCAAATTTTACTCTTGATACTTGATTAATAACATCCCAATATCCCAAAAGTTTCAAAAACTATACAAGAAATGGGGAAAAAATAAAGGAAGAAATGCAAACTCAACCTGAAAATTTGACATGTGAATCCCTTTTGGGCAGGCCTGGGCAAACTTCGGCCCTCCAGGTGTTTTGACTACAACTCCCACAATTCCTAACAGCCAGTAGACTGTTAGGAATTGTGGGAGTTGTAGTCCAAAACACCTGGAGGGCTGAAGTTTACCCAGGCCTGCTCTTGGGACTGTGGCGCAGCTGGCAGGGTGTCAGCTGCATTAAAGATCACTACTGACCGAAAGGTCATGAGTTCGAAGCCAGCCTGGGTCGAAGTGAGCTTCCAGCCAATTGTGTAGCTTATTGTCGACCTTTGCAACCCGAAACATAGTTGCGTCTGTCAAGTAAGAAATTTAGGTACCACCTCTGTGTAGGGAGGCTAATTTAACAAAATTTACAAGGCCATAAAAAATCTCCAGCAAAAAGCATGCGATGGAATGCGGGAAGTACTTCATCAGTGTCGCAGATGGAGCTCCCCTGGTGGTCAGAAAAGTGGAATGTTAAATGGCCTCTGACTGTCTGGCTATATGTGTTGTGTGTCTATGGCATTGAATGTTTGCCATGTATGTGTACATTGTCCTCTCCATTGGAGCCCCCTTGTGTACCCTAATGCAGTGTTTCCCAACCAGTGTGCCGTGAGCGATCATCAGGTGTGCTGTGGGAAATTGGAACCTCCAATACCCTTTCTTCCCCCTCCTGCCAAACAATTTTTCTTCTCCACTCTCTTTTCTATTTCCCCCAAACTCCATCTGTATTCACATTTGGGCATATTGAATATTCATGCCAAGTTTGGTCCTGATCCAACATTGTTTCAGTCCACAGTGCTCTCTGGATATAGGGGAACTACAACTCCTAAACTCAAGGTCAATGCCCACCAAACTCTTATAGCATTTTCTCTTGGTTATGGGAGTTCTGTGTGGGAAGTTTGTGTCTTTCTGCCATTCCTGCCAGGATATCTATGTTGTGTTCATCGAAACAGGCCCAGGTTTCACACTGAGTGTATAAATACATTAAAAAACATATTAACTATGTGTATTACTGTGTTAGAGTGTCATTTTGTGTCATTTTGGTTGGTGGTGTGCCCCAGGATTTTGTAAATGTAAAAAATGTGCCACAGCTCAAAAAAGGTTGAAAAACACTGCCCTAATGAAGTTGTGAGCAATGCTGCCAGTGACATAATAGCCACTGGTAGGGCCTCCCATGCCAGACAGGTCACAACCGAAGGATCTGACAAAGAGCGTCAACGGGCAGGACGGGCTCTCTAGCCTTTTGGCAACCATCCTAGGAGAAGGAAAACTCTAATTTCAAACCCGGGCAGATGGTGCTCGCCTAACCCTGAAAGGTCAACCATCTAGAGAAGGCAACTCAAATCAAACCTACGACCTGAGGACCTCGCTACCACCGTCCAAGCTTGCTAGGCCCCAGCAGACATACCTTTGGTTTCAAGGGTGAGGCCAGTTCTGTGAATGCTGCGCTCCACCAGAAAAATCCATTGCACAGGCTCGAAGGATACATCCAACCTCCTTAGTCATCAATGCGCTTGTAGAAAGCATGGGATGAGTCCTCCCTAAGAATCTTCGTTTGCGAAGTAATGCCAGAGAGAGATGTGCATTGTAACCCGCCCCGAGTCCCCTTCGGGGTGAGAAGGGCAGAATATAAATACTGTAAATAAATACATAAATAATTGTTCAGGTGTAAAATGTAATGCCAGTTTGCCATGTATGTGTACATTGTCCTCTCCATTGGAGCCCCTTGTGTACCCTAATGCAGTGTTTCCCAACCAGTGTGCCGTGAGCGATCATATACTTTAGAACAGTGATTTTCAACCCTTTTTGAGCCGCGGCACATTTTTTACATTTACAAAATCCTGGGGCACACCACCAACCAAAATGACACTCTAACACAGTAATACATATAGTTAATATGTTTTTAAATGTTTTTATACACTCACTTAGTGTGAAACGTGGGCCTGTTTCGATGAACACAACATAGATATCCTGGCAGGAATGGTAGAAAGACACACACGAAGCTCTTGCTCAACAGCTGTCATATTAGGGCCTTCATCTGTGTCATAATTTTGTCCGGGGCCCTGTTCGGCATTTGCATTTTTCCTTCTCAAAAACTTCTCCATCACTGTCACTTCCTTGTCTTGCTGTGATCCCAAATTGCCACTGTCACTTGACGTGCAGCTGCAGCAGTAACTCTAACTTTGTTTACCTAGCCGCGTCAGAGCGAATCCAAGATGGCGCGATCATAGCACTCTCGCGTCACTTCTTAGGTGTTTAGAACAGTAGTTATTGCACAAAATAGCTATGGCAGAGACTGTATGTCAGATAGTTAGACTCGTGTAGGTTTATTTTTAAATCTGTCGTAAATTTGATTTTTAAGATTTTTTTTGTGGAACTGTAGGGTTCGGCAGAACATGGTTTGGCATTATGATGTATGTTCGTATGGCATCAAATTGCTGCCTATACGTGTAAGCTGTTTTGAGTCCCCTGTGGGGTGAGAAAGGCGGAGATATAAATGTGGTAAATAAACAAACATCTGACTTACAAACGGCATAGTTCAAAACGGGACTGAGACAACAGGAAGTGAGAGAAGTCTTCCCCTTGAAAGGAAGGGAAACTCACTTCTGGAGGAATTATTATCATGAGGAAAGCAGGTCTTCAGTGAAGCTTTAGCCCCAATCCTTGTTTCCAGAGTAAGCCAAATTCTTAGAAATGCCTCTGATACCCTTTTCTGGTCCAACTTACATGTCCGAACGCATCTCTCCCTATGAACCTTCAAGATGTTTAAGATCATCCGGAGAGGCCCTGCTCTCGGTTCTGCTTGCTTCGCAGGCGCGATTGGTGGGGACAAGAGACAGGGCCTTTTCAGCGGTGGCTCCTCGGCTTTGGAACACCCTTCCTAGTGACATGAGATCAGCCCCCTCCCTCCTGACATTTCACAAATGTTTGACCGGGCATTTGCAGGTCAAACACTACATACTACATTTGCAGATGTAGTATGATTATTAAATTGAGACCTAAGGAACGACAACGACGCAATTGGAAATCGATATAATAACGAGACGCTGATATTGTGTTTAATTTAAATTGCTAATTTGTATATGATGTGATTGTGCTGGTAACTGTTGATGTGTTTATCTTGGGCAGTTCTTGCCATATGTACACCGCCTCGAGTTGCGTTCGGGCTGAGAGGGGCGGTATAGAAGTAAAGTAAATACATAAATACATAATAAATTTTCTCCCTCTCAACAGGTTGCCCCATCGGTCGCTCTTCCCATATCGAACCCCTTTCCGAAATGAGCTCCGGGATGATGATGATGGAGGAAAAAAGGGATGGAGGACCTTTGAAAAAGGGCAGATGAGACACTGCTGCTCCGCCCAAAAAGAAAGAAGTTGCTGGGTTCTTTGGGAGCGGAAAGGGGGGGCGGGATCCTGCCAGGAGCCAGAGCCCGGCCGCCGGTTCCCGAGCGCTGCCATGATGTTTGTTTGGGCCATTTCCGGCCACGAGCCAAACGGAGTCTGGGAGTCGCCGTTCAGCGAGGACTCACACCTTTCCTTTCCATTTTTGCACTGACCAGGCGATCCCTTCTCCTCCCTTCTCTTCCTCCTCTCCGTCCATTTGGAAACGGAAGAGGAGGGTCTTCCCTCTCCATTTGCATCTTTCTCCCCACGTCTCCCGAGAAGGAAAAGGGCCTTTCCCGTCACGTTTTTTTTAATGAAGGCGTCGTAGGTTTGTCTTTTCAAGTGTTTACAAAACGAAACAGCCATTTTTTTCCCGTGTCAAAACAAGATGTGTGTTCCTGGTGAAGTTTACAAAGACTGCGTTCCCCTCGGCCTCCCAGCGTCGGCATCCCACGCAACGGGAGAAGCAGGATTTCCCAAGACCTCCTTCCTCCCCCTTCGCTCTTCATTTTGCCCCTTTCGATCTCATTGCCAAAAGCCTCCCCTTTCCCCATTCTCCCTCCCTCTTCGCCTGGGTTCGGACTCTCTCCGCTCTGGGGCGGCTTCCAGGGGCAATGCTGAAGGGCTGCCGCCATTCACAAGTGTCCTGCTAAGATGCCTGAACCGCTCTCGGCCCTTTGCGGGAAAGTGGAAAAGGGTGATTTCTCTCTCTTTTTTTTCCTTTTCTTAAAAGCAACACACACACACACCGGTCCACGTTTGAGCACGAAGCAGAGACTGCATCAGCCATGGGACAACAAGACCCCTGCAGATGGCTTCCACCCAGCAGGAAAGGTGTCTGTATTTATAGAGCAAAACAAAGAACTTTGAAAACCACGAAAAAACAAAAACATTCAAAGCTTGGGAAGGGACACTTTCCCCTATTAGTCCAGTTGTTTTGATATGGTATTAAATAATGTTCAATAAAATAGTCACTGTTATTTTATTTCCGTTGTGTTCTTAAGTTGTGTCCCAAGGGCTTGGGGGAAACCGTCTGGTCGGTCAGCGACCTGCATAAATGGAGAAGTCAAAGTATGCGTGTACACAGGCCCAAATGTGCGCAGGCCCGGATTATCCATAAGGCCACCCTAGGCCATGGCCTAGGGGCGCAAGCCAAGGGGGCGCAATTCACACGGACCCCAAAAAATATGTTGAAACAAAACGGTGTTGCGTTGCAGTTTTGACAAAACCACAACGCAACTCACTATCTTGGGGAAGAGCGCTGCGAGGGGGCGGGGAGGAAGGAATGGCGCTGGGGGCCCCCTCGCCATTGCCTCTGCCCCCTTGTCAAGGAATGAGGGTGCGAGGCGCACTGCGAAGAGGAGGCGGAGGGAAGCCCTGCCCCTGGGGCCGATGCCAGCACCGGGGGCAGGGCTTCCCTTCCTTCCTCCTCCTCGCGCCCTCGGCCCTCCTTTCTTGACTCAAGGAAGGAGGGTGCGCGGTTCCGCGAGGAGGAGGAGGGTGTGTGTGCGGTAGAGGTTGGTTTGGGGACGTAATTCCAAAATGTGGCCTAGGGCGCCGAAAGGGGTTAATCCGGGCCTGCGTGTATGTTTGCCTATTTGGACCACAAAGGCTGTCGCGAGGTGAAGTGGCCCTTTGTGAGGTCACTGGGAAGGAAAGGGGACGCGAATGCGGGGAAGAGAGGAGAAAGGAAAGAGAAAAAGACGAAGAAGAAATGAAAGGAGGAGAGAGGGAATGGGAAAATAAGGGAAGAGAGGAAAGGGGAAAATATATGAAGAAGGGAAGGGAAATGAGAGGAAAGGGGAAATATATGAGGGAAGGAAGAGAGGAATGGAGAAAATATATTACGGGAGAAGAAGCAAGGGAGGGAGGGGAGGAAAGGAAAATAAGGGAAGGAAGACGGAAATATATGAAGAAGGGAGGAAAGGAAAATAAGGGAAAGGAGAGGAAAGGGGAAAATATATAAAGGAAGGAAGGAAAGAGGAAAGGAAAAGGGAAGAAGAGAGGAAAGGGGAAAATATATTCAGGGAGAGGAAGGATGGAAGGGGAGGAAAGGAAAATAAGGGAAGGAAAAGAGGAAAGGGGAAAATATAGGAAGGAAGGAAATTGGAAAGGAAAATAATAGAAGGAAGACGGGGAAATATATGAAGAAGGGAGGAAAGGAAAATAAGGGAAAGAAGAGAGGAAAGGGGAAAATATATTCAGGGAGAGGAAGGATGGAAGAGGAGGAAAGGAAAATAAGGGAAGGAAAAGAGGAAAGGAAAATATAGGAAGGAAGGAAAGAGGAAAGGAAAATAATGGAAGGAAGACGGGGAAATATAGGAAGAAGGGAGGAAAGGAAAATAAGGGAAAGAAGAGAGGAAAGGGGAAAATATATTCAGGGAGAGGAAGGATGGAAGAGGAGGAAAGGAAAATAAGGGAAGGAAAAGGAAAGGAGAAAATATAGGAAGGAAGGAAAGAGGAAAGGAAAATAATGGAAGGAAGATGGGGAAATATATGAAGAAGGGAGGAAAGGAAAATAAGGGAAAGAAGAGAGGAAAGGGGAAAATATATTCAGGGAGAGGAAGGATGGAAGAGGAGGAAAGGAAAATAAGGGAAGGAAAAGGAAAGGAGAAAATATAGGAAGGAAGGAAAGAGGAAAGGAAAATAATGGAAGGAAGATGGGGAAATATATGAAGAAGGGAGGAAAGGAAAATAAGGGAAAGAAGAGAGGAAAGGGGAAAATATATTCAGGGAGAGGAAGGATGGAAGAGGAGGAAAGGAAAATAAGGGAAGGAAAAGGAAAGGAGAAAATATAGGAAGGAAGGAAAGAGGAAAGGAAAATAATGGAAGGAAGACGGGGAATATATGAAGAAGGGAGGAAAGGAAAATAAGGGAAAGAAGAGAGGAAAGGGGGAAAATATATTCAGGGAGAGGAAGGATGGAAGAGGAGGAAAGGAAAATAAGGGAAGGAAAAGGAAAGGAGAAAATATAGGAAGGAAGGAAAGAGGAAAGGAAAATAATGGAAGGAAGATGGGGAAATATATGAAGAAGGGAGGAAAGGAAAATAAGGGAAAGAAGAGAGGAAAGGGGAAAATATATTCAGGAGAGGTAGGATGGAATAGGAGGAAAGGAAGATAAGGGAAGGAAAAGGAAAGGAGAAAATATAGGAAGGAAGGAAAGAGGAAAGGAAAATAATGGAAGGAAGACGGGGAAATATATGAAGAAGGGAGGAAAGGAAAATAAGGGAAAGCAGAGGAAAGGAAAATAAGGGAAGGAAGAGAGGAAAGGGGAAAATATATTCGGGGAGAGGAAGGATGGAAGGGGAGGAAAGGAAAATAAGGGAAGGAAGAGATGAAAGGGGAAAATATATGCAGGGAGAGAGGAGAGGGAGAGAACGTGGTGGACAACCCAGTGACTCCTAGCAAGATTATATTAATCAAACACCGTGAAAGGCTGACTGTACTAACATACTGTATAGCAGTGTTTCCCAACCAGTGTGCCGGGGCACACTAATGTGCTGTGAGTGATCATCAGGTGTGCCGTGGGAAATTGGAACCTCCAGAGGGGAAGGGGGGAGAGTCTAGTGTGTTGAAGTATAACAACCCTAAAAAACCTACCTCGATAAAGGCACAAAATTACAAACTCCCCCCGTCCCACCCGTTGTCTACTTGGTCTCCCCTTCTCCATTCATTGGGAAGGCCCGCCTCCCTTTCCCCAAGTAGAGACCTCCTCTTGCCTCCCCCACCCCAGGCCTAATGCCGGATGGTTCAGTCCAGCACCGGCCCCGCCCCTCCCTGGAGCAGGCGAAACCGCTCTCAGCCTCCCCAGCTCCCTGCCCCCCGCCACCGCTGCCTTCCTTCCTGCCTGCTTCGCCAGCCCCGAGATGCCCACCTGAGCCACCCCGCTGACCCCCGAGGAGCTGCACAGGTGGTGAGTAAGGCTCCTGCTCCCCACGTCCCCGGTTCAAGCCTGGTGGAAGAGGGAGGGAAACCCAAGTGAGAGGGAGACTGCTGGTCTTTCGAGCCCCCCCCCCTCCAGAAACTGTAACTCCCAAATGTCAAGGTCGATTTTCCCCAAACTCCATCTGTGTTCACACTTGGGCATATTGAGTATTCATGCCAAGTTTGGTCCTGATCCAACATAGTTTGAGTCCACAGTGCTCTCTGGATATAGGTGAACTACAACTCCAAAATGCAAGTTCAATGCCCACCAAACTCTTATAGTATTTTCTCTTGCTTATGGGAGTTCTGTGTGGGAAGTTTGTGTCTTTCTGCCATTCCTGCCAGGATATCTATGTTGTGTTCATTGAAACAGGCCCATTTAAAATCGTATTAACTAGATGCATAACTGTGTTAGAGTGTCATTTGGTGTCATTTTGGTTGGTGGTGTGCCCCAGGATTTTGCAAATGTAAAAAGTGTGCCGCGGCTCAAAAAAGGTTGGGAAACACTGCTGTATAGCACTTAAATTAATTTGGGGAACCTTTTAATGGATACACACATTCAATAACAACGAGGCAGAAAGTAATAGCAGAGGCCAAAATGTCAAATTAATAAGGTAAGTTTTACATCGCGCCCTTTACAAGGTTAGTGGATGTCAATGGCATGTTGGTGGGCGATTCCTTTGGGGAATAGAGTGCAGATCATTCGTATGTGTCCAAGGAAGAGTGGGTTTGAGACGGGGTGCCGAATTGGCAGCTGGACGGAGGCGGTCACAAAACCTTCCCGGGATTCATGAGGTGCTTGGGGTCTAGCGCCGCTTTGATCTGCCGCATGGTGGTGAGCGCCACGTCGCCCACTTCCTCGCGGAGGAGCAGCCGCTTGCCCAGGCCCACGCTGTGTTCGCCGGTGCAGGTGCCGTCCATCGCCAGCGCCCGCCTGAGGTTGGGGAAATGGCACACGCATTGAGTTTGTCAACATGAGAGACCCAAACGCTCTTCGGAAAGCATGGCATGGAAGAGATGGCGTCGAGAAACATTTATGGCAGAGCAAAGCCAGCATCTCCAGTTCAAGCTACCAAGCGCTGCTTAATGTGGACTATCCTCTTAATTAGGCATTTGCAAACTTGGGCCCTCCAGGTGTTTTGGACTTCAACTCCCACCATTCCTAACAGCCTACCGGCTGTTAGGAATGATGGGAGTTGAAGTCCAAAACACCTGGAGGGCCCAAGTTTGCATATGCCTGCTCTAAACTGATATAGATTCCTGGAGAGAACACTCCTGTAGGTGTTTGTAAGTATTCCAGTGGAAGCCTACGGTCAACTTCCCAGGCTGAACCCAAACATCAATGGATCTGGACCAAACTTGGCACACATACCTGAAGAGAGTGGCCAGGAAGACAGTTCCATCTTGTCTCCTGACTGTCCTAATAATATAACTAGCTTGGGGACCCGGCGGTGCCCGGGTTATTTGAGGAAGGCATTGTGTGCCAAGGTTGGTTCCTATGAGATGTTTATGTGGCTTGCAGTGGTCTCAGGAACTTAGTGAAGGTACTGCGAGCCCCATTGGCCATGGTCCATCCCCCTCCAAACAGCACCAGGATGTAGAGTGGGTCATGGGGGCTCTGTGTGTCACATTTGGTCTTGATCATTCTTTGGATGAGGGTTGCAGCGGTCTCGGAAGGTGAGTGAAGGTATTTCAAGTCCCATCATCTGTGGTCCGTCCTCCTTGAAACAGCACCAGGGTGTTGAGTGGGTCAAGGGAGCTCTGTGTGCTAATTTTGGTCTGTATTGGTCATTGGGTGATGGTCGCGTTGTGAAATGGGCCATTGGGCCCCTGTGGGCCAAGTTTGGTCCTGATCCGTCACTGCTGTGGGCCGCAGTGTCTGACTGCCTGAGGCCTTTCCTTTTCCCTCTGAGTCACCTTAGAATGTAGGAATGTAGATGGCCAATCGGAGTCCTTTATGCAAATACCATTTCAGTGGCAACCAATCCCCTCTGTCTGGGGCCGTAGAATGTTGGAATTATGAGGCTGGCCAATCAGAGTCCTTTATGCAAATAATCGCATAGTGGCAACCTATCGAAACGCTGGCATATAATCCTTGGCACCTCTGCACCTCCCAGAAAATGAACATTCCATTTCCAACGGGAAAAAACTGTCATTTGGCTAACACAAGCATTCAGTTGCATTCTGTTTTGCTGGCCAATCAGAGTCCTTTATGCAAATTGTATCTCAGTGGCAACCAATGCCCTCTGTCTGGTGCCTTAGAGTATTGGAGTTCTGAGGCTGGCCAATCAGAGTCCTTTATGCAAATAATCTGGTGCCTTATAGTGTCGGAATTCTGAGGCTGGCCAATCAGTATCCTTTATGCAAATAATCCCACAGTGGCAACCAATCGAAACGCTGACACATATTCCTCCCTCCGCACCACCGCACAACCTACAGGAAACTAATAATAATGCAAAATTATAATTATATATGTTTTATATTACATGGAATATTACTAATAATATTACAGTATAACGGTACAGTACAATATAGTAATATATGACACTAATATTGTGCTATGGTAATAATATATTGTGTTTACATATGACTTGTAAGACGCTCTGAGCCCCCTTCAGGGTGAGAAGGACGGCATATAAATGTCGTAAGTAAATAAATAAATAAATATGCTGAAATCTGATTATTGGAGGGGTTTGGGGAAAACTGACCTTCCTTTCTGGGAGATGTAGTTCACCCACAACCAATGATGGACCTGGACCAAACTTGGCACACAGAACGCTCATGACTAACTCAACTTACTGGATAGATTTGAGGGGACTGATTCACTATAGCGGGAGTTGTAGTTTACCCTACAGTCAGAGAGCACACTGAACCCCACCGATGATGCCTCCAGAGCAAACTTGCCCAAAAAAACAAACTTTTAAGTACCGATGGATTTCCTGGGGGTGAACCCAGCACGATGGGAGTTGTAGTTCACCCATAACCGTATTCATTCTGTGCAATTAAAATTGGCTTTTTCAAATAACCTGGGCAACGCCAGGTACCCAAGCTAGGAGGAAATAAAATAAGATGGCTAGAGCCAGGCCTTACTTTCCCAGCCGACTGGTAAAGTCCGCCACGCTCCTTCGATGTCCTTCGTCTTCAGGATCGTGAATCAGGAGGCAATGGAAATTCCCATCTCCGACGTGTCCAACAATGGGACCTGCGAATGCATCGTAAAATGAGAGCAGCCCTAAACTGGTTTCTGACCCAGCTTTCTGTTGCGGAAGAGAAATCAATCTCTTTGTTGTTGCTTCCAACTCCTCACCTATAATCTTGGACGCCAGCAGGTCTTTCTTGGTTTCCACCAATATTTCGGGGAGGCGGGAGATTGGGACGCAGACGTCAGTGGCGTAGCCCTGCAGGTGGAGAAGGAAAGAAAAAAGCTCATATAATATACTAGCTGTCCCCTGCCACACGTTGCTGTGGCCCAGTCTGTGTATATTATACTATTGGCATAGCACACCTTGTCTCCTGTGCTATGCTAATAATATAACATAATGTAATCTATATATATAAAGGAAGAGTCGTCATGGAACGACCGTCCCAAACAGAGAAACCTTACAACGCAGAGACACCAAACTGGCCAACAGAAATAGGCCTCAAGCAAGGTACGTTTGTAGCAAAGAAACTTTCCCCCCCAAAACCTAAAAGGCCCCCAGAACAAGTAAAAAAAACTATATTTCCCAGCATTCTCCGGGGCTGCCAACGACTCTCCCAATCTCTACATTCTGACAACATGATTGGCTGCCAATAAGGGCATATTTGCATAACTCCTGTACTGGCCAGCCAACATGATCATTCCGACCCATAATAAACTGTCAGAGGAGGATAAGGCAAAGGGCTGAGGCACAAACACAAACACCCAATTCACTTCCCACAGAAAATGTACACCCCTACAAATCACAGACCACGCCCAAAATTGACAGTAAGGCTTCATTAACTTACTTTCCCTGACTAGGCCTCACTTAATGGAATGCTGTTTGCGCTCTGAATTGACAGAAAGGCTTCATTAACTTGCTGTTCCTGACTAGGCCTCAGCTCATGGGACACTGCATATGGCCTGAATTTACAGTAACCTACCTTGGCACACAGAGCCCCTATGACCCATGCTACATTCTACTACAGTTTGGAGGAGGGTGGACCATGGATTATGGGACTTGAAGTACCTCCATGGATAATGGGATTTGTAGTACTTCGAAACCCATCATTCCCACAGACCATTGTGGCCCAGAACCAAGACCAATAAAGACCAAACTTGGCACACAATGCCCCCCATGACCCAAACTCCATCCGACTGCAGTTCAGAGGAAGACACACCATGGATAATGGGATTTCAAGTACCTCCACTCACTTCCAAAGTACCCCACACACACACACATCAACCTCTACAACAACACAGCAGACGAAAAGACAAAAAACATTGTATATCCACAAGCTATGCAGAACACCAGCAACACCACACACCAACAACTCCCCAGGACTTCAACATCCCACCCACCAGAACAACCCACAACGACACAGCCATGGCCCCAACAACACCATAACTAACAACAATTCCAACCCTTACATACTCAGACTTTCTCGCATCTCCTAAATAGGGCACAGCAACGCGTGCCGGGTACAGCTAGTATAATATATTGTATATACATATAATATTTATATTATAATGTAATGAAATATACTACTACTAATAATATTATTCTATTATAATTATATATTTATATTACATGTAATGTTGCAATTGAGCCTTCGGCTTCTACTGCTAGTAGTATTGGGGAAGATGCTGGGTCAATAGCATCAAGCAATAGTATGGAATGGGGTGAGGCTTTCTGACTCTGCAGCTGGGAGGAAAAGGGCTGCTAGTGATTCTAGTCTTGAAGGGCTGGAACAGAGAAAAAAGATCCGGCAGATACTTAGAGCTCCTGATTCAGAAACCTTTGAAGGTTTCCCTGGGGAAGAAGAAATGGGGTCAGAGGAAAGTGATACGGATCTAGAATCAACATTGGTTCATGAAGTAAAGGATGTGTGTAACGAAGAGTCTAATTCTGATACTTTCCTCGGCTTTGACAGTGACTTAGACTGGCCTTCTGGCTTCAGGAACAGATTGGGATACTTTAACCTTCCAACAGCGTTGGCAAGATTGGAGGTCTGCACAGAGCACAACAGCTGTAGGAGATGCAGCAGCTGGTGTTCATGATCAAGGAGGGTCTTCAGACGACAGTGATGTTTAAGTGCTATATAAGAAACTAGCTGTACCCGGCACGCGTTGCTGTGCCCTATTTTGGAGATGCGAGGAAGTCTGAGTATGTAAGGGTTGGAGTTGTTGTTAGTTATGGTGTTGTTGGGGTCATGGCTGTGTTGTTGTGGGTTGTTTTGGTGGGTGGGATGTTGGAGTCCTGTGGAGTTGTTGTTGTGTGGTGTTGCTGGCGTTCTGCATAGCTTGTGGATATACAATGTTTTTGTCTTTCCATCTGCTGTGTTGATGTAGAGGTTGATGCGTGTATGGGTGAGGTACTTTGGAAGTGAGTGGAGGTACTTGAAATCCCATTATCCATGGTGTGTCCTCCTCTAATCTGCAGTCGGATGGAGTGTGGGTCATGGCGGGCATTGTTTGCCAAGTTTGGTCTTTATCGGTCTTGGTTCTGGGCCACAGTGGTCTGTGGGGAATGATGGGTTTTGAAGTAGTACAAATCCCATAATCCATGGAGGTACTTCAAGTCCCATAATCCATGGTCCACCCTCCTCCAAACTGTAGTAGAGTGTAGCGTGGGTCATAGGGGCTCTGTGTGCCAAGGTAGGTTACTGTAAATTCAGGCCATACACAATGTCCCATGAGCTGAGGCCTAGTCAGGAACAGCAAGTTAATGAAGCCTTACTGTCAATTCAGGCCATACACAATGTCCAATGAGCTGAGGGCTAGTTGGGAGAATCAAGTTAATGAAGCCTTACTGTCAGTTCAGAGCATAAACAGCATTCCATTAAGTGAGGCCTAGTCAGGGAAATTAAGTTAATGAAGCCTTACTGTCAATTTTGGGCGTGGTCTGTAATTTGTAGGGGTGTAAATTTTCTGTGGGAAGTGAATTGGGTGTTTGTGTTTGTGCCTCAGCCCTTTGCCTTATCCTCCTCTGACAGTTTATTATGGGTCGGAATGTTCATGCTGGCTGGCCAGTACAGGAGTTATGCAAACCGCCCTTATTGGCGGCAAATAATGTTGTCAGAATGTAGAGGCTGGGAGAGTCGTTGGCAGCCCGGAGGATGCTGGGAAATGTAGGGGTTTTTTTACTTGTTGTTTTGGGGGCCTTTTAGGTTTTGGGGGGGAAGGTTTCTTTGCTACAAATGTCTGAGGCCTATTTCTGTTGGCAAGTTTGGTGTCTCTGCGTTGTAAGGTTGTTTGGGACGGTCGTTCCATGACGACTCTTCCTTTATATATATAGATGGGTTTATGGGGCTGCATTTGCGGTGGTCAAAGAGTTGATGTCTGGTTCTTGTCTCTGGCATTCCTGTGATCCTGATATCGTGTGCCTTGTTCCTGTTTCCAGTTACTCTTGTCTGCCGTGTATTCCGGTGGCGGGGCTTGGTCTCCGCTGAGTCTACCTCCTGATTTACCTCGGAGTGTCTCCTCCTTTCATCCGTCATTCTCCTGTCCTTGACCCTCGGATTGGCTTGTTGACTACTCTTCTGGATCTTCCCACTTCGGACTTCGCAGACGGACGTCTTGTGTTTGTTTTGGGCTTTTTGCTGCATTGTTTTGTGGGGGTTTTCCTGGGATTTTTGAGGGTTTTTGAGCAGAGTTGGCTACTTTTTTGTTAGTCCTTTTTCCATTTATTGTTCAATAAACCTTTTGTTATCCCCTTTTACATCTGGGCTTGGCTTCTTTGGTCTCTGTGCTACGACATATAATATTACTAATAATATTACAATATAATGGTATAGTACAATATAGTAATATTTAATACTGATATTATACTATGCTAATAATGTAATATATTGTATGTATATAATATATATCTTGTAAGCCACTCTGAGTCCCCTTTGGGGTGAGAAGGGCGGGATATAAATGCTGTAAATAAATAATAAATAAATATATGTGTTTTGTGTGTGTATATATGTGTTTATGTGTGTATGTATTTGTGTATATGTGTATATATGTGTGTTTACATCTGATATATGTGTGTTTTTGTGTATTTATATGTGTAATGTAAGAAGAGAGAAGTATGTGTGCTTGTGAATATGTATATATGTGTATATGTATATGTGTGTATGTGTATAAGCATATATGTATATATATGTGTGTGTGTGTATTTGTGTGTGCTTGTATGTGTGTGTGTGTGTGCATGTGTATATGTATATGAGTGTATGTGTATATTAGGCCTGGGCAATCATGGTTCTAAATGGTTCTAAAGTACTTACGAAACTAATGTTCTGGTGGTGAAAACTAGGTGGCGCTGGTGCTTTGTTTCTACAGTGTTGCTAAAGCTCTGGTGGTGAACTCTAACAAAAGTTTCAAAATTTAGTTATAAATGGCAGTTCCTAATTGGTTCTGTCTTTAAAATCACCAATAATGAAATAATAATGAAATTTTGAAAGTTTTGTAAGAGTTCTGAAATGTTCACCACCAGAACTTTAGCAACACTGTAGAAGCAAAGCAGCACTAGTGTTCACCAGCAGAACTTTAGCAACCTAGTAGTGTTCACCACCAGAACTTTAGCAACACTGTAGAAGCAAAGCACCAGCGCCACCTAGTGTTCACCACCAGAACTTTAGCAACACAGTAGAAGTAAAGCATCAGCGCCACCTAGTGTTCACCACCAGAACTTTAGCAATACTGTAGAAGCAAAGCACCAGCGCCACCTAGTGTTCACCACCAGAACTTTAGCAACACTGTAGAAGCAAAGCACCAGCGCCACCTAGTGTTCACCACCAGAACTTTAGCAATACTGTAGAAGCAAAGCACCAGCGCCACCTAGTGTTCACCACCAGAACTTTAGCAACACTGTAGAAGCAAAGCACCAGCGCCACCTAGTGTTCACCACCAGAACTTTAGCAACACAGTAGAAGCAAAGCACCAGCGCCACCTAGTGTTCACCACCAGAACTTTAGCAACACTGTAGAAGCAAAGCACCAGCGCCACCTTGTGTTCACCACCAGAACTTTAGCAACACTGTAGAAGCAAAGCACCAGTGCCACCTAGTGTTCACCACCAGAACTTTAGCAATACTGTAGAAGCAAAGCACCAGCGCCACCTAGTGTTCACCACCAGAACTTTAGCAATACTGTAGAAGCAAAACACCAGCGCCACCTAGTGTTCACCACCAGAACTTTAGTTTTGTAAGTACTTTGTAACCATTTAGAACCATGATTACCCAGGCCTAGTGTATATGTATATATGGTGGGTTTGGGGGGGGGGTTAAGTGCCTTTCGTTGGGTTTGTGTGTGTGTGTGTTTTTAGAGGTGATGGACACTCGTTGGACTGTTACACATTCATACACATTGATATTGTGTCAAAATTTTGTGTCGATTCATCTTGTGGTTTCTGAGTTATGTTTCTCCCCCACATAAACATTACATTTATATATAGATAAATAATAAGATATAATGATACATTGAGACTTTTGAAAAGTCAGAAAACGCCAAGCGACGCACCTTCCATCCCGGGCGGAGCGCCAGGGCCGCGTACCAGGCGTTGTGCCGCGCCGTCCATAGCTGATTCCGGGCCTCCTGCTCTTGTGCCCACGCAAAGTCTGACCCGCCATTCGACTTCACAATCTCCCCTGCAAAGGCAGTGGTTTAGCTTGGGACGTCATGTACAGTTATGGCTGGAGCATTCTCAAGATTATTTCAGATACGTACCAGCCGCTTGGACCTGCTCCGCAACGCCGTGCTCACTGCCGTGAAACTCCAGAAACAGCGTGGGCAGCTCCGTGTAGTTGAGGTTGCTGTAGCGGTTGCAGGCAGCCACCATCACATCGTCCAGAAATTCTGGAAATATTGGATCTCGAAAATTCAAGAAATACATTCACCGGATCAAATGTATCCGGCGAAGGGCGAGCAAAATGATCCAACATTAGAAGCCATGCCTCCCTAGATGTGTCCAAAACTGGACACTGGACACTGTCCCTGGAGAGGTGGGGACCCCACTCACCAATGCGTGCCACTGGAATGCCAGCCTGCAGGACCTGGACGGTGCTGTCCACGGCCTCTTTGACGGAGGGGAAGGCGCACACGGCGGCCACAGTGGCTTCGGGGACGCCGTGCAGGCGCAGCGTGGCCTGGGTGATGAGGCCAAGGGTGCCCTCTGAGCCCACAAACAGCCCCGTCAGGTGGTAGCCGGCCGCGCTCTTCCTGCGCAAGAGGAAAAAGGAGAAGGGCCTTGCCGACGTTCTGCAACTCCACTGAGCCATTGGAGTGCAAGTAGTATCAAGCTGCATTCACTCATTCTACATTGCCGATCAGGCATGGGCAAACTTTGGACCTCCCTCCAGTTATTTTGGGACTTCAAAGCCCACAATTCCCAACAGCCTGGTGTAGATACACCCTAAGTGTTGGCTAATAGAGTCGTCTCACCAAATGAATAGCAATTATGCAAGTGTTGACTCACTCATCAACAATAAATAAATTCAAACCACCTTGAGTCCCAATTTGGAACAAAAGTGGAATATGGACAATGATAATAATAATAATAATAATAATAATAATAATGAAGTACTGCAGTTGGAACTACAACTGAATTTAGTCATGTCTTTTAAGACTGAGTGGAAAAGGAAGTGTCACTCCAGATAACAACAACAACAACAAGACAATACTCAAGCCTAAAGTATTGCAGTTAGAACTACGAATTGAATTAGTCATGTCTTTTAAGACTGAGTGGAAAAGCAAGAGTCACTCCAGATAATAATAATAATAATAACAACAACAACAACAATGAGACAATACTCAAACCTAAAGGTCAGCAGTTGGAACTATGAATTAAATTAGTCATGTCTTTTAAGACTGAGTGGAAAAGCAAGCGTCACTCCAGATAATAATAATAATAACAGCAACAACAAGGAGACAATACTCAAGCCTAAAGGTCAGCAGTTGGAACTATGAATTGAATTAGTCATGTCTTTTAAGACTGAGTGGAAAAGCAAGCGTCACTCCAGATAATAATAATAATAACAACAACAACAACGAGACAATACTCAAGCCTAAAGGTCAGCAGTTGGAACTATGAATTGAATTAGTCATGTCTTTTAAGACTGAGTGGAAAAGCAAGCGTCACTCCAGATAATAATAATAATAACAACAACAACAAGGAGACAATACTCAAGCCTAAAGTACTGCAGTTAGAACTATGAATTGAATTAGTCATGTCTTTTAAAACTGAGTGGAAAAGCAAGCGTCACTCCAGATAATAATAATAATAATAACAACAACAACAACAACAAGGAGACAATACTCAAGCCTAAAGGTCAGCAGTTAGAACTACGAATTGAATTAGTCATGTCTTTTAAGATTGAGTGGAAAAGCAAGTGTCACTCCAGATAATAATAACAACAACAACAAGGAGACAATACTCAAGCCTAAAGGTCAGCAGTTAGAACTACGAATTGAATTAGTCATGTCTTTTAAGACTGAGTGGAAAAGCAAGTGTCACTCCAGATAATAATAATAAGAACAACAACAACAACGAGACAATACTCAAGCCTAAAGGTCAGCAGTTGGAACTATGAATTGAATTAGTCATGTCTTTTAAGACTGAGTGGAAAAGCAAGCGTCACTCCAGATAATAATAATAATAACAACAACAACAACGAGACAATACTCAAGCCTAAAGGTCAGCAGTTGGAACTATGAATTGAATTAGTCATGTCTTTTAAGACTGAGTGGAAAAGCAAGCGTCACTCCAGATAATAATAATAATAACAACAACAACAAGGAGACAATACTCAAGCCTAAAGTACTGCAGTTAGAACTATGAATTGAATTAGTCATGTCTTTTAAAACTGAGTGGAAAACTCAATAATAATAATAATAACAACAACAACAAGGAGACAATACTCAAGCCTAAAGTACTGCAGTTAGAACTATGAATTGAATTAGTCATGTCTTTTAAAACTGAGTGGAAAAGCAAGCGTCACTCCAGATAATAATAATAATAATAACAACAACAACAACAACAAGGAGACAATACTCAAGCCTAAAGGTCAGCAGTTAGAACTACGAATTGAATTAGTCATGTCTTTTAAGATTGAGTGGAAAAGCAAGTGTCACTCCAGATAATAATAACAACAACAACAAGGAGACAATACTCAAGCCTAAAGTACTGCAGTTAGAACTACGAATTGAATTAGTCATGTCTTTTAAGACTGAGTGGAAAAGCAAGCGTCACTCCAGATAATAATAATAATAACAACAACAACAACGAGACAATACTCAAGCCTAAAGGTCAGCAGTTGGAACTATGAATTGAATTAGTCATGTCTTTTAAGACTGAGTGGAAAAGCAAGCGTCACTCCAGATAATAATAATAATAACAACAACAACAAGGAGACAATACTCAAGCCTAAAGTACTGCAGTTAGAACTATGAATTGAATTAGTCATGTCTTTTAAGACTGAGTGGAAAAGCAAGCATCACTCCAGATAATAATAATAACAACAACAACAACAAGGAGACAATACTCAAGCCTAAAGGTCAGCAGTTAGAACTACGAATTGAATTAGTCATGTCTTTTAAGACTGAGTGGAAAAGCAAGTGTCACTCCAGATAATAACAACAACAACAACAACAACGAGACAATACTCAAGCCTAAAGGTCAGCAGTTGGAACTACGAATTGAATTAGTCATGTCTTTTAAGATTGAGTGGAAAAGCAAGTGTCACTCCAGATAATAACAACAACAACAACAACAACAACAACGAGACAATACTCAAGCCTAAAGTGCTGCAGTTATAACTACGAATTGAATTAGTCATGTCTTTTAAGACTGAGTGGAAAAGCAAGTGTCACTCCAGATAATAATAATAACAACAACAACAACGAGACAATACTCAAGCCTAAAGTACTGGAGTTGGAACTACAACTGAATTTAGTCATGTCTTTTAAGACTGAGTGGAAAAGCAAGTGTCACTCTGTATAATAATAACAACAACAAGGAGACAATACTCAAGCCTAAAGTACTGCAGTTAGAACTACAAATTGAATTAAGTCATGACTTTTAAGATGGAGAGGGAAAGCAAGTGCCTTCAAAGTAGTTATTGTTATTATATTATAATTATAATTATTACTATTGTTATAAATATTATAATAACAACAACAATAAAGCAATACTCAAGCCTGAAATACTGTCGTTGGAACTGTCTAGATGCGATGGGAGATATAGTCTGACAATATATGGAGGGCTGTGGGATTGCTTGGTGACAACCAGAGGAATTTATCTGCCTACCTGGGCCTGCGATTCCGCCCGGCTGTGTGGAGCACCTTCCCGTCGGGCAGCACCACTTGCAGGTTGAGCACATTCTGGCGCATGGTGCCATAGCGCACGGCGTTGGTGCCAGAGGCTGCGGTGGCCGCCATGCCGCACAGAGAGGCATCTGCTCCAGGGTCTGCAAATGGAAAAGCACCGTGAGATGGCGTAGCAAGAGACCACTGGCCATCCAAAATCCATACCAATGTTATGGTCAATATAACCTGCACCAGTATCTCCCAGTTCAGCAGGGAAAAGGGCAAAGAAGCATAACCTTGGATGTTACTCCATGTCTTTATTGCTTCAGCTCAGTTACTCTATTGCTACCACTAGAAGCTTCAGGTCTGTTGAACTGCTGCTAATGCTGTTGTGGCCCAATGGGTCCCCCTGCACTCTGGTGCATCCCTAGCAGGTGTTGCAGGTGACCATTTGACCCCTAGCTCCAATGCAATGACCACGCATTGTTTCCCCTTCCTCCAAAACGGAGGCCAGACGTACCAACCGGAAACCAGAGACCACTTCCGCGCAGGAAGTTGTTCAGGGTCTTGCGGGTCACTCCGGGTTCAACCGTGACTGTGAAGTCCTCTGGGTTCAGGTCCGAGATCTGGTCCATTTGGGTCAAATCGAAGCAGACGCCACCCTGTCCATGGAAATCGGGGAAATAAAGGAGGGGAGGGGAGGGAAAGTCAGGGAAATGATAGTGCAGGGCTTCAAGGTCAGTCAGAGGAGCCAGAAACTGCAATATTAGATAAATAGTTGGGCAAAAGAGCTAAGTGATACGAAAGGTTCCCAGGGGAAAACTCCTGGCGCTACAGAGATCAACAAAAGTCTTAGTTTACAGATTAGAACAGAAAATAGGTGGCAACAGTGAGAGCGATTACATGGTAAAGTTGGGGAGAAAATTCATGGGAAAAGAAATGACTTCATGGGTGTCTATTAATTAGTGAATTGTATACCTAAGGCAGTGTTTCCCAACCTTTTTTGAGCCGCGGCACACTTTTTACATTTACAAAATCCTGGGGCACACCACCAACCAAAATGACAAGAAATGACACTCTCATTAAGGGATAAAAGTACCAAGTACGGAATTTGTACTCAGATGAAACATCGTTGGAAATTGAGCCAAGACATCTTTCCTAGTCCTTGGAAGCTTTGCCTTGGATAGATTCATGTCTTAAGTGTCTTTTTTTTTTTTTTTGGATTCATGTTTCAAGTTTTTGGAATTTTACCTTGGAAGTTTCTGTATTTGTTTTTCAGGCGCTCTGGTGGACTCATTTCCTGGACTCTGTTCCTGTTTATTTTCCTACCTCATTGGGTTTACCTATTTCTATGGAGTGCTTAACACCAGCTGTGTGGTGTTTAAAGTCAGAGGAGGGCTTTCCTCGCCTGGAGTGCCACAAGTAAACGGCAGGCTGGGCGGTGAGCCTTCCCCTGGCCACTCGGGGCGTGACCTCCACCCTGGCCCTGCCACTTTCGGCACAGGCCCCTCCCCCTCCCTCCTCCCCCTCCCACCTGCCTGGCTTCTCTGGGGCGATGGAGGCACGTGGCTTGGGCCGGCCACCTCCACCTCGTCCCCGCAGACCTGGCCCAGGCCCCATTGGGCCGTGTGCCTCTGCCTGCACCGCCTCCTCTACCCAGATGGCTGGATCCTCTCGAGCTGGGCAGAGGGCCAGGCGGGAGGTGGAGGCGCTGCCTGAAGGGGAACTGGAAGGAAGGAAGGAAGGAAGGAAGGAAGGAAGGAAGGAAGGAAGGAACACTGAAGGAAGGCAGGCAGGCTCTGCACCAGGCAGGCGGGAAGCCCACCGGCAGATGGAAAGGACCCTCCTGGTCAACAACGCCGGCGAGCCAGGCAGGAGGGAGAGGCTGGCAGGAAGGAAGGAAGGGCTCCCACGCGAGGGGAAGGCACCCCCAGGGAACACTAGGAAGAAAGGGGGGAAGAGTTTTCCCACGGCACACCAGCTGATCTCTCGCGGAACACTAGTGTGCCGTGGAACAGCGGTTGGGAAACACTGACCTAAGGGTTAGTTCAGGCAATGCAGCGTTTGAGTGAAAAGCTAGGCTTGAGTTCTCCGATTCTTGTTTCATGTCAAGCCTTGGTTTTGGACTTCAGTATCCTGAAAGTTCTCCATGTTCTTGTTTTTGTATTCCTGCTCAAGTTTTACTTAGTATGCCTTTTGCTTGTGGACTTGTACTGTACGTGTGATTTTTTGGCTATTCCTGGACTATGTAACCTTGGGACCCGCATGAGACATTTGGATTATCACCTAGTGCTAACCCCCTTTTTTTTGGATTATATATCTTTCTTTATTCCTGATTTTTCATATATATTATGTATTTTTACAATAAACCGTTTGGTTATACCAGGGGTGGGCAATTATTTTTTCCAAGGGGCCACACGAGAACCAAAAAATATTATGGAGGGCCGCACCTAAAGGCGGAACTACATTCTAATCTACATTATTTATTTACTATATTTACTATACATTAGACATCATTAATATTAACATATTAATATATCAAGAAATATTCATATATTATTAGTATTAATATCATAATTATTATATTATAGTATATATATAGACATAATATATTGAAATTATAATATAACATTATTATATTATATTATTTATTATATTAGTATTATAATATTATTATAAAATAATAATAAAAACCACTTAAATTAAATGAAATTCAAGAAGACAAGGTGCGAACCAAGATGGAGGCTGACATCCTCAAGAGAGGAAGGATCCCAAGATGGAATGGCCCAATGGATCCAGCCCAGAGGATGGCAAAGCGGACCCAGCCGCCACCACAGCAAAGCAGAGCAGCGGATGATCGGAGGCTGCAGGCCTCCACCCGCTCTCGCCCCCAGCTGATCGCCCTGCCATGGAGTGCCTGCCATCCCGGGAGGCGATCTGGGCCTGCAGCGGGAGTAGTCAGCGACCTGAGGCGGCTGATCGCCCTGGCGACCCGGAAGACGATCAAGTCTTCTGGGATGGCAGGCACTCCAAAGCCGCCGCTCCTCCGATCGTTCTCCGGAGCGGCGGGCTGTCTGCTAACACAGGCCCCACCACCTGCGATGGGACGGTGGCAGCGGCACACCTTCCTCTTGGCCCCGCCCCCGGCGCCCTTCTCCCCGGACTGGGCAGAATTGGCAGGCGGGCCGCATCCGGCCCACGGGCTGTCGGATGCTCAAGTCTGGCTTATACTCTGGACTCTTGTGTGATGCTGTGGTCATAGGTGTTTCTAGGCCTGGGGTGCCACAATTCCAGGTGACATCATGAGAGAAGTTCACCCATTTCTGGAGCTCCCAACAATGTGCTTCCGTCTCATAGTCAGAGGAATGTTCCCCTCATTGCCGCTCTCACCTGTGGTCCATCCTTCTCCCCAATTCACCTGCGAGTGTCCATCTACCTGCACAGCGCCAACGCCGCCTTCCAGCCCGGTCCCGGTCCCAAAGGGGATGATGGGAGCCCCACGGCTGTAGCACGCTTGGGCCAGGAGGCTGACGTGTTCCACATTCTGGGGCCAGACCACGGCATCCGGCGGACGACACCTAAAACAAATAAGCCAGGGATATAAGTGTCAAGTACAGAATTTAGCTTCAGACGAAGCAACTTTGGATTCACTTTAAGTTTTTCATGCCAAGTTCCTGGATTCTTTCCGGGAATGTGGTGCAGCTGGCTGGGAGTCAGCTGCATAAGATCTCTACTGACCAGAAAGTCATGAGTTCGAGGTCTGCCAGGGTCGGGGTGAGCGCTCGACCATTGTGTAGCTCGTTGTCAACCTTTGCAACCCAAAAGACAGTTGCATCTGTCAAGTAGGAAATTTAGGTACCAAGTTGTGGGGAGGCTAATTTAAGTAATCTCCAGGAAGTGTGCAAAGGAGTGAAGAGTGCGACAGCTCCCCCTGGTGGCCAGAAGCTGAAATGTTAAATTGCCTCTGAGTGTCTTGTCTATACATGTTTGTATGTCAAAGGGCATTGAATGTTTGCCTGCATATGTGCATTGTGATCCGCCCTGAGTCCCCTGCTGCGGGGTGAGAAGGACGGATTATAAATGATGTAAAAATAAATAAATAAATTGTTTGATTCCTGGTTTAAGTGTCATTGCTGTTATTTGCCTTTGAATCTAGTCTCATGGATTCTTTTGGACTACTTCTCCTTGGACTAATTGTGCCTTTTTCTTCCTAATCAATTGGATTTGCCATTTATTTATTTATTTATTTAGGATATTTGTACCAGCCGGCACATATTCGATGCCCACATATAAAATACAATAAAATACACATCAAAATCAATAATTAAATTAATAGAGTAAAGCAGGGGTCAGGAACCTACGGCTCGGGAACCAGATGTGGCTCTTTTCATGATTAATACAACTTAATTTGCAAAACAACAATTTCGATGTGAACATTGAACCAAATTTGACATAGAGAACTCCAATGGCCAACAGAACATACTGGAGAGGCTCCCCCTGGTGGCCAGAAGTGTGCCTCTGTTTGCCTATATATGCCTATATAGGTTGAACTGCAGGGATTGTCTGCAGGTATGTGTACTGTAATCCGCTCTGAGTCCCCTTCAGGGTGAGAAGAGCGGAATATAAAATAAATAAATAAATAAATAATAAATAAATAAATAAATAAATATGACATATTGAACTTTCACGTCGATTAAATAAAGAACAAGGCTCATCAAACAGGGGGACTCCAGACATGAATCAATCAGGGCCAGCTAACACCTCCCAACAAAGGATCCCCTCAGGCAATAACCAGCCAGGCACTGAAGCTGCAAGGCCATTCAATGCTGAGAGATGAGGAGTGCGTCAGCTCCCCCTGGTGGCCAGAGTTTGCCTCTGTTCGTCTAAATGTTGTGTATGTGGAAACGGCAGGGATTGTCTGCTAAGTATGTGTACCTGTAATTCGCTCTGAGTCCCCTTCAGGGTGAGAAGAGCGGAATATAAATAAAGTAAATACATAATATTATTGTGACAGTAAATATCTACAACAGCCACTAGGTGGCATTCGGGAAAACTTTTTGCTGTTGATACATTTTTCAGAAACCCAACATTAAGCAAAAGGGACTCCTCAGAGGAATAGAGGGGAATTCCAGACAGGAAACAGTCTGGGCCAGCTAACACCTCTCAATAAAGGATTCCCCCAGGCAGGAATCAGCCAGGCTTTGAAGCTGCAAGGCCATTCAATGCTGATCAAGGTGGCCAATGGCAACATCACACTTGCCCCAAGCAGACAAAAGAGTTCTTTCTCCCACCCTGGCCATCATTCCACAGGTATATATGCAATCCATTTGCCTCATTTCCAATAGACCTCTATGCAGATACCCTCACTGATTGACTTTGCAGCTGCAAGGCTATTGAGTGCTAATCAAGGTGGCCAACTGCAACATTCACACTTGCCTCAAGCAGACTAGACTTCCTTCTCCCACCCTGGACATCCCACTTGCCTAGTTTCCAACAGACTTCACAACCTCTGAGGATGCCTGCCGTAGATGTAGTAGGGGCGAAAGGTCACAAGCGCACGAGTGTGCCCCTGCAAGTTGGAACGGGGCTGTATGGCATGGGCGGAGTTGAGAAGGGGGCGGGTGCTGCGCAGAGTCCGCCCCCTTCCTCTCTTCAACTCTGCCCACATCAATGGGGACAAGTGGCAACCCAACGTCAGGGTAATGCCACCGCCCCCTTACTGGGCTTCAGTCAGGCCTGGATTACCCATAAGGCCACCCTAGGCCAAGGGGGGGGGGGCGCAGTTCACACGGACCAAAAAACGCGCGGCATGGAGATGACTCTCAGGGGAGGGCGGGGGGGGAGCGCTGCGAGGGGGCGGGGGAGGAGGGAATGGCGCCCCTTGCCATCGCCCCCGCCCCTTGTCAAGGAAGGAGGGCATGAGGAGGAGAAGGTGGAGGGAAGCCCCCGGGGCCGCTGCCGGGCATGCGCGGCACCCAGGAACATGGCGGAGGAGGCAGATGCGCTCGCGCCCTCCTGCTGCGCAAGCCCGACCGTGGCCCCGGGGGTGGGGCTTCCCTCCCCCTCCTCCTCTTCGCGGTGTGCCCTCCTTCCTTCCTTGAGTCAAGGAAAGATGGCGCACCGCGAGGAGGCGGAGGGAATCCCCGCCCCCGGGGTTGCTGCCTCATGGAAGGAGGGTGCGCGGCGCCGCGAGGAGGAGGAGGTGGGGTGTGTGGTAGAGGTTGGTTTGGGGGCGTAATTCCAAAGTGTGGCCTAGGGCACCAAAAAGGGTTTATCCGGGCCTGGCTTCAGTGCCCCCCAATTTCATCGGAGGCTACTACAGCCCCCCTGGAATGCACGTCCGCCCACCAGGGGGCGGTAGCGCCCACTTTGAGAACCACCAGTGTAATATATACCTGTGCATGGATTCGTCGTGGCCATGTTGCTCGCGGACCGCAGAGGCCGTAGAGACATTGGGACCTCCCACCACCGCTCTCAAGGAGTCAAGGAAGTCCTCTGTTAGCCAGTCCTTGGAGTAACAACATCAGAAGGAGAAATGCAGACGACAGACCAGGGGCGAATATTAGCAAAGCAAGTGGTATCTGTTTGAGTTTGGCCCTAAAGCCCGCTTGGAGACCTAATGGGATGCTCAAGTCCCATTACACTGCATAATACAATTTTGTTCCTGGGTTATAAATGTCATTTCCTAATTGGTTCTACCATAAAAACATAGGAAACATTGGTGAAACTGCACAAACTTTGTTTTTTGTGGGAGGGACATCATCCTGCAGCACATTTTGCTATAATTTCTCAATGAGGCGCAACATATTCAAACTAGTTTGTGGCAGCCACAAAAATTAAGTTCCTGGAGTAGAACAACTACTTTCGTAGTAAGTCCCACACTATTATTATTATTATCATCATCATTTCGAAGCCATCCTGGGTCGGAGTGAGCTTCCGACCAATTGTGTAGCTTGTTGTTGACCTTTGCTACCCGAAAGACAGTTGCCTCTGTCAAGTAGGAAAATTAGGTACCACCTATGTGTGGGGAGGCTAATGTAACTAATTTACAATGACATAAAAAATATCCAGCAAAAAGCATGTGGGGAATGCGGAAAGTACTTCATCAGTGTTGCAGATGGACGGTGAAGCAACAGCTCCCCTGGTGGCCAGAAGAGTGGAATGTTAAATAACCTCTGACTGTCTGCCTATATGTGTTGTATGTCTATGACATTGAATGTTTGCCATGTATGTGTACATTGTAATAAGCCCTGAGTGCCCTGCGGGGTGAGAAGGGTGGAATATAAATACTGTGTAAATAAATAAATAAATTATTAGTATTATTTGAAACACAACAAGATTAGTACACAGCAAACAAGATCACTCCGCTGGGTGTTGTGTTGTTGTTGTTTATATTATTATTTGAAACACAACAAGATGAGTCCACAGCAAACACTCTGCTGGCTGTTGTATTGGATCACACGTCGGACACTTCCCAAGTGCCTAGGACTGTGTGATGTATTATTATTATTATTATTATTATTATTATTAGAAACACAACAAGATGAGTCCACAGCAGACAAGATCACTCTGCTGGTTGTTGTATTGGATCACACGTTGGACACTTCCCATGTGTCTAGGACTCTGTGATGTATCAGCTATTATTATTATTATTATTATTATTATTATTTGAAACACAATCGGATGAGTCCACAGCAGACAAGATTCCTCTGCTGGCTGTTGTATTGGATCACACGTCGGACCCTCCCCAAGTGTCTAGGACTCTGTGATGTATTGGCTATTATTATTATTATTATTATTATTTGAAACACAACAAGATGAGTCCACAGCAGACAAGATCACTCTGCTGGCTGTTGTATTGGATCACATGTCGGACGCTTGCCAAGTGTCTAGGACTCTGTGATGTATCGGCATATAATGCGCACAGGTCCCAGTAGGGTGGCCTTTTGCAGCTGGCAGATGATAATTTTGTCAGTGCCAATTATGTTTTAGTGCAGGCCAAGGTCTTTAGGCGCTGCACCCAGTGTGCTGATCACCACTGGGATCACCTTGACTGGCTTGTGCCAGAGTCTTTGCAGTTGTTTTTTGTTATTGTTGTTATTTTGTTTATTTATCCCCCACTTTTTTTCCTCTACAAGTCACTAAAGCTGTAATACCTTGCCATGAGCCATAAGGAGAGGTGGGTATTGTAGTTGTTGTTGTTATTCAAATTACTGGCTTTAGCCTTTAAAGCACTAAACGGTTCTAGCCCAACTTACCTGTCTGAACGCATCTCTCCCTATGAACCATCCAGGTGTTTAAGATCGTCCGGAGAGGCCCTGCTCTCGGTCCCGTCTTCTTCGCAGATCCAGTTGGCGGGGACGAGAGACAGGGCCTTCTCAGTGGTGGCTCCCTCGGCTATGGAACACCCTCCCTAGGGACATTAGATCGGCCTCCTCCCTCCTCACATTTCGAAAGAAAGTTAAAACCTTCCAAAGGTCCTCTCTCATTGGACCTTACTCTTCGGACAGCACGATAATTCGGTAATAAATATACCAACCCTATGTGTGTTAAAGCACTGAGTTGCGGAGCTTGACAGGTTCGAATCCGGGGAGCGGCGTGAGCTTCCGCTGTCAGCCCCAGTTTCTGCCAACCTATCAGTTCGAAAACATTCAAATGTGAGTAGGTCAATAGGTACCGCTCTGGTGGGAAGATAACAGCGCTCCATGCAGTCATGCTGGCCAGATGACCTTGGAGGTGTCTACGGACAACGCCGGCTCTTCGGCTTAGAAATGGAGATGAGCACCAGAGTCCCAAAGTCTGGGAAAACCTTTACCTTTTACCTTTATGTTGATTTTACTATGTGATGTTATACTGTTTATTTTATCTTTTGTCACTTTATATATTTTGTTATGATTTTTTCCTTCTTGTTGTTGTTGTTTTGTGTTCTATTGTGTTGTATGGTTTTGGGCTTGGCCTCATGTTAGAGATGGTGGGGGTGTATAAATAAAGATTATTATTATTTATTGCAGCCATAAAAGGGTTTTGGGAATGTAAATGTTGTCAGACAACAAAACAGCAATTGGTTGGGATTCGTGCTCGGTCACAGGACCAGCTGGAAATGCGTCTACACTGGAGAGTTAACCCAGTTTGACCCCACTTGAACTTGAACTGCCCTGGCTCAGTGCTATGGAACTGGAAGGCAAACAACAGCAATTATCCTGTGAGATCGATCTATCTATCTATGTATCTATGTAAAAAAGTCAGTGTTTGCGGGCGGTGGTGTGGTGGTGCGACGGGAGGAATATGTGCCAGCATTTTGATTGGCTGCAACTGTGGGATTATTTGCATAAAGGGCTCTGATTGGCCAGCCTCAGAACTCCAACATTCTACGGCCCCACACAGAGGGGATTGGTCGCCACTGAAATGGTATTTGCATAAAGGACTCCGATTGGCCAACCACATTCCAACATTCTAAAGTGACTCAGAGGGAAAAGGAAAGGCCTCAGGCAGTCAGCCACTGCGGCCCACAGCAATGACGGATCAGGACCAAACTTGGCAAACGGGGACCAATGACTCACTTCACAGCCTGGTGTGGTTTAGGGCAGGATGGGCCACGAATGATGGGATTTGCAGTACCTTCACCTGATTCACTTCCCAAACAACACGGTAGCCCCTATAAATCACAGACCAGGCCCAAAATTGACAGCAAGGCTTCCTTAACTTGATTTTCCTGATTGCGCCCCCAACAATGACAAAACCAAACCAAACCTGGCACACAGACCCCCAAAGATGCACCCTACATCCTTGTGCAGTTTGAGGGAGGATGGACCATGGATGATGGGACTTGCAGTACTTCAATTCACTTCCTTAGGACACTGTGGCCCACACCAATGATAAATCAGGACCAAACTTGGCACACAAAGGCCCAATGGCCCACTTTACAAACTGCTGCGGTTTACGGCAGGATGGCTCACAAATAATGGGATTTGCAGTACCTTCACCCAATTCATTCCCCACAGAACATTGCAGCCCCTACAAATCAGAGACCAGGCCCAAACTTGGCACACAGAGTACCCATGACTAACTCTACATCCTGGTGCAGTTTGGAGTGGGACGGACCACGGATGATGGGAGTTGAAGTACCTTCACTCACCTTCTGAGACTGCTGCCACCCTCATCCAATGACTGATCAAGACCACACTTGGCACACAGAGCCCCCATGACCCACTCTACATCCTGGTACAGTTTGGAGAACGGGGGACCATGGATGATGGGACTTCCAGTACTTTCCCTCACTTCCAGAGACTGCTGCAAGCCTCATCCAGAGAATGATCAAGACCAAATGTGACACACAGAGCCCCCATGACCCACTCTACATCCTGGTGCAGTTTGGAGAACGGGGGACCATGGATGATGGGACTTCAGTACTTTCCCTCACTTCCAGAGACTGCTGCAAGCCTCATCCAGAGAATGATCAAGACCAAATGTGACACACAGAGCCCCCATGACCCACTCTACATCCTGGTGCAGTTTGGAGAACGGGGGACCATGGATGATGGGACTTCCAGTACTTTCCCTCACTTCCAGAGACTGCTGCAAGCCTCATCCAGAGAATGATCAAGACCAAATGTGACACACAGAGCCCCCATGACCCCTCTACATCCTGGTGCAGTTTGGAGAACGGGGACCATGGATGATGGGACTTCCAGTACTTTCCCTCACTTCCAGAGACTGCTGCAAGCCTCATCCAGAGAATGATCAAGACCAAATGTGACACACAGAGCCCCCATGACCCACTCTAGATCCTGGTGCTGTTTGGAGGGGGATGGACCTTGGCCAATGGGACTTGCAGTACCTTCACTCAGTTCCTGAGACCACTGCAAGCCACATAAACATCTAATAGGAACCAACCTTGGCACACAATGCCTTCCTCAAATAACACGGGCACCGCTGGGTCCTCAGCTAGTGTATATATATGTGTGTGTGTGTATGTATGTATATATATATATATACACGCACACACACTGGCACACGGGTTAGCTTTGGGAAGGCGTGTGCCAAGGTTGGTTTCTATTGTTGTTTATGTGGCTTGCAGTGGTCTCAGGAACTTAGTGAAGGTACTGCGAGTCTCGGGGGCCTAGTCAGGAAAATCAAGTTAAGGATGCCTTTCTGTCAATTTTGGGCCTGGTTTGTGATTTATAGAGGCTATAGTGTTGTTTGGGAAGTGAATGACATGAAGGTACTGCAAATCCCATCATTTGTGGCCCCTCCTGCCCTATACCACACCAGGTAGTGAAGTGGGCCATTGGTCACCTGTTTGCCAAGGTTGGTCCTGATCTGTCAGTGCTGTGGGCCTCAGTGGCTGACTGCCTGAGGCATTTCCTTTTCCCACTGAGTCACTTTAGAATGGTGGAATGTGGTTGGCCTATGGGAGTACGTTATGCAAATACCATCTCAGTGGCAACCAATCCCCTCTGTCTGGGGCCATAGAATGTTGGCGTTCTGAGGCTGGCCAATCAGAGCCCGTTATGCAAATAATCCCACAGTGGCAGCCAATCAAAACGTTTGCACATATTTCTCCCGCCGCTCGGTCACTCGGCCGCACCACCGCCCGCAAACACTGACTTTTATTATATGTAATAGATAGATAGATATGTGTGTGTGTGTATATATATATATATATATATGTTTATGTGTAAAAGCAAATGCAACAACAACAACAAGAGGCTGTCAAGTATGAACACATATGTTTGCTAAACCCAGAAGCTGGATCTACACTGTGATACAATGCAGTTTGGAACTGCATTATATAATCAGTAGTGTAGATCCATATAATGCACTATAAGATCAGTATAGCTCCAGCCACTGAGAAGGGGGAGGCCTCCTCCCCCCTCCCTCACCTTATCGCGGGACGATCCCGCGACAAGGTCTGTCCCCACGCACCTTGGTTGCTCCTCCTCCCGAGTAGGCCCTGCAAGCAACAGACCCGAAGCTTCTCCTGAGAGCCATGACCCTGGGAGACAAGGACAGAGGAAGAGGAGGAAGGCCCGCCCCTGGGACTCTTAAGGTGGACCGGCTTGGTTGTGGCTGCATCCGCACTGGGGACTTAACGCAGTTTGATACCTAAGGCAGTGTTTCCCAACCTTTTTTGAGCCGCGGCACACTTTTTACATTTACCAAATCCTGGGGCACACCACCAACCAAAATGACACAAAATGACACTCTAACACAGTCATACATATAGTTAATATGTTTTTACATGTATTTATACACTCAGTGTGAAACCTGGGCCTGTTTCGATGAACACAACATAGATATCCTGGCAGGAATGGCAGAAAGACACAAAGTTCCCACACAGAACTCCCAACACCAAGAGAAAATGCTATAAGAGTTTGGTGGGCATTGACCTTGACTTTTGGAGTTGTAGTTCACCTATATCCAGAGAGCCCGTTGGCCAACGGGCATCTTCCGATGCGGTCGAACAAAGACAAAGAAACAAAGGCCAACACCTGCCTGCAAAGGTGCAAATAGACTGACACTTGCATGCTGGAACATCAGAACCATGCAAGATTCTGCAGATAGTGGACGTCCTGGCGTCGTTCTGCTCTAATAGCCCATGAACTATCACGGCTTAACATTGACATCGCTGCTCTTAGTGAAGTTCGTCTCCATGAGGAAGGCAGCCTTAAAGAACACGGTGCCGGCTACACACTCTACTGGTCTGGCAAACCCAAAACTGAGAAACATCTTTCAGGAGTAGGCTTTATGATTAAAAATTCCATCGCCTCTAAACTCGAGACGTTGCCGACAGGTCACTCTGATCGCATTATCTCCGTTCACCTCCCACATGCTGTTCTCTTCAGTATATATGCCCCAACTATGCAAGCTGACCCTGTGGAGAAAGACAAATTCTACTCAGACCTCGCCACCTCATACAAAAGGTCCTGCAGAAGATAAAATCATTATCCTTGGTGATTTCAATGCCAGAGTAGGAAAAAACTTTGAAGCCTGGAAAGGTGTATTAGGCAAGCACGGTGTTGGAAACTGTAATGATAATGGGCGCCTTCTGCTAGAGTTTTGTGCAGAACAGCAGCTGACTATTACAAACACCATCTTTCAGCAGAAAGATAGCTTGAAGACCACCTGGATGCATCCCCGATCCAAGCAGTGGCACCTCATTGACTATGTTTTAGTGCGCCAGAGAAACATTCGTGATGTCCGTCATACTCGAGTGATGCCCAGTGCAGAATGTCAAACAGACCATCGCCTTGTAAGATGTAAACTAAATCTACACCTTAAGCTCAAACCTAAGAGGGTGGCATCTTAAAGAGGAGACTCCAAGTCAACAGTCTTCAACAGGCTGTTGTGAGACAACTTCAGGTAAATCTGCAAGCAAAACTTGAAGTCCACCCTACAGATTCTTCTCCTACAGCGCTCTGGCAACACATCAAAAACAGTATCCTGCAGTCTGCTGAAGAATCCTAGGATTCTCCTTAAGAAAAAACCAAGACTGGTTTGATGAAAACAACCAAGAGATCCAGGAGCTGTTGGCAAAGAAGAGAACCACTCACCAGGCATTCCTCGCCCAGCCATCTTGCCATGTAAGAAAAGCAGCCTTTCGTCTCGCATGTAGTAAACTCAACAAAAACTCAGAGACATCCAGAACAAGTGGTGGATTGATTTATCAGAAAAGACACAACGCTGTGCAGATCTCGGTGATCACAGAGGTTTTTATGAAGCTCTCAAAGCAGTGTTTGGACCTACTTATCAGGTCCAAAGCCCGTTATACAGTACAGATGGTCAAACACTAATTACTGATAAAACCTCCATCCTGAACCGATGGGCTGAACATTTTCAGGGTCTCTTTAATGCCAGCCGAGTAGTCCAAGGTTCAGCTATCCAACACATGATACAACAACCAATGAAAAATGAACTGGACACAGCTGGAAGAGACCATTGAGGCCATACAGCAGTTGAAAAATGGCAAGGCAGCCGGGATCGATGGAATCCCACCTGAAGCTTGGAAACAGGGAGGTCATGTACTGCATGCTAAATTCCACGAGCTCCTTGTGAGTTGCTGGGAAAAAGTGAACTGCCATCAGATCTCCGAGATGCAGTTATCATCACCCGGGATAAGAACACAGGAACAAAATCCGATTGCTCAAACTATCGAGGTATAACACTGCTCTCCATTGCTGGAAAAATCCTTGCAAGGATACTCCTGAACAGATTAGTTCCGGCTATTGCAGAAGAACTTCTCCCTGAAAGCCAATGCGGCTTCAGAGCAAATAGGAGCACCACAGATATGGTTTTTGCCCTTAGACAACTGCAAGAGAAATGTAGAGAGCAGAACAAAGGACTCTATGTAACATTTGTCGACCTCACCAAAGCCTTCGACACTGTGAGCAGGAAAGGTCTGTGGCAGATCCTGGAACGTCTAGGATGTCCCCCAAGTTCCTCAAAATGATTGTCCTGTTACATGAGGGCCAGCACGGTCAAGTCAGATATGGCGATGCTCTCTCGGGCCCTTTCTCATAACTAATGGAGTGAAACAAGGTTGTGTTCTTGCACCAACCCTATTTACAATCTTCTTCAGCATGATGCTCCAAGGGCTATGGCAGACCCACAAGAAGAAGACGGCATATATATACGCTATCGTACTGATGGTAGCTTGTTCAACTTAAGCCGTCTGAGGGCTCGCACTAAGACTCTAAACTATCTAGTCCGTGAGCTACTTTTTGCTGACGATGCTGCCCTTGTCGCCCATTCAGAAGCAGCCCTGCAGCGCCTCACATCCTGCTTTGCAACAGCTGCAGAGCTGTTTGGGCTGGAAGTCAGCCTGAAGAAAACAGAAGTCCTCTACCAGCCCGCACCACAGGAAGAACACCACCATCCTCACGTCAGCATAGGCACATCTGTGCTTAAGTCTGTTCAGCAGTTCACCTACCTGGGAAGCATCATCTCTTCAGACGCCAAGATTGACAAAGAGATAGATCACAGATTATCAAAGGCATATAGTGCATTCGGAAGGCTTCACAAAAGAGTCTGGAGCGACAAGCACCTGAGACAATGCACCAAAATCAGTGTGTACAGAGCTATCATACTGTCCATTCTCCTCTATGGGTCTGAAACATGGGTCACCTATCGCCAACACCTACGACTCCTCGAGCGCTTTCATCAGCGCTGTCTTCGCACAATCCTAAATATACACTGGACCGACTATGTGACGAATGTTGCTGTCCTTGAGCAAGCAGGGATCACCAGCATTGAGGCCATGCTGTGAGAACACAGCTGCGCTGGGCAGGACACGTCTCTAGGATGGAGGACCACCGCCTCCCAAAGATACTACTCTACGGTGTGAACTCGCCACGGGTCCCAGCGCAAGAGAGGCGAAAAGCGTGGGATGAGTCCTTCCTGAATCTTCGTTCGCGAAGTAATGCCGAGAGAGAGAGAGAGATATCCAGAGAGCACTGTGGACTCAAACAATGTTGGATCAGGACCAAACTTGGCATGAAAACTTAATATGCCCAGGGGCGGTCTAAGGTAATTTTAAATGGTAGGCGAACATTATTTTGCCGCCCCCCATGTAAAACAAATATACAATTATAATATCACAATACCATTAGTAGTATTATATTGTATCAATGTATATACAATATATTATACCATACTCATACTATATTATATCATAATTATACTACATTACAATATAATTATATTATATTATAATATATTGACATTATAATATAATGTAACATTCTATTATATTATTATTATAAAATAATAAAATTATTTATTTAAATAAAATTATCTTCTACTAAATATCTTCATGACTCCTATAAAACTCAAAAAACCCAAAATAAAGTAAAATAAAATATTATATATTACTATTTTGTACAATACCACTATACTGCAATATTGTTTGTAATATTACATGTAATATAAAATATATCATTATTCTATTGTTATATTGTATTTGTATTATATTGTATGACAATATTAAGCAGAACTGTATAATAATCAACAAGAAATGCAATGTAAATGCATCAAAATCAGAATATATTACCTACCACCCGACTCATAATTCATAGGAGTCTCCCATAAGTCCAAAATTAGGATCCCAATGTAAATGTAAATAGAAAAACAGCCAAAATGTTCAAATGAGGTCGAATACAGGCAGTGCGGCCTGGGCAAACTTGGGCCCTCCCTCCCTCCCTCTAGGTGTTTTGGAAGGAAGGAGGAAGGAGGGAGAGAAGAGGCCACAGAGGAGGAGGAGGAGGGAGGAGGACAGCCCTTCCTTCATTCCTTCACTTACACTTCCTTCATGGATTCTTTTCTCCTTCCCTGCAAGCGCGGCGGAGACAAAGGGAGAGGGAAGCACTCCCTGGCTGCCCGATAGGGAGTGCTTTGCTTACAGGCTTCTGCGCAAGGGAGCTACTGGGCATGCGTGAGGTTTTCGCAAGCATGTGCAGTTGCTCCTGCGCCAACTTCAGCTCCGAGCAACTGCGCCTGCATGAAAAACCTCCGCGCGTGCCCAGAAGCGGCGCCGGAGCACACAAGGCCGGGGTCAAAAGCAGGCAGCTGCAGCACTGTCTGAGGAACATCGGCAGGGCCAGGATGGCGCCCCATGCGGCCAGGATGGCGCCCCCTTCCCAGATGGCGCCCTAGGCGGCCACCTACTTGGCCTATCTTGTAGGACCGCCCCTGAATATGCCCAAATATGAACGCAGATGGAGTTCAGGGGAAATAGACCTTGACATTTGGGAGTTGTAGTTGCTGGGATTTATAGTTCCCCTACAATCAAAGAGCATTCTGAACCCCACCAATGATAGAACTGGGCCAAACTTCCCACACAGAACCCCCAGGAGGCAAGAGGAGGTCTCTACTTGGGGAAAGGGAGGCGGGCCTTCCCTCTTCTTTCCAACTAACACTTTGTTTCTCTTAGCCAAACATGGTCTCTCGTTCTTCTCCATTCACAGTTACTTTCTCTAGTTTCACCTCCCTTACCTTTGGTGTTGTGGCTTCCACCTTGTCCTGTTCCTTGGGAGTTCTAGTTTCTCTCTTCACTACCTGTTGTCTACTGCTGGGAGGACTTTGGTTGTGTCAGAAGGGCCTTGGACTGGATGACCTTGGAGCCTGGCACTACTTTCCAATTGGCACTACTCTGCTCCTGATTGGATAGAGACATTTCTCAGGTTTGTTATCACCTGTCTGACCTTCTCTGTTGGTCTAATCTCAGGGGCCTAATCTGATTCCACCCCCCCCACCCCCAAAGCACACCTGGCTTCGGTCAAGGGTTTTCTCAGCCAAAAAGAGGAGGACGCGGCACAAAACAATCTCTTTCTTGGCATCGGACACTTTCCACTGGGAAAGCCGAGCCAGAAACCCATTTGGAAAGGGTCCCCCAGCGGTCATCTAGTCCAGTGTTTCCCAACCAGTGTGCCATGGCGCACGCGTGTGCCGTGAGCGATCATCAGGTGTGCCGTGGGAAATTGACACTCTCCCCCCTCCTAGCAGCCCCCTCACAGGTTTCCGCTTGGAAATTTAGTATTTTTTAACTATTTTACTGGATTTTTTAAGAGTCCCGCCCCCCCACCGGACCAAAGGAACTGTTTGTAACAGCTTCATGACATCCATAGTTAACAGGAAGCAAGTTTCACTCAGGGTGAAATTTCACAAAGGTCTGGAGAACAAACTCTATGAGGAGCGGTTTGAAGAGCTGGGCATGTTTAGCCTGGAGAAGAGAAGGCTGAGAGAAGACATGATAGCCATGTATAAAATATGTGAGAGGAAGTCATATCTATGTTGTGTTCATCGAAACAGGCCCAGGTTTTACACTGAGTGTATAAATACATTTAAAAACATATTAACTATATGTATGACTGTGTTAGAGTGTCCTTTTGTGTCATTTTGGTTGGTGGTGTGCCCCCGGATTTGGTAAATGTAAAAAATGTGCCGCGGCTCAAAAAAGGTTGAAAAACACTGGTCTAGTCCAGTGTTTCCCAACCAGTGTGCCATGGCACACTAGTGTGCCGTGAGCGATCCTCAGGTGTGCCGTGGGAAATGGGAGCCTACAATCCCCTTTCTTCCCCCTCCTGCCGAACACTTTTTCTTCTCCACTCGGGCTCCCTTCTTCCCAGCCTCGCTCTGCTCGCTTTGCCTCGCTTTGCCCTGGGGTGAGTCTGCGCAGTAGCGCCCGCACGGGTCACACTTTCCTCCCTCCCCCCTCCCCTCCTGAACACGCTCACGCTGCCCCCTCGGATCAAAATGACGGCAGGAGCAGCAGTGGAGAAGAAAAAGTAAGTGTTGGGCAGGAGGGGGAAGAAAGGGCGCGAAGGGGAAGGAAGAGGTCTGTTGAAAGCTGGCATGGGCAAACTTGGACCTTCCAGGTGTTTTGGACTCCAACTCCCACCATTCCTAGCAGCCTCAGGCCATTTTCTTTTTCCCCCTCAGCCATTTAAGCAGGAAAGGGCCTCAGGCTGTTAGGAATGGTGGGAGTTGGAGTCCAAAGCACCCAGAGGGCCGAAGTTTTCCCATGCCTGTTTTAGGGACCTTAAAGTGTTGAGCCTCCTTCCAACATTGTCATTCTGGATAGAAAACAAACAACAAAACATAACATTGTTTGAGTCCACAGTGCTCTCCGGGTGTAGGTGAACTACAACTTCCAAACTCAAGCTCAATTCCCAAGCAAACCCTTTCAGTACTTTCTGTTGGTAATGAGAGTTCAATATGCCAAGTTTGGTTCAATTCCATTGTTGCAAGACTTCAGGATGCTCTTTGATTGTGTGTTAGCTATAAATCCCAGAAACGGTAACTCCCAAATGTCAAGGTCTATTTTCCCCAAACTCCATCTGTGTTCACATTTGGGCATATTGAGTATTCATGCCAAGTTTGGTCCTGATCCAAAATTGTTTGAGTCCACAGTGCTCTCTGGATATAGGTGAACTACAACTCCAAAACCCAAGGTCAATGCCCACCGAACTCTTATAGTATTTTCTCTTGGTTATGGGAGTTCTGTGTGGGAAGTTTGTGCCTTTCTGCCATTCCTGCCAGGATATCTATGTTGTGTTCATCGAAACAGGCCCAGGTTTCACACTGAGTGTATACATACATTTAAAAACATATTAACTATATGTATTACTGTGTTAGAGTGTCATTTTGTGTCATTTTGTGTCATTTTGGTTGGTGGTGTGCCCCAGGATTTGGTAAATGTAAAAAATGTGCTGCGGCTCAAAAAAGGTTGAAAAACACGGAGTAGTCCAACCTCTTGGTTGTATCTTAAAAACACTCCTGAGATGTGGTCATCTCTCCTCTGTGTAAAATTCCCCAAACAAGTTGTGATCTACACCTTTCTGAGCAGGAAATCTGCTGACCGGAGAGTTGGCAGTTCAAAGTCACGAGTCAGGGTGAGCTCCCGCTGTTAGCTCTGGCTTCAGCCAACCTAGCAGTTCGGAAACATGCCGTGAGAGTAGATCAATAAGTACCGCCTCAGTGGGAAGAAAAAAGGGCACCCCATATAGACATGCCAGCAATATGATCGGAGATGTCTATGGACAGCATGGAAAAATGGAACAAGAGCACCTCCCCATGGCCGGAGTTGAACATCACCTCCAGAAGCCGGAGATGAAAAAAGGGGAAGGCCTTTACCTTTGTCTGTGTATTGTAGGTGGTTGTGTTCACTGTGTAAAAGGCATTGAATGTTTGCCTTGTATGTGTACTGTAATCCGCCCTGAGTCCCTCCGAGGAGAGAAAGCGGAATATAAATAAAGTGTTGTTGTTGTTGTTGTTGTTGTGAACCAAGGTTGTGTTCTTGCACCAATCCTATTTACAATCTTTTTGAATGATGCACCAAAGGGCTACGGCAGATTTAGAAGAAGACGGCATATATATACGCTGTCATACTGATGGTAGCTTGTTCAAGTTAAGCCGCCTGAGGGCTCGCACTAAGACTCTAAACTATCTAGTCCGTGAGCTGCTTTTTGCTGAGGATGCTGCCCTTGCCGCCCATTCAGAAGCAGCCCTGCAGCGCCTCACATCCTGCTTTGCAACAGCTGCAGAGCTATTTGGGCTGGAAGTCAGCCTGAAGAAAACGGAAGTCTTCTACCAGCCCGCACTACAGGAAGAACACCACCACCCCCACGTCAGCATAGGCACATCTGTGCTTAAGTCCGTCCAGCAGTTCACCTACCTGGGAAGCATCATCTCTTCAGATGCCAAGATTGATAGAGAGATAGATCACAGATTAGCAAAGGCATAGAGTGCACAAAAGAGTCTGGAGCAACAAGCACCTGAGACAAAGCACCAAAATCAGTGTGTACAGAGCTATCGTACTGTCTATTCTCCTCTATGGGTCTGAAACATGGGTCGCCTAACGCCAACACCTACGACTCCTCGAACGCTTTCATCAGCGTTGTCTTCGCACAATCCTAAATGTACACTAGACCAACTATGTGACGAATGTTGCTGTCCTTGAGCAAGCAGGGATCACCAGCATTGAGGCCATGCTATTGAGAACACAGCTGCGCTGGGCAGGGCACATGGTCTCTAGGATGGAGGACCACCGCCTCCCAAAGATACTACTCTACGGTGAACTTGCCACGGGTCAGTGCAAGAGAGGCGCCCTCAAAAAGAGATATAAGGTCTCCCTGAAACAACATCTCAGGCTCGGCCAGATTGATCACCAACAATGGTCCACCCTGGCCTCACATCGGGAGGCATGGAGACACACTATACACAATGCTGCGGCCTCTTTTGTGAAGACATGCCAAACGAGTCTTGTAGAGAAACGACAATGCAGAAAGAACCGCAACTTGGAAACAACATCACCCAAGGAGACTTTCTGCTGTGCTTTCTGCAACCGGACTTGCCTATCTCAGATTGGCCTTTTTAGTCATCAACGCACTTACAAAAAGCGTGGGATGAGTCCTTCCTGAATCTGAATCTTCGTTCGCAAAGAAAAGCCACTAACTAACTGTTGTTGTTGTTGTTACTATTACTGCTATTACAATGGTTCATGTCAATTAATCTGAAACCATTATAGAATCTAATAAAGTTATAGCACAGGGTTTTCTGCCCAAACCGAAGGGTTTACCAAATTCAAAGAGAGCAGAGAAGGCACCGGTCGAGTCTCCCACGGGAGAGAATGCCTGTCTTTTCAATGCAAATAATGCCATATGGAAAAAAAATATTCCATGTTACCTTGCAAAACCTCAAGGTAAAATGAGCGTGACCAAAAACGACCTCTGGAAACTATTCGTCTGGGACTGATCTAAAAATGTCCCAATGTTCAATCGTGTTATCATGGGGCAGATGTCCGCCTTCCCAGGTAACCGCTGGCCACGGGCCACTTTCCTTCACAGCAGGGAATATAAAAAAGGTGGCTCTGCTACAGCCTCTTCCAATAGCATCGTCTCCCAGAAAGAGATACCATGGCTGCCCTCTGGTTTCTATCCTGCCTGGCGCTTTTCAGCGCTGCCCAAGGTAAGACCCCGCAAGGTCCCTTCGTGGTCGCCAAAATGTCCAGCCTTCCTTCGGTTGGGTTAAGTATCTAGATATGGCCCAACGGCAGGAGCTTGCGAGAGGTTGCTAAGAGCTCTCCATACTATGCACAGATCATAGTTCAACTAACATAGCTCCATCCTTTGGAACTGTGGGATTTGTAGCTTTATCAGGATGCAGTTTAAACCCTCCGCTAGAGACCTTCCTAAGCTTTAGTTCCCAATGTTAGTTACCCTTGTGGAGAGAAAAAGTGGAGTATAAATAAACATCATAATAATAATATTTTAGGAACTGTAAGGGAGTAGGTTAGACCTTTCCGAGATAATTCTATGGACCGCACTATGTTGCAAATTCCAGGAAGGTACTATGGTAGTTAAACTGGGCTCAAACCGCTGCAACTGTATCGTGTAAACCAGGGGTAGGGAACCTATGGTTTAGGAGCCAGATGTGGCTCTTTTCATGATTGCATCTGGCTCTCCAAAGCAGCCCGGGCCTCGGTTTCTCTGCATGCAGTGCCATATGTATGTGTGTGTGTGTGTGTGTGTGTGTGTGTGTGTGTATGTGTATATATGGCTCTCACTAAAATAAATTTCCAAATATATTGATTTCATGGCTCTCTGAGTCAAAAAGGTTCTCGACCCCTGGTGTAAACATATATCAGCTTCAGAAGAATCACTCTGAATTGCACTACATAGGGATTATATTCTGTATTATACCTATGTAGTTATAGTTATTTATTTACTTACTTACTTACAGTATTTATATTCCACCCTTCTCACCCCGCAGGGGACTCAGGGCAGATTACGATGTATATACAGTACATGGCAAACATTCAATGCCATAGACACACAACATATATAGACAGACACTCAGAGGCTATTTAACATTCCGGCTTCTGGCCACCAGGGGAGCTGTCGCTTCCTCGTTTTTTGCATACTTCCTGGCCTCGTAAATCAGTTAAATTAGCCTCCCCACAAAGCGGTACCTACATTTCCTACTTGACAGATGCAACTGTCTTTCGGACTGCAAAGGTCAACAACAAACTACACAATTTTAGTTGGCAGCTCACTCCGGCCCGGGCTGGTTTTCAGGAAGTGAATGAAGGTACTGCAAGTCCCATCATCCGTAGTACGCCCTTCTCCAAGCTGCAGTAGGATGCAGAGTGAGTCATGGGTGCTCTGAAGCCGTAGTGGGAGCCATTACTGACAACCTGAGGGCCTTTCCTTTTCCCTCTCTGCCTCCTAAGAGTGTCGGAATGTTGGAGGTGACTGGCCAATCAAGAATCCGTATGCAAATTCTCCCTCAGTGGCAACCAATCCCCTCTCTGCCTGCCTCCTTGGAGTGGTAGAATGTTGGTAGTTGGCCAATCAGAGGCGTTATGCAAATAATCCCACAGTGGCAACCATTCCAGCTTCTGGCCACCAGGGGAGCTGTTGCTTCCTCATTTTTTGCATACTTCCTGGTGTTAAATTAGCCTCCCCACAAAGTGGTACCTACATTTCCTACTTGACAGATGCAACTGTCTTTCGGGCTTCAAAGGTCAACAACAAGCTACACAATTTTGGTCGGGAGCTCACTCCGACCTGGGCTGGCTTCGAACTCATGACCTTTCGGTCAGTAGTGATCTTAATGCAGCTGACTCCCAGCCAGCTGTGCCACAGTCCCAGTATATTCTGTAACCTGCCTCCAGTCATGAGGAGAGGCAGGTAAGAAATAACATTCATCATCATCATCGGAATTTGAGGACTCATCTTGGTTTTCATTAGCCAGGCATTGGGATTGCTGGGTTTCAGGCCAAAAGGATGATGCAAATGACAATTATGATCATGATGATATATAGCCGGACAGTGGCTGGCTTTGAGTACTAATATGGAAACCATTAAAGGAGCAAAAAAAACAAAAACCATGCCATGCAAGGCCTTAAAGGTTAGCACCAGCACTTTGAAGACAACCCGGTACTCGATAGGGAGCCAGGGCAATCGCTGTAGGACTGGTGTGATGTGGCACGATAGTGTCACTCCAGCCAGCAGTCGAGCCGCAGTGTTTTGCAGCAACTTAAGTTTCCGGATTACCGACAAAGGAAGGCCAATGTAAAGGGCGTTACAGTAGTCCAGTCTCGAGATGACCGTGGCCTGGATGACCGTGGCCAGGTGGTCACCGGAAAGGTAGGGCGCCAGCCGCCTTGCCTGGCGCAGATGGAGAAACGCTGCTCTGCTCACGGTGGAGACCTGAGCCTCCATCGTCAGCAGAGGGTCCAATTGGACCCCCAGGCTTTTCACCAGAGTTGATGTGCTAACCACCTCACCGTCCATTATTGGCAGACGGAGCCCCGGTATTTGACTTATACCTCCAGCCATATTGGTCCATGTCCGCGCTGCCATCCATCAATCTCTCTCCCCCGCACAGCTTTCCAGGCACTCTCCGGTCAGCATTTCTTTGTTCCGTTATGGGCAGCAGTCCGAATACTAGTGCAGCGGAAGCGTGCTGGGCCCATAACCCTTTTGTCCGCGCGCCAGTGATGAAACGAAGCCAGGTCTGAACTTAGAAAGTTCTTTTATTGATTAAGTGAGCAAAGTAAAGCATTCTCACACAGAGCAATTCAGCAGCCTGCACCTCACAGCAGGATCAGCATGGCGACCGACTCAAGCAGCTCAGCGTCTCCCTTATCAGTATGTTTACACAGCTGAAGGTCAAAACAGTGCTGGACACCACTTGTGCTGTTTTAACTCTATACATGCCTGGTTACACAACACAGCATCTTATACAATGGTTGAATTGCAGAAACATTTGAAAATCACACACTGACAGTCCAGACTACCTAAAATACCATAATCTCCCTGCACAAAATATACATGGTAAATAAATATAACAACAACAACAATAACAACACAAGACAGATAAGAACGTTAACATCTTTGGGAGATCTTCAGGGGGACTGGTGCATCTGGTGTGGATTTGGAGTTTTTTTTGGTTAGTCTTAAACAATGGAGCTAAATGTTTTTTGGGACGTCGCTCTCGGTTGTCCATCTTCCCAAGGTCAATTCCAAACTGGGCTCCGAGTCTTGGAGAGCTCCTTTTAAGAATAGATTAAAACCTGGAACGGATTCAGCAGCCTACCAACTTGGAGCCCCTTCATTAGTGGTGTTGCGCAGAGAGCCTTCAAACCGCGCTATAGTTCTCACTTCCATTGTTGTGTTGTTGTTCCTAGGCTGTGGTGTCCCCAAGATCCAGCCTGTCATCAGTGGCTATAATGCCCGCATTGTCAACGGAGAGGAGGCGGTGCCTGGATCATGGCCCTGGCAGGCTTCCTTGCAGGTAATGGAGTTCAGGAAATGTTTTCACCTGTCACTTGACCTTAAATATTCACCTCGCCATTGGTTTTAACATCACAAATAGCTCCATGATAATTCACTGGCATCAGGGCCATCGGATGTGGTGCTTGGTGTTTGGGGTGGTCAATGAAGGTCTCATATGGCCAAGGCACTTCCCAACCTTGCTGTAACTGATTCCGATTCTCCCGGGTCTCCTTTGCAGGAGAAATCCGGTTGGCACTTCTGTGGTGGATCTCTGGTCAGCGAGCGCTGGGTCGTGACCGCAGCCCACTGTGGTGTGACGTGAGTAAACATCCCTGCCCTCTTCGTAATGGGAATATTAAAAGGGAGGATTAATAAATGGGCCGAGTATTCGTGGCTCAGACACGATGTCTAAGAGGGCATGCATCTTTCAGCCATGGATGGCCAGAGCAGGGGAAAGAAAGAACGGGTTCCAAAATAGGCAATTCTCCCAACGGATTTCAGAATCCTGGATGCGATATCCAATCTAAGGCTCGGTTTATGAGATCAAATAGATTTCCAATAAATCAAAATATTATTACAGTCCAAAGATCCAATTGGCTCAGCGGTAAAAGGTGCACCAAAGTGTTCACAGGTTAATAAACTGATTAAAACACAGACAACATGCTATGCAAGATGGCTTCTAATTAGGAAATGGCATTGATAAAACAGGAACAAAAACAGTGTTGCATAGTTTAATTTGCTTCATGGATAGGCCCAGCAGAGCGTATATTCAGGGCACTTGGGGAACAAGAAACATACGTACGAGCAAGAGCAAGGCTCACAAAAGGCAATGTCCCATAGTTGCTTCATTTAATAATAACTAGCTTGGGGACCCGGCCCTGCCCGGGTTATTTGAGAAAGGCATTGTGTGCCAAGGGTGGTCCTTATGAGATGTTTACATGGCTTGCAGTAGTCTCAGGAAGTGAGTGAAGGTACTTCAAGTCCCATCATCCATGGTCCATCCTCCTTCTAACAGCACCAGGATGTAGAGTGGGTCATGAGGGCTCTGTGTGTCAGGTTTGGTCTTGTTCTCTCATTGTTTGGGGTCGCAAAGGGGTCGCAAAGTGTTTTGGCCTTAAACGCCCACCATGCCTGACTGCCTCAGGCCTTTTCCTTACCTCCTCTGCCAGTTTAGAGTGTCGGAATGTTCGTGTTGGCTGGCCAATAGAGGCGTTATGCAAATACTCCCTCACTGGCAACCAATCATGTTGTCAGAATGTATAGGCCGGGAGCCAATCAGAATGCTGGCACATATTCCTCCGCAAACACTGACTTTTATTATATCTATAGATAATAACTGTTTATTTATATTCCGCTCTTCTCACCCCGAAGGGGACTCAGTGCGGATTACATTACACATACGACAGACAGTCCCTGTCGGAAGACATACAAATGACAATACACAGTACACAGTGCAATTTTAGAAGATTCCTTCTTCCTGGCTGCCTCATAGGGTGTGCGTCGCAGGGTGTGCATTGCTCCATTATGTCATTGTTGTTATGTCAATTGTGTCGTTATGTCACAAGGGGGTGCTGTTGTTCCATCCTCATGACGGGGAGCTTCTGTTCCGCATTCCACCTTTCAAACAGCCAAATTTTCAGGCGTTGTAAAAGTCCTTCTGTAAAAATCTTTCCCGGTTCCCGGTTTTATCTACTCACAGCTGGGCTGCTTTCGAACTGCTGGGTGAGCAGACGGACAAGGCTTCAACAGCTGGTTGTCCAAGCCAGCTCGGGGGAATCAAACTTGCAACCTTCAGATTGCAAGCACAGCTGTGTTACCGCTGTGCTGTGCTATCTCCCCGACCCCTGCTATCTCCCCAGTTAATAGATTTTAAAAACTCTGCTTGCTGCTGTTATGTTATGTTAGGCCACCAATCCAGATGCTGGAAGCATACAGCAGCTGGGTAGCTACCTTGACATTAAACACTTTAATAGCAGATGCTATAGACCAGTGTTTCCCAACCTTTTTTGAGCCGTGGCACACTTTTAACATTTAAAAAATCTGGGGGCACACCACCAACCAAAATGACACAAAATGACACTCTAACACAGTAAAGAACGGCTGGGGGATGGTGGCCTGCTGGTAGCAGCTGCTGGGAGTGCCGAAGCCGGGGAGGGGGCGGAGCCAGGCTGCGCCATGCCCCGCCCCCTCTCCCCAGCTTCAGCTCTCCCACAGCTTCTCCAGCCTTGAGGGGGCAGTGCCAAGCCAGCGGTGCCAGAGCCAGCACAATGCTGGCTTGGCACTGTCCCTCAAGACTGGAGCAGCTGCTGGGAGTGCCGAAGACGGGGGAAGGGGCAGAGCCAGGCCGCGCCATGCCCTGCCCCCTCCCCCCAGCTTCAGCTCTCCTACAGAGGAGGAGCATGAGCGGTGGACGCTCTTCAGTGGGCAGCGCTCCTCCTCCATGCAGCTTCAGCGAGCGAGGGGCGAGAGTCATGGTGGGAGTCATGGCGGATTGGAGGCTGGCTGGGGAAATGGCCGAAGGAGGCGGCACCCCGGTCCCTTCTTCTTTTTCTTCGCCACTGCCTGGCCCTTCCTCCTCCCCCAAGCAGCAGGAGTTCAGCAGGAGGGGGGAGGAAGGGGGGCAGAGAGCTTTTCTCGCGGCACAGCAGGAGGTCCGTCACGGCACACTAGTGTGCCACGGCACACTGGTTGAGAAAGACTGCTATAGACTATATACTGATCTCTTTTGGTAAAGCTAAAATGTTGGGATTTGTAAAAATCCAAGTGAAGAAAAAGAAATGAGTGTTTGGTCAGTTATTTATTTATTTATTTACTTCATTTCTATCCCGCCCTTCTCACCCCGCAGGGGACTCAGGGCGGATTACAATGTACACATTACATTTAGACACACAAACACACAAGACAGACAGAGGCAATTTAACATCTGGCCACCAGGGGGAGCTGTCACCCTCCTTCATTCCTCAGCGTGTTTTCTGGAGATATTTTTTTTATGGCCTCGTAAATCAGTTAAATTTAGCCTCCCCACTAAGTGGTACCTTAATTTCCTACTTGACAGATGCAACTGTCTTTCGGGTTGCAAAGGTCGACAACAGGCTACACAATAGGTCGAGAGCCCACCTCTACCCAGGCAGGCCTCGAACTCATGACCATCTGGTCAGTAGAGGTCTTATGCAGCTGACACCCAGCCAGCTGTGCCACATTCTTAGGTATACTCATGAGTAAATGAGGTTTGTTTTACTGTATACTTGAGTGTAAGAAATTCCTAACCTATGTAGTTTTACAGCTAGGTGCAAGTTCTGAGTACAGCTAATTAACCAGGCCCACCTGGGCTAATTGGGTGGGCAGAGTCTTGGGGCTATAATTTCCTCATGTTGCTCATTGTCTGTACTGCTCATATCGGAGCAAGAACCTGAGTATGCTTCTGGGATTATGCTACTCATATTGGGCTTGTGGCTCATTTTAGAGCGAGAGAAGCTGAAAATATTTCCTGGGAGAGAGCTGGAAGAAGCAGCTATGTGAATCTGCTTCTGTTTGGAGTAGTTGTAAAAATGTTTCACTGTTTCTGCTTGGACAGTAAGTAGCTTCTAGGCAGAGGAAGAAGCAAGGCAAAGTTTTATTTGTGTTTTGCCTTTATCTGCTGTTTTTTTTTTTGGGGGGGGGGGGGTTGCCTTTATTGAAGCTGAAGTTAAAGCATGTTTTGTTGAAGCAAGCTGCTGGATGTTTTGATCTAAAGTTTTTACAAGGAACTGAACAATAAAGGTAAAGTCGCCTGCCGTTTTTGGCAAGAACGTCCGCCTGTTTATTTTGCCGGTGTCATCACTTATGTGGGGGGAAACAGCTGCGTGTTTCCAGTCTGCCGGAACATACTAAGTCCATATCCACGCACAACTTTTGCTGTGCAGAGCAGAGGATTACAACTCACATTTTCCCCTGGTACAACGCCTGCTCCATCAAATGTCTGATCTGCTTACATATGCTTTCAGGGGAATAGAAGATATATGAGTGAACCAGGGGAAAAGTGTGATGGAAACAGCAGTCCCAGGTTTCTCTTCCAAGGCGGTTCAGTGTCTGCTTGGGAATAGATTTGCTATTTTTAAGCAGCAGGGCGTAGAAAAGCACAGCATTTTAAACATGGTCAATGGTTTCTCTTGCCTTTTCCAGGACCTCCAATGTCGTGGTACTTGGCGAACATGACCGCAGCTCCTCTGCAGAGAACGTACAGAAGCTGGCTGTCGAGAAGGTGGGTGATATAGGGCTGGGGGGCTGGGGGGCTTGCTTAATCCACATGGAAAGGAAACCTGGGATGTCAGGGGGATAGTAAGAGTCAACAGTAGTCAACAGTCAAAAGTAGTCTACAGCAGTGTTTCCCAACCAGTGTGCCGTGGCACACTAGTGTGCCGTGAGAGATCATCAGGTGTGCCGTGGGAAATTGGAACTTCCAATACCTTTACTTATTAAAGGAGCGTCGCTATGTCGCAGTACAAAATGCATAATTAACCATACATAATCACATTCAAAGTACCCAATCCTGGAGAAAATCAAAAGTCTTACATAAGGTAGTTCGGCGTAGTCGCCACAGAGAGCGGAGGAGTTGCGAACCAGGAAGTAGCGAGTTCATGGAGCGCTCCTCTACGGAAAACTCGCGATATTTGATGAAATCACGGAAGTGAGTGCAAAAAACAAAGTGTATCCTCACGATGTTATCCAATGTCAGTTCCGGGATCCGCACAATAACACAGTCAGTTTGCGGACAATTTTAAAAAGTAGCACCATAATCATAGCGACAAGGTAGAAAATCACGTAGATAATCACATATATTCAAATCGCCAGAGGCTGAAGTTAGATGTGGCGATGGAATCGAAAGCTGGCATGGGCAAACTTGGACCTTCCAGGTGTTTTGGACTCCAACTCCCACCATTCCTAGCAGCCTCAGGCCCTGTTCCTTTCCCCCCTCAGCCATTTAAGCAGGAAAGGGCCTCAGGCTGTTAGGAATGGTGGGAGTTGAAGTCCAAAGCACCCAGAGGGCCGAAGTTTTCCCATGACTGACAGCTGTTGAGCAAGACCTTCATGTGTGTCTTTCTGCCATTCCTGCCAGGTTATCTATGTTGTGTTCATCGAAACAGGCCCAGGTTTCACACTGAGTGTATAAATACATTTAAAAACATATTAACTATATGTATTACTGTGTTAGAGTGTCATTTTGTGTCATTTTGGTTGGTGGTGTGCCCCAGGATTTGGCAAATGTAAAAAATGTGTCGCGGCTCAAAAAAGGTTGAAAAACACTGGTCTACAGTAGTCAACAGTGATGGGTGGTCTCCATGTCGGTAATGTACAGGTCTTGACCAAGGGTGCATCTGCACTGTAGAATGAATGCCGTTTGAGGCCACTTGAACTGCTATGGTACAATGCTATAGAATCCTGGGAGTTATAGTTTGATAAGGTCTTGAGCCTTCTCTGTCAGAGCAAGCTGGTACCCATGATTCCTTAGCACTGAGTTGGGCAGTTAAAGCGGTCTCCAACTGCATTCCTACTGAAGTGTAAATGCATACTTAGACTTTTAAGGGTGGGTTCTCCAAGCTGCGGTCTACATTGACCATTTAATACAACTGGAAAGTTCAAACTGCAGTGTCTAGATATAAGTAAGCCCTTAATGGGCATATGTTCTATGCAGTTTGTGTACTCCCCATCCGGGCCTCAATCAGGTTCCAGGATATGCTATGTTATCATCTGCATAGCGAAGCCACTTTCTCCAATACCAGGCTTGAAACTGACTTAAATACTCAGTGAGGATGGAGCCTAAGGTGTTGAATCATATCCCCAAATAGGCTCAGCACTCTGGAGAGCATCTTTAAGTCTACCCATCCAAAATAATGGAGCAGATAATAATAATAATAATTCTTATTATTCTTATTCTTACATCTGCACGATCCTCTACAAGCTTAATATCCTCTGCACATGATAACTTCTGCAGCCTATGATGCACATTAACACACTCTGTTTTGTGGTATCTCCCCTCCTCCAGGTCTTCACCCACCCAGGGTGGGACCCCGTGGCCATCAACAACGACATCGCCTTGATCAAACTGGCCACTCCAGCTGAGCTGACCAACACCGTGTCTCCTGTTTGTCTGACAGACGTCGCCGACGAGTTCAAGAGCGGAGACCTCTGTGCCACCAGCGGATGGGGAAAGACACGCTACAACGGTGGGCTTCCAATGGGACCTGGATGAAAGCTGGGCTGTGCGCTGGGATGGAAGGGCCACTTTCGGCTCTGTTTTGAGCAGAAAGGAATGTGCCGGACAGGGGAGGAGATGCTTGTATGTCCTGGGAAGAGCATGCCAAGGGTTGGAAATGATTTGGGGTTTGGTGCGTCAGAGCCATTGACTTTACAAAAGACCTGCTCCTTCTTGGAGATGAAGAAATGTCTTCTCTTTTAGATCATCACAGTCACCTATAATGTTGTCACTCCAAGAGTTAGAATTAGGAGTATAGGCAGTCTGTGACTTACAAACATCTAACCATGTATGTATGTATGTATGTATGTATGTACTGTATGTATGTATATGGCTGGCTAGCTAGCTTTGGATAGCATAGGGATAGCAGAATGTAACTCCAGCCAACATATAGCTTTGGATAGCATAGGGATTGAATAGTGTAACTCCAGCCAACATATAGTTTTGGATAGCATAAAGTTAACTCCAGCCAATATATAGCTTTGGATAGCATAGGGATAGCATAGTATAAGTCCAGCCAATATATAGCTTTGGATAGCATAGGAATTGAATAGTGTAATCCAGCCAATATATAGTTTTGGATAGCATAGGCAGGGGCACTCTAAGGTTATTTTATATGGTAAGCGAACATTACTTTGGCGCCCCCTTTGTCTCCACCCCCTCTCCCTTTGCCTCCGCCCCCTGCCTGCCCAATTGCATCACGTGATGTGTTTACAGGCTTCTGCGCCTGCAGGAGCTTCTGCGCATGCCAAGAAGCTCCTGCAGGCACAGAAGCTGAAGCCTGCAAACACGTCACATCAGCACATCGTCCGTATTCGGCACGCAGGGAGCGGAGGCAAAGGGAGAGGCTTCTCTCCCTTTGCCTCCACCCCCTGCGTGCCGAATTTGGACGGAGTGCTGACGTGACGTGTTTACAGGCTTCGGCTTGAGCGCCTGCAGGAGCTTCTGGGCATGCGCAGTGGCCCCGGAGCTCAACTTCAGCTCCGGAGCCACTGCGCATGCGCGAAAATCTCCGCACATACCCAGAAGCTCCTGCAGGCCAGGCACTGAAGCCGGTCTGCATCTGTGGCTAATGGCATCATCAGAGGTTCTGTTGGCAATAAAGCAACTGGAGTGTATATAACTATATGTATATGCCCATGGAATGATGTCCAAGGTGGGAGAAAGAACCCGTCTATTTAAAGCAAATCTGAACGTTGCGATTAGCAAGCTTGAATTAGCATTTGAGTAGCCCTAAAGTTTGCAAAGTCAATATGTGAGGGTATCTGCATAGAGATAGCCTGGCTTTTTTTGCCTGGAGGCACCCTCTGTTTGGGAGGTGTTAACCGGCCTTGCCTTCTTTCCCACAGCGTTCACCACCCCCAACAAGCTGCAGCAAACAGCCCTGCCCCTCCTCTCCAACGAGAAATGCAAAGAGTCCTGGGGAAGCAACATCTCCGACTTGATGATTTGTGCCGGGGCAGCCGGCGCCTCTTCGTGCATGGTATGCGAATCACCAAAACGCACCCTCTGCTCTATCCCCTGAACCCCCATTCTGTGCTTTGATCAATGCATTTGGGTTGAAAGAAGTATGTTGGAAAGAAGGGAGTACTTTGAGGAGCTGGATTGCTGCTACTTGATGCACTGTTTTGAAACACATAACAATGCATCCAAAGGTGGCCTCTCATTTGCACCAAATTTGGGAGAACAAATACTCCCCAAATTCCAACCAAGATAGCAAAAAAGAGGTAAACATCAGAGGTTTCTGAGTTGCTATTTTGCTACCAAGAGGATGGTGATATGTGACCCTTGGACCTGACTTTTGTGCCCCATGCCAGTCCCCAAAAAGCCCATACATTAGGCCTGGACATGGTTCTAAATGGTTCTAAAGTACTTACAAAACTAAAGTTCTGGTGGTGAACACTAGGTGGCGCTGGTGCTTTGCTTCTACAGTGTTGCTAAAGTTCTGGTGGTGAACATTTCAGAACTCTAACAAAACTTTCAAAACTTCATTATTTCATTATTGGCGATTTTTAAGACAGAACCAATTAGGAACTGCCATTTATAACGAAATTTTGAAAGTTTCGTTAGAGTTCTGAAATGTTCACCACCAGAACTTTAGCAACACTGTAGAAGCAAAGCACCAGCGCCACCTTGTGTTCACCACCAGAACTTTAGCAACACTGTAGAAGCAAAGCACCAGCGCCACCTAGTGTTCACCACCAGAACTTTAGCCACACTGTAGAAACAAAGCACCAGTGCCACCTAGAGTTCACCACCAGAACTTTAGCAACACTGTAGAAGCAAAGCACCAGCGCCACCTAGTGTTCACCACCAGAACTTTAGCCACACTGTAGAAACAAAGCACCAGTGCCACCTAGTGTTCACCACCAGAACTTTAGCAACACTGTAGAAACAAAGCACCAGCGCCACCTAGTGTTCACCACCAGAACTTTAGCCACACTGTAGAAACAAAGCACCAGTGCCACCTAGTGTTCACCACCAGAACTTTAGCCACACTGTAGAAGCAAAGCACCAGCGCCACCTAGTGTTCACCACCAGAACTTTAGCCACACTGTAGAAACAAAGCACCAGTGCCACCTAGTGTTCACCACCAGAACTTTAGCCACACTGTAGAAACAAAGCACCAGTGTCACCTAGTGTTCACCACCAGAACTTTAGCAACACTGTAGAAGCAAAGCACCAGCGCCACCTAGTGTTCACCACCAGAACTTAAGCAACACTGTAGAAGCAAAGCACCAGCGCCACCTAGTGTTCACCACCAGAACTTTAGCCACACTGTAGAAGCAAAGCACCAGCGCCACCTAGTGTTCACCACCAGAACTTTAGCAACACTGTAGAAGCAAAGCACCAGCGCCACCTAGTGTTCACCACCAGAACTTTAGCAACACTGTAGAAGCAAAGCACCAGCGCCACCTAGTGTTCACCATCAGAACTTTAGTTTTGTAAATACTTTAGAACCATTCAGAACCATGGATTGCCCAGGCCTGCCATCCATTCTTAAATGTATAATGCAATTTCTGAGGGTTTTCTGCCCCAAAATTCCATAAAGTCATCCCAATATATATATACTGTATAGAGAGAGGGGCATATTCCCTGAATCCAAAATATGTTTCTATCAGTGTTCTTCTCAAAATAGACAGAAGAAGCAACATGGCGTCATTTCCAGTTTGCATTTTTTTGGAAAGATCCCCAACAAAGATGTAGTCACCCGCCCTCTGCTGTTTTCATTGCCTCTTCAGGAATCTCTAGATCTTTCAGTGCAACTTTATGGTCGTCTTCCACCAGAATAACCAACCTGCAAAAGTGGAGGGCCAACCTTATTAGTATTTGGGTCCGTCATGAGGGGTCAATGGTGGATTTGGTATTTGGGCTCCGTGCAACAATCCGCCTGTTTTTGTGTCCGCAGGGTGACTCTGGTGGGCCCCTGGTCTGCCAGCATGACGGTGTCTGGAAGCTGGTGGGCATCGTGTCCTGGGGAAGCAGCCGCTGCTCCATCACCACCCCGGCCGTCTACGCCCGAGTCAGCCGCCTCCGTGACTGGGCCGAGGAGACCATGGCCAACAACTGAGGAGACAAGGAAATCGGGGCACCAAGGGGACAATAAAGAGTTTCTCCCTCAAGAACAGTCTCTTGTGTTTTGATTTGTGACATAATACAAAATTATCTTGGGCATTCACTTCAAAGTGAAGAGGAGGATCTATTTCTTCATACGTAACACAAAGAACGCTGGGTGGCCTCCCTTCTTTCCTCTCTTCCCTCTGTCCTCCCCCCTTCTTCCTTTCCTTCCTGCTCTTCTCTCCCTCCTTCCTTCTTCTGTCATCTTTCTCCTTCCTTCCTTGCCTGTTCATCCCTCTTTCATCTCTTTCCTCCCTTCCTCCCTTCTTCCCATCATCCCTCTCTCTTCCTTTCCCTTATCTCTTTCCTGTCCTTCTCTCCCTTCCTTTCCTTCCTCTCACTCTTCTCCCTCCTTCCTTCTTCCGTCATTTCTCCTTCCTTCCTTCCTTCCTTCCTTCCTTCCTTCCTTCCTTCCTTCCTTCCTTCCTTGCCCATTCATCCCTTTCATCTCTTTCTTCCCTTCTTCCTATCATCCCTCTCTCTTCCTTTCCCTTATCTCTTCCCTTTCCTTCTCTCCCTTCCTTTCCTCCCTCTCACTCTTCTTTCTCCTTCCGTCATCTTTCTCCTTCCTTCCTTCCTTCCTTCCTTCCTTCCTTCCTTCCTTCCTTCCTTCCTTCCTTCCTTCCTGCCTTGCCCGTTCATCCCTCTTTCATCTCTTTCTTCCCTTCTTCCCATCATCCCTCTCTCTTCCTTTCCCTTATCTCTTCCCTTTCCTTCTCCCCCTTCCTTTCCTCCTTCTCACTCTTCTTTCTCCTTCCGTCATCTTTCTCCTTCCTTCCTTCCTTGCCCGTTCATCCCTCTTTCATCTCTTTCCTCCCTCCTTCCCATCATCCCTCTCTCTTGCTTTCCCTTAGCTCTTCCCTGTCCTTCTCTCCCTTCCTTTCCTCCCTCTCACTCTTCTCCCTCCTTCCTTCTTCCGTCATTTCTCCGTCCTTCCTTCCTTGCCCATTCATCCCTTTCATTTCTTTCCTCCCTTCTTCCCATCATCCCTCTCTCTTCCTTTCCCTTATCTCTTTCCTGTCCTTCTCTCCCTTCCTTTCCTTCCTCTCACTCTTCTCCCTCCTTCCTTCTTCCGTCATTTCTCCTTCCTTCCTTCCTTCCTTCCTTCCTTCCTTCCTTCCTTCCTTCCTTCCTTCCTTCCTTGCCCATTCATCACTTTCATCTCTTTCTTCCCTTCTTCCCATCATCCCTCTCTCTTCCTTTCCCTTATCTCTTCCCTTTCCTTCTCCCCCTTCCTTTCCTCCCTCTCACTCTTCTCCCTCCTTCCGTCATCTTTCTCCTTCCTTCCTTCCTTCCTTGCCCATTCATCCCTCTTTCATCTCTTTCCTCCCTCCTTCCTATCATCCCTCTCTCTTGCTTTCCCTCATCTCTTCCCTGTCCTTCTCTCCCTTCCTTTCCGCCCTCTCACTCTTCTTTCTCCTTCCTTCCTTCCTTGCCCGTTCATCCCTCTTTCATCTCTTTCCTCCCTTCTTCCCATCATCCCTCTCTCTCCCTTTCCCTAATCTCTTTCCTGTCCTTCTCTCCCTTCCTTTCCTCCCTCTCACTCTTCTCCCTCCTTCCTTCTTCCCGCTATCCCTTTCTCCTCCCTTCCTCATCCGTCCCTCCTTCCCATCCTTCCCACTCTTCTCTCCCTCCTTCCATCTTCACACCATCCTTCTCGTTCCTTCCTCTCTTCCCTCTTATCACTCCGTCCTTCCTTTCCTCCTTCCTTCCCTCCCACTCTTCTCATCTTCCCTTCTTTCAACTCTTTCCTCCGTTATCGAAAAATTGGCCCTCCTCCTCTAATAATAACCTTTAATAACCTATAATAATAATAATAATAATACTGATCTCACCAAGGTTTCAAGTCCCAGCCCAGCCCCAAACATTCCTGGGAGGATTAATCTACTCCAGAGTTTATCAAATTGTGCCCATCCTGATGTTTTGGACTTCATCTCCCACATTTCCTAACATCTGGTAAGCTTGCTAGGATTTCTAGGAACTGAAGTCCAAAACATCTGGCAGTCCAAACACTGATCTAATCATTTACTAAGCCTAAAACAGCAAAGGCAATACCATTTTCCCGCCACAATGGAGACTCCACCCACCTCTGACATCACAGGGAGGCCACAGCCAATGACAGCTCAGATCCTAGCTTGACCATTCCTGAGCCAACCATGGGAGGGAGCAAGTCTTCTAAATGGCTGCCAACAGGGATTAATGCTTTGCTCTGTGTTGTATGTTATGTCGGGTTTTTTTTTTTGTCAATTATGCTGTTCTGACATCTACCGGGAATGTGGCGCAGCTGGCTGAGTGTCAGCTGCATAAGATCTCTACTGACCAGAAGGTCATGAGTTTGAGCCCTGTCTGGGTTGGGGTGAGTGCTCGACCAATTGTGTAGGTCGCTGTCGACTTTTGCAACCCAAAAGACAGTTGCATATGTCAAGTAGGAAATTTAGGTACCACTTGAGTGGGGAGGCTTAGTTTAACTAATTTACGAGGCCATAAAAATCCACGAAATACACACAAAAGGAGTGAAGAAATGCGACAGCTCCCCCTGGTGGCCAGAAAAGCTGGAATGTTAAATTGCCTCTGTGTCTGTCTTATATGTTGTATGTCAAATGGCATTGAATGTTTGCCTGTATATGTGCATTGTGATCCGCCCTGAGTCCCCTGTGGGGTGAGAAGGGCGGAATATAAATGATGTAAATAAATAATAATAAATAAATACCTGGCCAGATGAATAAAACTTCTGCTTCTGCATTTAAACTTGGTCATGATTATCTGGCTTTCAAGATGCCATGGCATTCCGGATGATGGACGTACACTGCCCCCTTGTGGGAGACAGCTGATTTTGGCAACTCCTCTATTACTCCCTCCCTTCATATCTGACCTCTGTCCTTCCTTTCTTCTTTCCTTCCTTCCTTCCTTCCCTCCCACTCTTCTCGCTTGTTCTTTCATCTCTTCCCTCCATCCCTTCTGCCTTTTTTCATCTATCGCTTCCTTCTGTCCTTCCCTTATTCCTTCTTTCCTTCACTTCCACTCTTTTCTTTCCCTCTCTCCTTCATTGCTTCTCTCATTCCATTCCCTGTTCTTCCTTTCCTCACTCCCCATCCTTCCTTCCTTACTCCAATCCTTCCTGGAGGGTCGGTCCCAGAGGGTGTTATTGGGTGACACCTGTTCGACTCCACAACCGCTGCCTTGTGGAGTCCCTTAGGGCAGTGTTTCCCAACCAGTGTGCCGGGGCACACTAGTGTGCCGTGAGCGATCATCAGGTGTGCCGTGGGAAATTGGGACCTCCAGGAAGGGGGGGAGTCTAGTGTATTGACGTATAAAAACCTAAGAAACCTACCTCAATAAAGGCACAAAATTTCAAACACACACCCCCCTCCCCACCCGTTGTGTACTTGGTCTCTCCCTCTCCGTGCATTGGGAAGGCCCGCCTCCCTTTCCCCAAGTAGAGACCTCCTCTTGCCTCCTGGGGGTTCTGCGTGGGAAGTTTGGCCCAGTTCTATCATTGGTGGGGTTCAGAATGCTCTTTGATTGCAGGGGAACTATAAATCCCAGCAACTACTACTCCCAAATGTCAAGGTCTATTTTCCCAAAACTCCATCTGTGTTCACATTTGGGCATATTGAGTATTCATGCCAAGTTTGGTCCTGATCCAACATTGTTTCAGTCCACAGTGCTCTCTGGATATAGGTGAACTACAACTCCAAAACTCAAGGTCCATGCCCACCAAACTCTTATAGTATTTTCTCTTGGTTATGGGAGTTCTGTGTGGGAAGTTTGTGTCTTTCTGCCATTCTTGCCAGGATATCTATGTTGAGTTCATCGAAACAGGCCCAGGTTTCACACTGAGTGTATAAATACATTAAAAAAACATATTAACTATATGTATTACTGTGTTAGAGTGTCATTTTGTGTCATTTTGGTTGGTGGTGTGCCCCAGGATTTTGCAAATGTAAAAAGTGTGCCGTGGCTCAAAAAAGGTTGGGAAACACTGCCTTATTGTCCCCAATGTTGTTTAACATCTACCTGAAGCCGCTGGAGGAGATCATCCAGAGTTTTGGAGTAAGGTGTTATCTGTGCGCAGATGACATCCAAATCTGTCACTCCTTCCCACCTGTCACTAAGGAGGCTGTGCAGACCTTGAACCGGTGCTTGGCCGCTGTGTCGGACTGGCTGAGGGCTAGCAAATTGAAACTGAATCCAGACAAGACAGAGGCACTCCTGGTCAGTCGAAAGGCCGAACAGAGCATAGGGTTACAGCCTGTGTTGGATGGAAGGGGTTACACTCCCCCTGAAGATGAAGGTTCGCAGCTTGGGAGTGATCCTGGACTCATCGCTGAGCCTGGAACCCCAGGTCTCGGTGGTGGCCAGGAGAGCTTTTGCACAATTAAAGCTTGTGCTCCAGCTGTGCCTGTAACTTGGGAAGTCTGATCTGGCCACAATGGTTCACGCTCTGGTTACATCCCGAATAGACTACTGCAACACGCTCTATGTGGGGCTGCCTTTGAAGACTGTTCGGAAACTTCAACTAGTCCAACGGGTGGCAGCCAGATTGCTCACTGGAGCATCTCACAGGGAGCATACCACCCCCGTTACATCCACTCCACTGGGTGCTGGTCCATTTCCGAGCACAATTCAAAGTGCTGTTCTTGACCTATAAAGCCCTATACGACTCCGGCCCAGGTTACTTGTCCGAACGTATCTCCCTCTACGTTCCACCTCGTAGCCTAAGAACCGCCGGGGAGGCCCTGCTCTTGGTCCCACCAGCTTCGCAAACACGGCTGGTGGGGGCGAGGGGCAGGGCCTTCTCGGTGGCGACCCCCACCTGTGGAATTTGCTCCCCAGCGAAATCAGATCGGCATCCTCCCTCCTTTCTTTCAGAAGGAAATTGAAGACATGGTTGTGGAACCAGGCTAATGGATATGGCACCTGAATCAGAACATGTGATTGTTGTAATGTAATGGAAAAGGCTTTATGTTTGTTTAACTAATGTTGCTTTAATGCTTTGTATTGTATGTTTTTATCTTGTTATTATAATTGTAATTTATTGCGGCATCGAATCGTCGCCATTGTTAGCCGCTCTGAGTCATCCTGCGGGGGTGAGAAGAGCGGGGTAAAAATGTAAATAAATAAAATAAATAAAAAATATTTCCTTCCTTCCAGGTATTATCCGAATGCAGTAATGAATAGGATGACCAAGTCAAGAGTGTTCCAGGCTCTAGGATTTCAACACTAAATCTGAGATGTCGGGATTAGGAAAACACACACACTTTCCAACTCAAGGACACAGCCATGTTAATCCAGCCATGGCTCAATGTTATGAAATCCTGGGAGTTGCACTCTTTGGCAGAGAAAGGTCACGACCTTGTCGGACCACAACAATCAGGATTCCATAGCATTCAACCATGGAAGTGGCGTCAAACTGCATTAATTCTACAGTATAGACCAGGGGTCGGGAACCGTTTTGACTCAGAGAGCCATGAAAGCAAAATATTTGGAAATTTATTTCAGTGAGAGCCATATAATATAGATAATATATTTTAAGACTGAATTCAACTAAATGTGAGTCTATATGTACATACAATGAGAAAAGGATTCCCCCTTTGGCAGAATGAGGGGACACTTCAGACCTGGCTCTGCAAAAGGCACGCTCAGGACTCTGGGAAGGAAGAGAAGACGGAAGGAAGGGGAAGAGGAAAGAAAGAAAAACAGAGGAAATAAAGGAGGGAGGGGGAGAGGAAGAAATAAAATAAGAACAAACTATGGAGAAGGAAGAAAAGAAAAGCAGGAGAGAGACAGGGGGAAGAAAGAAGGAAATGGGAAGGGGGAAAAAGGAAAGGATGGGGGAAAGAAAGGAAAGGGAGTGAGGAAAAAGTAAAATAATGAAGGAAAAAGAAGAAAAGAAAGAAGGGTGGAGAGAGGGAAGTGAAAAGAAAGGAAGACCTTGGGGGAAAAGAATAGAAGAGGAAGGAAGAGGGAGGGAGGGAGAATGGAGGAAAGAAGGAAGGGGGGAGAGGGAGGGAAAAGGAAAGAGAGAAGAAGGAAAAGGTGAAGGGGAGAAATGAAGGAAGGAAGAGGGAGAATGGAGGAAAGAAGGGGAGAGAGGGAGGGAAAAGGAAAGAGAGAAGGAGAAGAAAATGGTGAAGGGGGAGAAAGGAAGGAAGGAAGGAAGGAAAAGGAAGGAAGGAAGGAAGGAAGAGGGAGAATGGAGGAAAGAAGGAAGGGGAGAGAGGGAGGGAAAAGGAAAGAGAGAAGGAGAAGGAAAAGGTGAAGGGGAGAAAGGAAGGAAGGAAGGAAGAGGGAGAATGGAGGAAAGAAAGAAGGGGAGAGATGGAGGGAAAAGGAAAGAGAGAAGGAGAAGGAAAAGGTGAAGGGGAGAAAGGAAGGAAGGAAGGAAGGAAGGAAGGAAGGAAGAGGGAGAATGGAGGAAAGAAGGCGACAGGGAGGGAAAAGGAAAGAGAGAAGGAGAAGAAAATGGTGAAGGGGAGAAAGGAAGGAAGGAAGGGGGAGAATGGAGGAAAGAAGGAAGGGGAGAGGGAGGGAAAAGGAAGGAGAGAAGGAGAAGGAAAAGGTGAAGGGGAGAAAGGAAGGAAGGAGGAAGGAAGGAAGAGGGAGAATGGAGGAAAGAAGGGAGAGAGGAAGGGAAAAGAAAGAGAGAAGGAGAAGGAAATGGTGAAGGGGAGAAAGAAAGGAAGGAAGGAAGGAAGGAAGGAAGGAAGGAAGGAAGGAAGGAAGGAAGGAAGGAAGGGAGAATGGAGGAAAGAAGGAAAGGGGAGAGGGAGGGGGAAGGAAGGGAGAAGAGAAATGGGGAGAAAGGAAGGAAGGAAGGAAGAAGGAGGAAGGAAGGAAGGAAGGAAGGAAGGGAGAGGGAGGGAAATGGAAGGAGAGGAGAAGGAAGGAAAGGGCGAAGGGGGAGAAAGGAAGGAAAGAGAATGGAGGAATGAAGGAAAGGAAGGGGAGGGAGGGAGAAGGAGAAAAGTTAAGGGTGAAGGAGGAGAGAAGAAAAGGGTGAAGAGGGAGAAAGGAAGGAAGGAAGGAGAGAAGGAAGAAAGGAGGAAGGAGGGAAGGAAACGGTGAAGGGAGGGAGAAAGGAAGGAAGGAAGGAAGGAAGGAAGGAGAATGGAGGAAAAAAGGAAGGGGAGAGAGGGAGGGAAATGGAAGGAGAGAAGGATGGGCTGCTCTGGAGAGTGAGATGCAATCATGAAAAGGGCCACATCTGGCTCCAGAGCCATAGGTTCCTGACCCCTGGTATAGATGCACCTGAAGCCTACATGCTTTAGATGTCTGGAGCGGTGCTTAGGACTGGACTTTTATGTGTATGTGAATAGCCACCAAAATGCAAAACAGGTGGGTCTGACGATGAAGTAACGAGATTGGTTTTAATTGTGGTCATTAGGAGACCAAGAAAGAAAAAAGTTGCTTAGTCCCCCCAACCACCTTCTATAGTTCAGTGTCCCATTGTGCAGGTTCGCTCGGTTTGCGCGTACCATAGACCAGTGTTTCCCAACCAGTGTGCCGTGAGCGATCATCAGGTGTGCCGTGGGAAACTCAAGGTAAATTCCCAAGCAAACCCTTTCAGTACTTTCTGTTGGTTATGAGAGTTCAATATGCCAAGTTTGGTTCAATTCCATTGTTGCAAGAGTTCAGGATGCTCTTTGATTGTGTGTTAACTATAAATCCCAGAAACTGTAACTCCCAAATGTCAAGGTCTATTTCCCCCAAACTCCATCTGTGTTCACATGTGGGCATATTGAGTATTCATGCCAAGTTTGGTCCTGATCCAACATTGTTTGTGTCCACAGTGCTCTCTGGATATAGGTGAACTACAACTCCAAAACACAAGGTCAATGCCCACCAAACTCTTATAGTGTTTTCTCTTGGTTATGGGAGTTCTGTGTGGGAAGTTTGTGTCTTTCTGCCATTCCTGCCAGGATATCTATGTTGAGTTCATAGAAACAGGCCCAGGTTTCACATTGAGTGTATAAATACATTAAAAAACATATTAACTATATGTATGACTGTGTTAGAGTGTCATTTTGTGTCATTTTGGTTGGTGGTGTGCCCCAGGATTTTGCAAATGTAAAAAGTGTGCTGTGGCTCAAAAAAGGTTGGGAAACACTGCCATAGACAGAGACAAGAGACGCACGGGAGAGCACCTTTTACCCCTGAATTCCTTGGATTCTCTCTCTCTCTTTATTTGATTTAAATAGTGCCCATTAAGCCAAACGATTTCAGAATCAAACGGGAAGGGAAAAAAATAATTATTTGTCTTTCTTGCGATCATCTCAGGATGATATAATGTCCCTTCTCGGTGGTCACAGTATGGACCAGGCACGGGCCAACTTTGGCCCTCCGGGTGTGTTGGACTCCAACTCCCACCATTCCTAACAGCCGGTAGGCTGTTAGGAATTGTGGGAGTTGGAGTCCAACACACCCAGAGGGCCAAAGTTGGCCCATGCCTGTTTTAGACCATTGTTAGAAGAGCAAGGAAGTGGTCCACAGGCAAGAAATGTCCGGCCAATGTATTTACAATCCATTTACAAGGGATGCGCACTCCCGGCGGGCTTCACATAGCCACCAGCTGGCCCAGCATCATCCGGAACTGCTGCGTGCTGTTGGCCAAGTCGTGGACCCGCTCCACCATGTCCTTGGCAGCGGCCGGCGAAGGGTACTGGAGCGCGGCCACTTTGGTGGTGGCCACGATCTCCTTGAGCATGTCGCAGAGGAGGTTGCTGTAGTGGGTGACCTTGTGGCGCACCTCCGGGGTCTTGGCCTGGCGGGCCAGCGTGTCCCCAATGAAGACCAGCTTGTGGGCGCTCAGGATGACGAACTTGCTGTGGGCCACGAAGATCTTGGGCGGCTGGTTGGCGCCCACGGCGGTGAAGAAGGCGTCCACCGCGTTGGTCAGCGTGGTCAAGTTGGCCTCGCACTGTTCCAGGTAGAAGAGCAGCAGCGGGCGGTCCGAAGGGCACAGGGCAGCGCCGCCAATGCTGCCACCGCCAGCGCTCCGAACGTGAGCGTAATGCTGCGGGGGGGTCCAGCTCGAGAGGTCGTTGTCGATCGGCCGCGTCACCTCCTGCTCCAGCCGCTCAAACTGCTTCAACTGCAGGCAGAAAAGATACCATAGAGTTAGCTTTATCTCTTTGCTTTAACCCTGTTGTACCACGCCTCAAACTACCTTGTTGTGTTTCAAATAATAATAATAATAATCTATCTATCTATCTATGTATATAATAAAAGTCAGTGTTTGCGTAGGTGCGGTGGTGCGGAAGGAGGAATATGTGCCAGGTTTTCGATTGGCTGCCACTGTGGGATTATTTGCATAAAGGACACTGATTGGCCAGCCTCAGAACTCCAACACTCTAAGGCACCAGATTATTTGCATAAAGGACTCTGATTGGCCAGCCTCAGAACTCCAACACTCTAAGGCACCAGACAGAGGGTATTGGTTGTCACGGAGACACTATTTGCATAAAGGACTCTGATTGGCCAGCCTCAGAACTCCAACACTCTAAGGCACCAGACAGAGGGCACTGGTTGCCACTGAGGAACTATTTGCATAAAGGACTCTGATTGGCCAGCAAAACAGAATGCAACTGAATGCTTGAGTTAGCCAAATGACAGATTTTTTCCCGTTGGAAATAGAATGTTCATTTTCTGGGATGTGCATAGGTACCAAGGAATATGTGACACCGTTTCGATAGGCTGCCACTATGGGATTATTTGCATAAAGGACTCTGATTGGCCAGCCTCAGAACTCCAACATTCTACGGCCCCAGACAGAGGGGATTGGTTGCCACTGAAATGGTATTTGCATAAAGGACTCCGATTGGCCATCCACATTCCAACATTCTAAGGTGACTCAGAGGGAAAAGGAAAGGCCTCAGGCAGTCAGACACTGCAGCCCACAGCAGTGACGGATCAGGACCAAACTTGATACACAGGGGCCCAATGGCCCACTTCACAACACGACCCACACCCAATGACCACTACAGACCAAAAAATTAGCACACAGAGCCCCCTTGACCCACTCTACACCCTGGTGTTGTTTGGAGGGGGGTGAACCATGGCCGATGGGACTTGCAGTACCTTCACTAAGTTCCTGAGACCACTGCAAGCCATATAAACATCTAATAGGAACCAACCTTGGCACACAATGCCTTCCTCAAATAACCCGGGCACCGCCGGGTCCCCAAGCTAGTAAATAAATAAATTCTACAATGCAGGAGGACACCGAGAGTCCTAGAGATACTATTCTAATCACTTAAGGTGGACATTTCCCTCCATAGATCACTCATTGGGTGCCAGAAGGAGAGTCCGTGCAATAATAATAATAATTGCATTATAATTGCATTATTATTTAAACTGCCTGCTATGAAAGATCCTGCTGACCGGAAGGTTGGCAGTTCAAGCCCAGGTCAGGGTGAGCTCCCACCGTCAGTCCAGCTTCTGCTCACCTAGCAGTTCGAAAACAACAATGTAAGTAGATAAATAGGAACTGCTTTGGCAGGGAGGTAAAAGGCGCCCTGAAAAACATGCCGGCAAAAATCCAACCAGGAAAGGAGTCCATGGACGAAAGGCTCCTTGGCGTGGAAAGTGAAACAACCTAGCTCGAACCTCTGACAGATCCGCCCTCTCATGTGGGGTGCCTCAGGGAGCAGTTCTCTCTCCCCTCCTCTTCTACGTCTACGGGTGCCCTCTGGCCAGCCTCGTGCGGAGCTTTTGGTCTGGAGTGCCACTGTCTGCAGATGACACCCAGCTGCTTTTAATAGCCTGGAGTCACCTCAATACCAGACCATTTCACCTTATGTCTTGAGGCTGTATCGAGATGGCTGCGTGCCAGTAGGTTGAAGGTGAATCCTACTAAGACTGAGATTTTGTGGCCTGGCCGCCCGCCTGGAGTGGCGCCCTCCCTGCCCAACTTCGATGGTGCCCCCCTTCATCCATCTTCCACTGTTAAGAGCTTGGGTGTCGTCCTGGATTCACAGTTGACTATGGAGGCCCAGATCGCTAATGTGAGTGAGCAGGCCTTTTTCCATCTCCGGCAGGCAAGACAGCGGGCACTTTACCTTTCAGAGGATGCCTTGGCTACAATCATCCATGCGACGGTCACATCTAGACTGGATTATTGTAACGCCTTGTATGTTGGCCTTCCCCTGCCGACTACTCGGAGGATCTGCATTATTCAGAATGCGGCTGCCAGGCTACTTGCAAAAACACCTTTGAGATGCCACATAACTCCAACTCTGGCTTCCAATGGAATTCCGGGCCCTGTTTAAGTTGTTGGTTCTGACCTTTAAGGTGCTTTATGGTCAGGGGCCAGCACATCTCAGAGACCGCCTCTCCCCTCTTCGCCGCCAGTGGTCGCCACGACTCCTCCAACTAAACTTACTGTATGTTCCAGGCCCCAGGGAAGTACGCCTCGAGAGCACAAGACGCAGGGCCTTCTCCACCTCCGCCCCTGTCTTGTGGAACTCCTTGCCTCCCCACTTGAGGGCCATGCGTGACCTGCGACCCTTTGCTCAGGCACTCAAGACCTGGCTTTTTAGCAGAGCTTTTAATGTCTAATGTAGTCTATTTGGTATTGTGTGTTTTTTAAATGCAATTAGAACATAAGAACATAAGAAGAGCCATGCTGAATCGGGCCTCAGCCCATCTAGTCCAGCATTCTGTGTCACACAGTGGCCCACTAGTTGTACACGGGGATCTCGAGCAGAAAGGAGGGCAAAACCCTCACCTGCTCCCGACCCCCCACAACCAGTACCCGGGAAAATCCTGCCTGCCTCCATCAACACTTGGATGTCCATTTCAGTAACTACCGATACACTTGGTATCCATGAATCTGTCTAATCCTGCCTTGAAGCTGTCCAGGCTGACCGCTGTCACAACCTCCTCTGGAAGTGAGTTCCATAACCCAATGACCCTCTGGGTGAAGAAATATTTCCCTTTATTAGTCCTAACTTTCCTACCTTGGAGCTTCAGGGAGTGCCCCCTAGTCCTAGTGTTGTGTGACAGAGAAAATATTTTTTCTTTATTCACCTTTTCTATCCCAGGCATGATTTTATACACTTCGATCAAGTCACCTCTTAAACGCCGTCTTTCAAGGCTGAAAAGACCAAGGCGTTGCAACCTGATTTCGTAAGGGAGCTGCTCCATCCCTTGGATCATTCTTGTTGCCCTTTTCTGTACCTTTTCCAGTTCCGTTATATCCTTCTTGAGGTGCAGTGACCAGAATTGTACACAGTACTCCAGATGTGGCCTCACCATAGATTTGTAGAGAGGCAATACAACATTTGCCGACCTATTTTCGATTCCCTTCCTGATCATTGATTGATTGATTGATTTTATTATTTATGAGTCGCCCTCCACGTCAGTGCTCCGGGCGACTTACACACAAAAACACATAAAAGAATTCAATAGTTAAAAGCTAAAAGAATAAAAAGATTAATTAAAATAGTTCCAGTAGCTCAGGCTAAGTCTGGGAGGTGTCCTTAGCCATAAGCCTTTTGGAAGAGCCAGGTCTTCAGTGCGGTCAGGAACTGGGGCATGTCCCGGATAGCTCTCTGATCCGCCGGCATCAAGTTCCAAAGGACAGGGGCCGCGATGGAAAAAGCTCTCCGTCTCGTGGTGTCGAGGCGGGCCTCACTCACACCTGGGATGCGGAGAAGGTCCAAGCATAGAATTTGCTTTTTTCGCTGCTGCTGCGCACTGGGTTGACATCTTCATTGAGCTGTCCACCAAGACCCCAAGATCCCTTTCCTGGTTTGTCTCGGAAAGCTTTGACCCCATCAATTTGTAGGTGTAGTTGGGGTTCTTTGCCCCGATGTGCATGACTTTACACTTGTTTAGGTTAAAATGCATTTGCCACTTTGTTGCCCATTCACTCAATTTCGAGAGATCTTTCTGGAGCTCTTTACAATCAGTTTCATTTTTTACCCTGAACAGGGTAGTTAAAAACTACCCACAAACTACCCTGAATTGTTTTATGTAAATCGCCTGGAGCATTTTAATGGAGGGCGACTAACAAGCGAGAAACTGATGATGATGATGATCTTCCCATGACCACATTGAGCACAGCTGAATGCTGGAGATGAAGGGAGGGAAGCTTTGCCTCTGTTTATGTATTGTCTGTGTCTGTAAATCGTATAACGGCATCAAATGTTTGCCATATATGTACCTGTAATCTGCTCTGAGTCCCCTCGGGGACTTAGAGCGGAATATAAATAAAGATTATTATTACCGTATTATTACTATCCCGCGACTCAATGCAACCAACCTGCTGCTGCTCCAGCTGCCCTTTGCCTTGCCGGATGATGTTGCCTCTCTCCAGGAGCTCTTTCTGAGTCTTCTCAAACTCTTCCTTTCCCTGGTTCAGAAAGGACAGAAGTAGTTAACCTTTATTATTAGTAGTTAACTAGTAGTAGCCTTTATTTATTTATTTATTTATTATTTAATTTTACTTTATTTATATTCCGCTCTTCTGAGGGGACTCAGAGCGGATTACAGGTACACATACTTAGCAGACAATCCCTGTCGTTTCCACAAACACACATATAGACGAACAGAGGCAAACTCTGGCCACCAGGGGGAGCTGGCGCACTCCCCATCTCATCTCTCAGCGTCCCTTGTTGTTCCTTCCGCATTCCTCAGCGTTCCTGGAGTTCTTTAATGGCCTCATAATTCAGTCAAAATTTGCCTCCCCCAAAAAATGTGGTGCCTTTATCTCCTACTTGACAGATGCAACTGTCTTTCAGGCTACAAAGGTCGGCAGCAGGCTACACTTAAGGTCGAGCACCCACCTCGACCCGGGCAGGCCTCGAACTCATGACCTGGTCAGAGAAATCTTTAGAGGTGAACCCACAAGGAAAGGGATAAGGTTTCACCTCATAGACCAGTGTTTCCCAACCTTTTTTGAGCCACGGCACACTTTTAACATTAAAAAAATCTGGGGGCACACCACCAACCAAAATGACACAAAATGACACTCTTAACACAGTAAAGAACGGCTGGGGGGTGGTGGCCTGCTGGGAACAGCTGCTGGGAGTGCCGAAGCCAGGGAGGGGCGGAGCCAGGCTGTGCCATGCCGCCCCTACCCCCGGTCACCTCTCCCAGCAGCTGCTCCAGCCTTGAGGGGGCAGTGCCAAGCCAGCGGTGCCAGAGCCAGCACAATGCTGGCTTGGCACTGTCCCCTCAAGGCTGGAGCAGCTGCTGGGATTGCCGAGAAGTCGGGGGGGGCAGCGCCATGCCGCGCCATGCCCCGCCCCCCCCCAGCTTCAGCTCTCCTACAGAGGAGGAGCATGAGTGGTGGACGGGCTTCAGTGGGCGGGGCTCCTCCTCCACATGGCTTCAGCGAGCGAGGGGCGAGAGTCATGGCGGATTGGAGGCTGGCTGGGAAACGCCGAAGAAGGCGGCACCCTGGTCCCTTCTTCTTTTTCTTCACCACTGCCCGGCCTTTCCTCCACCCCCAAGCAGCAGGAGTTCGGCAGGAGGGGGAGGAAGGGGGCAGAGAGCTTTTTTCACAGCAGGAGGCACAGCACACAGTGGAGGCACACTGGTTGAGAAAGACTGGTCTATGGCATTGAACTAGTGTGCCACCCTGACACTGGTTGAGCGCAATATAAAAGACTGTCATAGACAATGTCCACCACTGCAGATGGTCCTTCACTACGCTTCCCAATTACACACAGACATTGATGGTGCTTTCCTGCCTTGGACCAGGTGGTGCTTGTGCCGCTAGTACTCATGTGCATTGGACACGATAACACAATGATGCCAAACTTGCAGTCCTCCATATCTTTTGGACTTCAGCTCCCAGAATTCCTGGCCATTGGACAAGCTGGCCAAGACTTAAGGATTTCTCGTCTTCAGAAGAGGAAGGGGAGCAGGGAAACGTTCTGGAATTGGAGGGCAAAGGGGAACCAGGCGATGAGGTTTTGCAAGTGCCCACATTTCTGGAGAGCCGAAGGCAAACAGAGCACAGATGGAGTTCAGCTGCAATAGCTGCTAGAAACACCGAGGTAATTGGGAGCCGCCCTAGCACCTCCTGCGTGCGTGGGGAATTCAGGGCTATAAATCAGAAGCAGGAGCAGTTAGTTTTCGCTGGTAACAACAACTTTGATGCTGATGTTTTTGCTCCAGTTGGACCCGCTTCGAGTCTGCTTCTAAGGATTTAGTAAATAGATTACTGCAACGCACTCTACGTGGGGCTGCCTTTGAAGACTGTTCGGAAACTTCAACAACAAAGCTTGTGTCCCAGCTGTGCCCATACCTTGGGAAGTCTGATCTGGCCATGGTGGTCCATGCTCTGGTTACATCCCGAATAGATTACTGCAATGCACTCTACGTGGGGTTGCCTTTGAAGACTGTTCAGAAACTTCAACTAGTCCAATGTCCGGCAGCCAGATTGCTCACTGGAGCATCATACAGGGAGCATACCACCCGCCCCCCTGTTACGTCAACTCCACTGGCTGCCGGTCAATTTCTGGGCACAATTCAAAGTGCTGGTCTTGGCCTATAAAGCCCTATACTACTCCACCCCAGCTTACTTGTCCGAACGTATCTCCCTCTATGTTCCACCTCGTAGCCTAAGATCCACCAGGGAGGCCTTGCTCTCAGTCCCACCAGCTTTGCAAATATGGCTGGTGGGGACGAGAGACAGAGCCCTGGCATCGTAACCACCTATGGGTAGATGCCACCCTTCCTTCTCCATAGTATGGTGCTGTGCCCCCCGTTCCATTCCTACCTGCAGATGCACGTAGTCGTAGTCCTCCATCCAGCTGCTCTCATTGTTCTCGTACGGTCCGTCGGGTGAGTCCTGGGCCAGGAACTTGGGCGGCGAGGGCAGCGGTCGCGACTGGATGGTGCTGGCTTTGTCGGCCGAATGCTGACCTAATCCTGCATCACCCAGGGAGGCCGGGGGCGTCTTGGTCCGCCGAAAGAGCAGGGAAGCGTTGCCATGCAGGAAGGAGGCCAGCTGCTTGGTGTCGTCCGGCACGCCCCGCGAGAACATCACCAAGTGCTCCAGGTCGTCCAAGGTCCCGGGCTTGGCGGGCGCCACCAATGCGGACGGAGCCCAGTTGCAGCCGTCGAGGGCTTGGCTGTGCCTCAGCAATGCCTGGTAGACCTCCTCCATCTTCTGGACCTGCTTGCTGAGCTTGGCGTAAAGCGAGCGGTCGGAGGCCTGGGCGGCGTTGCTGACTGCCAGCCGGGCAAACTCTAGCAGTTCCCGGAGGGCTCCGCGGACACTCTCGGCCGCCCCCCGGATCTGGGCCGCCTGGGCCTCCATCTGCTCGGGGCCGCGCCAGTTGCCACTGACGAAGGACATGAGGTAGGAAACGGAGGCGGCAACGGCGCTCTGGAGCCGGGCCAGCGTCTCCATGGCCGCCTCCTGGTCCAGGTGGAGCTCTTTTTCCGTGGCCTCCTTGACCGGCACAGTGTCCAAAGAGGAGCTGGAGAGGTTGCTGCGATTGCTGCCGGTACTGGAGGCCGAGAGGCGCTTCCCCTCACCTGCCTTGCCCTCCCGGTCCGCCTGAGGCGGCACATCGTAGATGTAGTCGCCGTCGCCGTCCCTGCTGCCCACCGGCAGCTCCCGGGGCACATCATAGACCTCCTGGCAAGAGGGCGCCTTTCGCAACCCCGGAGGGACGTCATAGATCTCTTGTGACTCGGAAACGGCTACGACCGCTGTGGCTGGTGGCACATCGTAGACGTCTTCGGGCAAGTAAGGCTCTGCTGGTGGCGGCGGCAACCCCGGCTGGGCGAGGATAAGCGGGTGACGCGAGGGGTCGAAGGGCTTGGCTTTGCAGAAGACAGGAGGCACGTCATACGTTTCGTCCCGCGTTGGAGCATCTGGGATGTCCTTACTGACCGAGGGGGGAATGTCATAGACCTGCGGGGAGAAATCAAAGCCTGAGCCAGGAGTGCGCTACACATATCTCCCATTGTATCCCACATCAAGGGTACTATTTTTTTTCGTGTCAGGAGTGACTTGAGAAACTGCAAAGAAGGAAAGAGAGAAGGAAGGATGAAAACAAAGAGCGAAAGAAGGAATGAAAGAAAGAGGTTGAGAAGGAAGAAAGGAGAGAAAGGGGAAGGGGAAGAAAAAGGGGGGAAGGAATAGGTCGGTACCTCTCTTTCATAATAGTCCAGATAGCTACCTCTACTTCAAACATTTCTACTATAGGCCACAGCAACGCATGGCTGGTCACAGCTAGTGTGTGTGTGTGTGTGTATGCATATGTATATATGCATGCATGTATTTGTGTGTATATAGGTATATGTATATATGCATGTTGTTGTGTGTATGTGAGTGTATATGTATGTGTGTATATGTATAAATATGTATGCATGTATTTGTGTATATATAAGTGTATGTATGTGCATGTATGTATGTATGCATGTATGTATATATCCAGGTATGTGCATATGTATGTATATACATGCAGGTATGTGTGTATGTGCATATGTATGTATATATATGCATATATTTGTGTGTCTATGTATGTGTATATATGTATGTATTTGCATGTATATACTGTAGGTATAAGTATGTATGTATATATATGCATGTAGTTGTGTGTATGTGAGTGTATCTGTATGTGTGTATATGTATAAATATGTATGTATTTGTGTATATATAGGTGTATGTATGTGCGTGTATGTATGCATGTATATATGCAGGTATGTGAGTATGTGCACATGTATGTATATATATGTGTGTATGTGTGTATGTGTGCATGTATTTGTGTGTCTATGTATGTGTATATATGTATTTGTGTGTATATAGGTATACGTATGTATGTGTATGTATATATATGCATGTAGTTGTGTGTATGTGAGTGTATATGTATGTGTGCATATGTATAAATACGTATGCATGTATTTGCGTATATATAGGTGTCTGTATGTGCATGTACAGTATGTATGCATGTATTTATTTATTTATGCAGGTATGTGTGTATGTGCATATGTATGCATATATGTGTGTGTGTATGTATATATATGTGCATGTATTTGTGTGTCTATGTATATGTATATATGTATGTATTTGTGTGTATATAAGTATATGTATGTATGTGTATGTATATATATATGCATGTAGTTGTGTGTATGTGAGTGTATATGTATGTGTGCATATGTATAAATACGTATGCATGTATTTGCGTATATATAGGTGTACTCGATGCCACCGGACCAGAGAGCCTCCCTCGACCTGCCCCAGTTCCTGACCGCTCTGAAGACCTGGCTATTTAGGAAAGCCCATGGTTAATGCAGAACCAGGAACTCAAATACCGAGCCTGGCCCCTGCATTTAACCCCTGAATATTTTAATCTAGTTTTAAATACTCTATTTTAATTGTGGAATTTGTTGTGTGTAAGTCGCCCGGAGCACTAACGTGGAGGGCGACTCAGAAATAATAAAGTCAGTCAGTCAGTCAGTCAGTATGTATGTGCATGTATGTATGCATTTATTTATTCATGCAGGTATGTGTGTATGTGCATATGTATGTATATGTGTGTGTGTATGTATATATATGTGCATGTATTTGTGTGTCTATGTATGTGTATATATGTATGTATTTGTGTGTATATAGGTATACATATGTATGTGTATGTATATATATATGCATGTAGTTGTGTGTATGTGAGTGTATATGTATGTGTGCATATGTATAAATACGTATGCATGTATTTGCGTATATATAGGTGTATGTATGTGCATGTATGTATGCATGTATTTATGTATTTATGCAGGTATGTGTGTATGTGCATATGTATGTATATGTGTGTGTGTGTATATATATGTGCATGTATTTGTGTGTCTATGTATGTGTATATATGTATGTATTTGTGTGTATATAGGTATACATATGTATGTGTATGTATATATATATGCATGTAGTTGTGTGTATGTGAGTGTATATGTATGTGTGCATATGTATAAATACGTATGCATGTATTTGCGTATATATAGGTGTATGTATGTGCATGTATGTATGCATGTATTTATGCAGGTATGTGTGTATGTGCATATGTATGTATATATATGTGTGTGTATGTGTATATATATGTGCATGTATTTGTGTGTCTAAGTATGTGTATATATGTATGTATTTGTGTGTATATAGGTATACGTATGTATGTGTATGTATATATATGCATGTAGTTGTGTGTATGTGAGTGTATATGTATGTGTGTATATGTATAAATATGTATGCATGTATTTGCGTATATATAGGTGTATGTATGTGCGTGTATGTATGCATGTATATTTGCAGGTATGTGTGTATGTGCATATGTATGTATATATGAGTGTATATATATGCATGTATTTGTGTGTCTATGTATGTGTATATATGTATGTATTTGTGTCTATGCATGTGTGTGTAGTTTTGGATAGCACAAGGAAGGATTAACACCCTTGTGGTGTTTCCTTTGCTGTTTGTGCCCCTGTCCAGGAGATTTCACCTCACTTCCTGTCCCTGTAATCATCTGGTTTTGAAAAACAAGGCTTGTTGTGGGAACCAGGAATGGAGATCCAGCTTTAGTGAGACGCCTTTCCCTCGTGACAATCGCTCTTCCAGGAGTGGATTTTCCCTTCTCTCACTTCCTGTTGTCTCAGCCCCGTTCTTAACTAGGAGTTGTTTGTAAGTCAGGTGTTTGTAACTCAGGGACGGGGTTGAATACATCTCTCTGCCTTATAAAAATGGCAAATTACTCCCAGTGCCCCAAACTCTACCTGTAGGCTTTTCTCCACGCTGGGGGGCACGTCGTAAATCTCCTGGGAGTGACCCAGATTCCTGCTGTTGGGTCCTTTGGCCATCATGGAGGGGGTGTCGTACACCTGGCCAAAAAGGAAGAGGAGGAGTCAGTAATGACGACGCCTTGGTTGGGGCCCAGTTCATACATCCCAACCCACTGGGAGGTCCCCTTTGCCCACCCCTTGTTCCATCCCTCGGGGCCTTTGGCACTGACCTCCTGGCTGGACTGGTTGACCAAGAGGCCCCGCGTCGGAGGGACGTCGTAGATCTCCCGGAGGTGGCGGGGGACGTCGTACTCGTCCGCTTCCGATTTGGGAGAATCGTAGACATAGACTTGTCCCACCCGCGTGGGGACCACCACCTGTACCCAAAGAAGAAAGGAACATATGGGGAAAAACGTTGTTGGGCCAGGCTTGTGAAAAACTCAGTGATTCCAGCCATTAAAGCCTTCAACAATATGGGAGTTGTAGTCCAGCACCTGGAAGAGGGCCACATGAAATGACAACAAGGGCCGAGTTTGGGCCGCGGGCCGTGACTATGGCAAACAACCCCGAAATGTGGCCCTTCTTCCAGCAGAGGGCAGTGCTGCCTGCAATTGACAGCAAGGCCACTGGGGCACCTTGCAGGAGGCGCATCTCTCGGGAAAGGCAGCGTGAATGATGACATCATGTGCTATTTCTGGATCTGAGCACACAGAAAGGGGCTTTGGAACAAACGGAGGCGCACAAAGGGAGCGCATTCCCTCACGGAGGAGGAAGAGGCTGTGGCGAATTTGCAGAGGGAAGCCATAGGCATGCATCTCGCCACATCTTGGGAAAGCAGAGGCTGCAAAGGGATGCTCCATGCGCCCAGAACGCACACTTAGAACAGAAGAGGCGGTGTCATTATAACTATTGCATTGAACCATGGCAATTAAACTACACCTCCCATTGCAAACTACACGTCCCAACTACATCAAACTACACCTCCCATTGCAAGCTATACCTCCCTCTGCATCGAACCGTGGCAATCAAACTACACCTCCCATTGCAAACTACACCTCCCATTGCATCAAACCATGGCAATCAAACTACACCTCCCATTGCAAACTACACCTCCCATTGCATCAAACCATGGCAATCAAACTACACCTCCCATTGCAAACTACACCTCCCATTGCATCAAACCATGGCAATCAAACTACAATTCCCACTACATCAATTGCAAACTACAATTCCCACTACATCAAATCATGGCAATCAAACTACGCCTCCCATTACATCAAACTGTGGCAATCAAGCTACACCTCCTGTTGCAAACTATACCTCCCATTGCATTGAAGAGTGGCAATTAAACTACACCTCCCATTGCAAACTACACCTCCATTAGTATCAAACTGTGGCAATCAAACTACAGCTCCCATTGCAAACTACACCTCCCTTACAAACTGTTCCCATTGCAAACTATACCTCCCATTCTATTGAACTGTGGCAATCAAACTACACCTCCCATTGCAAACTATACCTCCCATTGCATTGAACTGTGGCAATCAAACTACACCTCCCATTGCAAACTACACTTCCCACTACATCAAATCATGGCAATCAAACTACACATCCTGTTGCAAACTATACCTCCCACTGCATTGAACTGTGGCAATCAAACTACACCTCCCACTGCATTGAACTGTGGCAATCAAACTACACCTCCCATTGCTAACTACACCTCCCACTGCATTGAACATCAAATCCCATTGCAAACAATTGCATTGAAACTACACATCCACCTCCCATTGCAAAACACCTCCTATGAACTGTGGCAATCCCACTGCATTGCAAACTACACCTCCCATTGCAATGAAGTGTGGCAATCAAACTATACCTCCCATTGTAAACTACACCTCCCATTGCAAACTACACCTCCCATTGCATTGAACTGTGGCAATCAAACTACACCTCCCATTGCAAACTACACCTCCCATTGCATTGAACTGTGGCAATCAAACTACACCTCCCATTGCAAACTACACCTCCCATTGCATTGAACTGTGGCAATCAAACTACACCTCCCATTGCAAACTACACCTCCCACTGCAAACTACACCTCCATTTGTATCGAACTGTGGCAATCAAACTACACCTTCCATTGCAAACTACACCTCCCATTGCAATGAAGTGTGGCAATCAAACTATACCTCCCATTGCAAACTACACCTCCCATTGCAAACTACACCTCCAATTGCATCGAACTATGGCAATCAAACTACACCTCCCATTGCAAACTACACCCCCCATTGCATCGAACGGTGGCAATAAAACTACACCTCCCATTGCAAACTATACCTCCCATTGAATTGAACTGTGGAAATCAAACTACACATACCATTGTAAACTACACCTCCTATTGCATCGAACGGTGGCAATCAAACTACACCTCCCACTGCATCGAACCGTGGCAATCAAAGTGGTGCCAAACTGCACCAATTCTAGGGTGTGGGTTGTGCTCCGAATGATGTGCCATAACAGGCTCCATGGATAACCTCCGCCCTAGATTCAAAGCCAGGAAAAGCAAATAAAGGAAAGACAGAACGAGGGAGAAAAGAGAGGGAAAGATAAGCGGGAAGCTGGCCGTCATCCAAGCTCTCCAAACCAACTCTGTTTTCTGCCAACCTCCAAGGTCAGGAAGCAAAAGAGGAAAATGACACAGAGGCCGCCATTGGGGGGGAGGCGGTGTTTCTGTCTGCGCATAGAAATTGTGCGGGGTTGTACCTGCACAACATCGCTACCAAAGCAATAGGCACGGGATGGGCCTTGGGGAGGCCTTGGGACCCAAAGGGAGGCCAATATTTCCTTTCCCAGGGAGGGACAGGAAACCGCTCCCAATGGCCTCCACGGCACGCAGACAATGCACTTTCCATGCGCCGCGCGGGCATTGTTATTGCATTATTAAAACTGCTTTTGCTGCAAAATGTGGGGTTCCAGTTCCTTATGTTGTGGTGACCCCCCAACATAACGTTATTATTAATGTAAACACTGGTGGAGTTTGGGGAAAATAGAGCTTGACATTTAGGAGTAGTAGTTGCTGGGATTTATAGTTCACCTACAATCAAAGAGCATTCTGAACTCCACCAACGATGGAATTGAACCAAACGTCCCACACAGAACTCCCATGACCAAGAGAAAAATACTGGAAGGGTTTGGTGGGCACTGACCTTGAAACGGGGAGTTGTAGTTCACCAACATTCAGAAAGCACTGTGGACTCAAACAATGATAGATCTGGTTCACCACCATGTCCAAATTCACTTTGGGGAAAAATAGACCTTGCACTGTGGGATTTATACAATGACTATGGAATTCTGGCACACAGAACTCCCATGACCAAGAGAAAATACTTGGCATTGATTAATCACCAACTCACAAACATGACCAAACTTCCAAATGTCCAAATGTGAACATTGGTGGACTTTGGGGAAAATAGACCTTGACGTTTGGGAATTGTAGTTGCTGGGATTTATAGTTCACCTACAAAGAGCATTCCGAACTCCACCAACGATGGAATTGAACCAAACTTGGCACACAGAACTCCCATGACCAAGAGAAAAATACTGGAAGGGTTTGGTGGGCATTGACTTTGAAACCGGGAGTTGTAGTTCACCAACATCCAGAGAGCACTGTGGTCTCAAACAATGATAGAGCTGGACCAAACTTGGCATTAATACTCACCATGTCCAAATGTGAACATTGGTGGAGTTTGGGGAAAATAGACCTCGACGTTTGGGAATTGTAGTTGCTGGGATTTATAGTTCACCTACAATCAAAGAGCATTCTGAACTCCACCAACGATGGAATTGAACCAAACTTGGCACACAGAACTCCCATGACCAAGAGAAAATACTGGAAGGGTTTGGTGGGCATTGACCTTGAGTTTTGGAGTTGTAGTTCACCTATATCCAGAGAGCAAGTGGAGGGCTTTTGGTGGGAGGATGCGCTGTCTGTTTCCAATAAGGAAGTGGACAGGCGGAGAGATCTTCGGTCTTCTCTCCCAAAGGCGTTCCTAAGACCATCAGAAATATGTGTTTCCTGGTGGTCTTTGGCAACCCCTCTGAAACCCCCTCGTGACTCCCCCCCCCCCGGTCCCGACCCCCAAGTTGAGAAGCACTGGCATTGCAGATTAACCATCAGCTGCAGTAAATATTGCCAACCAAAAGGAAGGAAGGAGAGAGGGGGGAAGGAGGGATGAAAGAGGAAAGGAAGGAAAGAAAGAAGGAAGGGAGGGAGGGAGGAAGGGAGGGGAGAGAGAGGGGGGGAAGGAGGGAAGAGAAAGAGGGAAGGAAAGAAAGAAAAAAGGATGGAAGGAAGGAGAAAAAGAGGGAGGGAGGAAAGAGGGAAGAAGGAAGGATAGAGAAGGGAGGAGGAATGAAAGCAGAAAGGAAAGAAGGAAGGAAGGAAGGAGAAAGAAAGAAGGCAGGAGGGAGGAAAGAAAGAAGGAAGGAGAGAGAGGGAAGGAGGGAAGAGGGAGCAAGAAAAGAAATAAAAAAAAGGAAGGAAGGAGAAAGAGATTGGAGGAGGGATGAAAGAGGAAAGGAAGGAAGGAGAAAGAAAGGAGAGAGGGAGGGAGGAAAAAGAAGGAAGGTGAGAGAGGGAGAAGGAGGGAAGAGAGTGGGAAGGAAAGACAGAAAGAAAAAAGGAAGGAAGGAGAAAGAGAAGGAGGGATGAAAGAGGAAAGGAAGGAAAGAAGGAAGGAAGGAAGGAAGGAAGAGAGAGAGGGGGAGAAGGAGGGAGAAAAGAAGGAAGGAGAGAGGGAAGGAGGGAGGAAAGAGGGAAGAAAGAAGGAAGGAAGGAAGGAAAGAAAAAAGGAAGGAAGGAGCAAGAGATAGAAGGAGGGATGAAAGAGGAAAGGAAGGAAGGAAGGAGAAAGAAATGAGGGAGGGAGGAAAAAGAAGGAAGGAGAGAGAGGGAGAAGGAGGGGGAAGAGAGTGGGAAGGAAAGAAGGAAGAGAGAAGAAAAGGAAGGAAGGAAGGAAGGAGAAAGAGAAGGAGGGGGATGAAAGAGGAAAGGAAGGAAAGAAGGAAGGAAGAGAGAGGAAGGAGAAAGAAGGAAGGAGGGAGGGAAGGAGGAAGGAAAGAGGGAAGAAAGAAGGAAGGAAGGAAAAAAAAAAGGAAGGAAGGAGCAAGAAATAGAAGGAGGGATGAAAGAGGAAAGGAAGGAAGGAAGGAGAAAGAAATGAGGGAGGGAGGAAAAAGAAGGAAGGAGAGAGGGAGAAGGAGGGAAGAGAGTGGGAAGGAAAGAAAGAAAGAAAAAGGAAGGGAAAGGAAGGAGGGAAAGAGAGAAGGAGGGAGGGAGAGAGGAAGGGAAGGAAAGAAGGAAGGAAGAAGGGAGGGAGGGAAAGAAGGAGGGGAGAAAAGAAGGAAGGAAGGGAAGGATGGAGGAAAGAGAGAAAGAGAGAAGGGGAGGGATGAAAGAAAAAGGAAGGAGAAAGAAGGAGGAGGGGATGAAAAAGGAAAGGATAGGATAGAGAGAGAGGAGAGAGGAGGGCTTGGGCAAGAGTCCAAGGAGTCGCATCCGGACGGCCAGGAGTTTAGTGGTAGTGTGTGAGTAATGGTCCGCCTAGTTCAAATAGTTCTGAACAATGGCACAAAGCCTTGGCAGGGGCGGGGCGGGGGTGAACGGAATCTGTGGAGAAGTTTTCCAGGGTGATAGCAGAGACCTGGGGGAAACTGCACTAGCATTGTGAATCCTACCAGAGAGAGGACAGGATTTACTACTTAGCACTTATACCTGAAGAAGTAGCCACTGGGTGGCAACAGAGCTGTGTTGCATTTGTGGCACACCTATTTTTAGTGTTAAGTGAAAGGATTTAGTTTGACAAGTCTTTGATTGGCAAAAACCTTGTTGCATATGAATTTTCCACAAAGGAAATGGAGACCATAACCAAAATAAATACTTAAAGGGGGGAAATAATTTTTTCGTGCCTTACTATGCATGTTAAGTATACAGAATGTGTTATGTGAAGGAAGCTCCTTAAATGAGGCAGATTATACAGTAATTCTGTGCCACTGGTAAGTTAGCTGGAGCAACTCTGTATCAAGATTAAAGACATCCTCTTGTCACTGGTCCACTGCAGGAAGGAAAGGTGCTTCTAAGA
>JARBWK010000014.1:44404969-44437974 GCA_030556195.1 Anolis apletophallus | reverse complement strand
AAAGGAAAGGAAGGAAGGAGAAAGAAAGGGAGAGAGGGAGGGAGGAAAAGAAGGAAGGTGAGAGAGGGAGAAGGAGGGAAGAGAGTGGGAAGGAAAGACAGAAAGAAAAAAGGAAGGAAGGAGAAAGAGAAGGAGGGATGAAAGAGGAGGGAGGAGGAAAGAAGGAAGGAAGGAAGGAAGGAAGAGAGAGAGGGGGAGAAGGAGGGAGAAAAGAAGGAAGGAGAGAGGGAAGGAGGGAGGAAAGAGGGAAGAAAGAAGGAAGGAAGGAAGGAAAGAAAAAAGGAAGGAAGGAGCAAGAGATAGAAGGAGGGATGAAAGAGGAAAGGAAGGAAGGAAGGAGAAAGAAATGAGGGAGGGAGGAAAAAGAAGGAAGGAGAGAGAGGGAGAAGGAGGGAAGAGAGTGGGAAGGAAAGAAAGAAAGAAAAAAGGAAGGAAGGAGAAAGAGAAGGAGGGATGAAAGAGGAAAGGAAGGAAAGAAGGAAGGAAGGAAGAGAGAGAGGGGGAGAAGGAGGGAGAAAAGAAGGAAGGAGGGAGGGAAGGAGGAAGGAAAGAGGGAAGAAAGAAGGAAGGAAGGAAAGAAAAAAGGAAGGAAGGAGCAAGAAATAGAAGGAGGGATGAAAGAGGAAAGGAAGGAAGGAAGGAGAAAGAAATGAGGGAGGGAGGAAAAAGAAGGAAGGAGAGAGGGAGAAGGAGGGAAGAGAGTGGGAAGGAAAGAAAGAAAGAAAAAAGGAAGGAAGGAAGGAGAAAGAGAAGGAGGGATGAAAGAGGAAAGGAAGGAAAGAAGGAAGGAAGGAAGAGAGAGGGGGGAGAAGGAGGGAGAAAAGAAGGAAGGAGAGAGGGAAGGAGGGAGGAAAGAGGGAAGAAAGAAGGAAGGAAGGAAAGAAAAAAGGAAGGAAGGAGCAAGAGATAGAAGGAGGGATGAAAGAGGAAAGGAAGGAAGGAAGGAGAAAGAAATGAGGGAGGGAGGAAAAAGAAGGAAGGAGAGAGAGGGAGAAGGAGGGGGGGGAGAAGGAGGGAGAAAAGAAGGAAGGAGAGAGGGAAGGAGGGAGGAAAGAGGGAAGAAAGAAGGAAGGAAGGAAAGAAAAAAAAGGAAGGAAGGAGCAAGAGATAGAAGGAGGGGTGAAAGAGGGAAGGAAGGAAGGAAGGAAGGAGAAAGAAATGAGGGAGGGAGGAAAAAGAAGGAAGGAGAGAGAGGGAGAAGGAGGGAAGAGAGTGGGAAGGAAAGAAAGAAAGAAAAAAGGAAGGAAGGAAGGAAGGAGAAAGAGAAGGAGGGATGAAAGAGGAAAGGAAGGAAAGAAGGAAGGAAGGAAGAGAGAGGGGGAGAAGGAGGGAGAAAAGAAGGAAGGAAGGAAGATGGATGAAAGGAGAAAGAGAGAGGGGAGGGAGGAGGGAGGAAAGAGGGAAGGAAGGAAGGAGAGAGGGGGGAGAGAGAAAAGGAAAGATAGGAGAGAGAGAGAGAGAGAGAGAGAGAGAGAGAGAGAGAGAGAGAGGGAGAGGAGGGCTTGGGCAAAGAGTCCAAGGAGTCGCATCCGGACGGCTGCCCCCAAAAGCCCTTTCTCTCCTGCGCACCAGGCTCTCATTCCGATCTCTTACTTTAATTAAAGTCAACGAATCTGGCCCTGACCCTTTACTGCTTTAATTAAGCAGATATTGCGTTCGCCCTTTTATCCTGACTTTCCTTCCTTTCATTTCCTTTCCATCACCAAATCCACCTATCACATTGCAATCCTTGGGGCCGGGATCCATTCTCTATAGAGCGGCATGCTCCACAATAGCGAAACGCTGCTGTTCGTGTTGTCGTTTGACTCTGGTTTGAGTGAAGAATAGAACGGGCGCGACCTTATCTTTGCATGGGAGTGCATCTACATTGTCAAATTAATGCGGTTTGACACCACTTCAACTGCTATGGCTCAAGGCTATTGGAATCTGGGTTTGTACGCACTTTGCTGCGGAACCGGCACTCTTTTTGCAAAACACTAATTCATTTGAAGGTAGCTATCATCGACCAAGCTTTTAGTCTTAATTACTTTTCTCCCCCCCCCCCAGATTAATAATAATAATAATAATCAGGCTATTTGCATGTACAGCCATACCTCCCGCTCCTGGTTCAGATGGACTCTTAATCTCTCAAAATTAATTTCTTGACCTTCTTGGTTATTTTGCAATTAAATGAGGGTCAGAACGGAGAGCGAATGGGGGCCTGACCAAGACCTCTCCCACCCCCACCCACAGCATATTCCCAAGATATAATTAGAATACGCATAATTAATAATCACAGAGATATCGTCGACCGAGGCTGTTTGTTTACTGGCTTTACTGGTTCCTAAATCGGGATGATCGGATTGAAGGCTTTAGCATGATTAAAATGAAACAATCCAATGGTTTTATCAATCTGGGCTTCCACTGTGGACTACTCAGGAGTAGATTTACTGTATCAGCTCCCATAATATATATATCCTCAGCTGCCCTTGGCCAAACGAACAATAATAATAACAATAATAATGTATATCCTCAGCTGCCCTTGGCCAAACTAATAATAATGATGATGATGATGATATATATCCTCAGCTGCCCTTGGCCAAACTAATAATAACAATAACAATAATAATAATAATGTATATCCTCAGCTGCCCTTGGCCAAACTAATAATAATAACAATAATAATGTATATCCTCAGCTGCCCTTGGCCAAACGAACAATAATAATAACAATAATAATGTATGTCCTCAGCTGCCCTTGGCCAAACTAATAATGATGATGATGATGATGATGATATATATCCTCAGCTGCCCTTGGCCAAACTAATAATAATAATAACAATAATAATAATGTATATCCTCAGCTGCCCTTGGCCAAACTAATAATAATAATAATGATGATGATGATGATATATATCCTCAGCTGCCCTTGGCTAAACTAATAACAATAACAATAACAATAACAATAAGGTATATCCTCAGCTGCACTTTGCCAAACTAATAATAATAATAACAATAATAATAAGGTATATCCTCAGCTTCCCTTGGCCAAACTAGTAATAACAATAACAATAATATTAATAAGATATATCCTCAGCTGCACTTTGCCAAACTAATAATAATAACAACAATAATAAGGTATATCCTCAGCTTCCCTTGGCCAAACTAGTAATAACAATAACAACAACAATAATGTATATCCTCAGCTGCCCTTGGCCAAACTAATAATAACAATAACAATAATAATGTATATCCTCAGCTGCCCTTGGCCAAACTAATAACAATAACAATAACAATAATGTATATCTTCAGCTGCCCTTGGCCAAACTAATAATAATAGTAATAATAATATTATATATCCTCAGCTGCCCTTGGACAAACTAATAATAATAACAATAACCACAACAATAATATATATCTTCAGCTGCTCTTGGCCAAATTAATAACAACAACAACAATGCTAATGGATATCCTCAGCGGCCCTTGGCCAAATTAATAATAATAATAAATATCCTCAGCTGCCCTTGGCAAAACTAATAATAATGATGTATATCCTCAGCTGCCCTTAGCCAAACTAATAATAACAACAATAACAATAACAATAATAAGGTATATCCTCAGCTGCCCCTAGCCGAACTAATAATAATGTATATCCCCAGCTGCCCTTGGCCAAACGAATAATAATAATAACAATAATAAGGTATATCTTCAGCTGCCCTTGGCCAAACTAACAGCAACAACAGCAACAACAATAACAATGTATTTTTTTGCCACTGCGCATGACATTTGGCAGCAAATACTTTTCTTGGTTCCGGGGTTTTGGAAATGGTGGTTGCACATGAGATCGGTCGGCGTATTACACTTGGTATTTGGATGCAATGTTGTTTACCTTCCCCGGCGCTTTCGGCGTCTCCCAGCTCCGTCCGTCCAGAGATGGCGGGACCTGGTAGATCTCCTGCCCGATCCCTGCGGGCATCGGCGGCACTTGGTAAATGTCCTGGGGCGCAGCGGGCACCTGGTAGACCTCCTGGCCTTGCGGGGGGCTTTGTTTTGGGTAAGGGGCCGTCTGCTTGCCCGGAGGGGACTGGAAGGGGCTCACGAGGGTGGCCGCCTGGGCCTTGGTGAGTGCCGGCACAAGGTACACGTTGTCCTCTTGAGGGGCGAAGGAGGGGTGCATGGGGGTGTACTGCGAGGCGGGCGAGAGCGCGGTGAAGCCTCCTTGGTGCGGGAATGTCACGGGGTTCGCTGACTGCGGTGGCACCACCGCCGGCTGGTGGGCGCTCCCCGGCAGCTGCTTCTTGTCGTACATGCCCACCAGGATCTTGAGCCGGTTCCCCGGCACGATGCCTTGCCGACCGTGGAGCGAGCAGAGCCACCAGCCGTCCAGGCCCTGCGTGTTGCGCTCCAGCACCGTCATGATGTCGCCCTTGCGGAAGGAGAGCTCGTCCGGAGACTCCGCCACATTGTCGTAGAGGGCCTTGGCCAGCACGTTCTGGGAGAGAAAGGGGGAAAGCAGAGGGAAAGAAAGGGGTCAGGGCCAAGCCTGGGAATCATGGCATCATAGCATTGGAAGGGACCCTCAGAGGCCATCCAGTCCAACCCCTTTCTGAGAGGCGCAATCAAAGCCTCCCCAACAGATGGCCATATGGCCGCTGTTCCCAAAGGCCATCCAAACCAACCCCATTCTGATAGGCACAATCAAAGCGTTCCCAACATATGGCCATATGGCCGCTGTTCCCAAAGGCCATCCAGTCCCACCCCTTTCTGATAGGCACAATCAAAGCCTCCCCAACAGATGGCCATATGGCCGCTGTTCCCAAAAGCCATCCAAACCAACCCCATTCTAATAGGCACAACCAAAGCGTTCCCAACAGATGACCACCAGCCTCAGGTTAAAGACTCCACTACAGAGTTGGAAGGGACCCCCAAAGGCCATCCAGTCCAACCCCATTCTGAGAGGCACAATCAAAGTCTCCCCAACAGATGGCCATATGGCAGTTGTTCCCAAAGGCCATCCAAACCAACCCCATTCTGATAGGCACAACCAAAGCGTTCCCAACAGATGGCCACCAGCCTCTTGGAAGGGACCCCCAAAGGCTATCCAGTCCAACCCCATTCTGACAAGCGCAATCAAAGTCTCCTCAACAGATGGCCATATGGCCGCTGTTCCCAAAGGCCATCCAAACCAACCCCATTCTGATTGGCACAATCAAAGTGTTCCCAAGAGATGGCCGCCAGCCTGTGTTAAAAGACTCCACTACAGAGTTGGAAGGGATCCGCATAGGATAGGTGTATTGTGTCCATATTTGGTGTCAATTCGCCCAGTGGTTTTTGAGTTATGTTAATCCCACAAACGAACATTACATTTTTATTTATATAGATTGCCGGAAGTTCTGAAAGGCACAATCAAAGTATTCTCAATAGATGGCCACCCAGGCCCGGATTACGCATAAGGCCAACCTAGGCCATGGCCTAGGGGCGCAAGCCGAGGGGGGGGGGCACAGATCACGGACCAAAAACATAATGTTGAAACAAATAAAAACGCGACACGTTTTTCCCACCCTCCCTCGGCCTCGCCCATAGATGTCTATGAGAGCGGGTCTTGTCCTGAAGACCACACTTCCCGTTGTGCACCTCTCTCCGCTTCCACCTCCCTCCCTGCAGGAGAAAACTACGCCTCCCGGCATGCCTTGCGGGGGCTGCAGTGGGGCTGGGCCAATGGGAGGTGGCGAGGGCGGAGCCAGGGGGAGTGGCCGGGCGGCGGAGAGAGAGCTAGTGGACTTGCAGGGATGGCGGAGGGCGCCGAGGAGGGTCCGCCCTTCCAGGGTTTGAGCAGGTAAGTGCCGGGGTGCTGGGGCGCCACGCAACGGGGACCGGGAAGGCCCCACCCGAGATGGAGGCCCGCGTCGCTTGCCTCAGGTGGCCCCACCCCCTCGGTGCCATCCTGTCCCCTCATTGGCCCTGCCAGGTGTCACTCTCCCATTTGAATTCCCGCCCCTGGGAAAGCGCTTCTGTGATTGGCTCCCGCTTCCCTTGACTCCTCTTCGGGGGCGGTGCTTCTGTCTTAGCATCCTGAGTTCGAGTCCCGCTTCGGGCAGAAAGCGTGACTGTGGAACTCCCTGCCACTGCATTGGAATAACATTTTTTAAAAGGGCCCGAGCATGGCGCTGCTGCAGGTGAGTCCGGCGCAGGCACCCCGCGGATACACCTGCGCTGATTGGCGCGGGTTGTTGTTGATTTATTTGGATATTACTGATCAACTGAGATGTATTCGGCTACGTGAGTGCATTTGAGGTAAGTTGTATGATATGATTTATTTTTAGTGTGGGTCTGAGTGATGTGTGTGGGGGAAGTGACGTAGAGGTTGGCTTAAAGGGGGCGTAATTCCAAAGTGTGGCCTAGGGCGCAAAAAGGTGTTAATCCGGGCCTGTGGCCACCTGATCCTTAAAGACCCCTGGAGACAAAGACTGCACTACAGAGTTGGAAGAGACCCCCCCCCAACCAAGGCCATCCAGTCCAATAACATTCTGACAGGCACAATCAAAACATTTTCAACAGATGGCCTGGAGAAGGAGACTCCACCATGGAAGAGACCCCAAGGATCATCCATCCAGGCACAATCCAACTTCTCCCAACGTTACTTCCATTCTTCCCTAACTTTACTATTTACTATTTGTATCTGGTGTATTTCGGTGTCCTTGTGGGATCCCTCTTTCTGCACAAGCGAAGGATTGGACGCGGTGCCTTTCTCTCCCTGCGTGAACTAGGAAGCCCTTTCCTTTGGAGTCCCTGCTCGACCTGCTTTGAGATGGAGAGACATTCAAACTCCACGAGGCAGGGGAAAGCCAGCTCTCCCGACCGCTTTACGAATCCGAGGACGGGATTTCTTGCCGGCCACTCCAGAGGCCGGAAGCGCCAAAGCTGTGAGTCACCCGAAGAATTCCCTTTGAGCCTCTCCCAAAACCATGACAGGCTCGGAGCCGGAGACCGTTTCCTCGGGGCAAAGGTTTCCCATTCAAGGCTCCACAAAGAAAAAGTTCTGACCAGATCCCTCGGTGCCTGAAACTCTCGGTCCAAAGAGAATCACCACCAAGGCCTCCTTCTTTGGAGACCGACCAGGGATGATCAATAAGGAGGACTTAGAAAGAAAGAAAGAAAGAAAGAAAGAAAGAAAGGAAGGAAGGAAGGAAGGAAGGAAGGAAGAAAGGAAGGAAGAAAGGAAGGAAGAAAGGAAGGAAGGCGGGAGGCAGGGAGGAAAGGAAGGAAGGAAGGGAGAGGGAAGAAAGAGGGAAGGAAGGAAAGAAAAAAGGAAGGAAGGATGGATGGAAGAAATGAAGGAGAAAGAGGGAAGGAGGGAGGAAAGAGGGAAAGAAGGAAGGAAGGAGAGAGGGGGGAAGGAAAGAAAGAAAGAAAAAAGGAAGGATGAAAGAGGAAAGGAAAGAAATAAAGAAGGAAGGAAGAAAGGAAGGAAAGAAGGAGAGAGGGGGAAGGAGAGAGGGAAGAAAAAGAGAAGGAAGGAAACAAAGAAAAAAGGAAGGATGGATGGATAGAAGGAAGGGGGAAAATAGAGAAGGAGGGATGAAAGAGGAAAGGAAGGAAAGAAGGAAGGAATGAAGGAGAGAGGGGGTCGGAGGGAGGAAAGAAGGAAGGAAGGAGAGAGGGAAGGAGGGAAGAAAAGGGGAAGGAAGAAAACAAAGACAAAGGAAGGATGGATGGATGGATGGAAGGGGAAAAAGAGAGAAGGAGGGATGAAAGAGGAAAGGAAGGAAAGAAAGAAGGAAGGAAGAAGAAAGAGAAGGGGAAGGAGGGAGGAAAGAGCAAAGGAAAGAAAGAAGGAAGGAAAGAAGAAGAAAGAGAGAAGGAGGGAAGAAAGATGGAGGGAAGGATGGAAGGAAGGAAGGAGAAAGAGGGGGGAAGGGGGGAGGAAAGAAAGAAAAAGGAAGGATGAAAGAGGAAAGGAAGGAAAGAAGGAAGGAATGAAGGAGAGAGGGGGTCGGAGGGAGGAAAGAAGGAAGGAAGGAGAGAGGGAAGGAGGGAAGAAAAGGGGAAGGAAGAAAACAAAGACAAAGGAAGGATGGATGGATGGATGGATGGAAGGGGAAAAAGAGAGAAGGAGGGATGAAAGAGGAAAGGAAGGAAAGAAAGAAGGAAGAAAGAAGAAAGAGAAGGGGAAGGAGGGAGGAAAGAGCAAAGGAAAGAAAGAAGGAAGGAAAGAAGAAGAAAGAGAGAAGGAGGGAAGAAAGATGGAGGGAAGGATGAAAGGAAGGAAGGAAGGAGAAAGGGGGAAGGGGGAGGAAAGAAAGAAAGAAAAAGGAAGGATGAAAGAGGACAAGAAGGAAAGAAGGAAGGAGTGAAGGAGAAAGAGGGAGGGGGAAGGAGGGAGGAAAGAGGGAAAGAAAGGAGGAGAGAGGGAAGGAAGGAAACAAAGAAAAAAGGAAAGAAGGAAGGAAGGAAGGAGAAAGAGAGGGGGAAGGAGGGAGGAAAGACGAAAGGAAGAAAGGACGAAAGCATGGGAGGAATGAGGAAGGGAGAAAGAGGGAGGTAAGGAAATAAGAAAAAAGAGAAGGAAGGAAAGATAGGACTATGAGACTTAGAATGGTTCAAACTGGATTCGGAGGAAATAAGAGTTCCCCAAGTCCGCGTTGGGGGAGATGGTGGCGGAGTATAAAAAGACTATTATTATTATTATTATTATTATTATTATTACCCTGCTTGATCTCTCCCGAAGGAGACGCAAAGCTGGGCGCATGCATGCGCTCTCCAGAAGGGTCTCCCCTTGATCCCACCCGCTTTGTGTTTCCCACAGATTCTCGTTGCCGGCTTTCAAGAATGCAAGGCATTTCCCAAGCTTGCCCGAACTCTACGCGAAGAGGCCTCTTTCTGGAACAGATAACAGAACAGGAAAGCGCCAAACACTGCGTCGCAAGGACAGGATCTGCATCCCCCCAACCCAAGGGAGAGGAACGGAAGGCAGATGGAAGCAGGGCCCCAACGGAGAAGGAGACAGCTTTGGTCCGGAGCAGAGGAGGCCGAGGAACGGAGGCCGTTCCCAATTGAGCTCCCATTTGTGGGCCTTGGCTTTCTGCGTATGTTTGGGCTCCCAGATCATGACTACAACATAGTGGTATCTGCAATGGTGCAACTAAATAAAAGAAAGTCATGTTCGTTTGTGGGATTAACATAACTCAAAAGCCACTGGACACAAAATGCCTCTCAGGCCAACAAGTGACCATCTATATATATAAAGAAAGAGTTGTCATGGAACGACCGTCCTAGGCAGAGAAACCTTACAAGGCAGAGACACCAAATTTGGCAACAAAATAGGCCTCAGGCAAGGAAGGTTTTTAGCAAAGAAACTCCCCCCCCCCAAAAAACCTAGAAGGCCCCCAAAACAACGATACAAAAAAAACCACATTTCCCAGCATCCTCTGCGGCAGCCAGCGAAACCCATTGGCCAACATCAGTTACCATAGTAACGGTGGGCAAAGCCAGCCAAGGCTAGATTAGAATGCTGAATGATTTCAGTTTAGTCAGTTGGAGTTTGAGGGTTAAACTGACAAGGCCAAGATCTAGGAAGGAGACAAATAGGGCACCAGGGACACAGGCACCACTGACAAACACATACCCTCAGAATAACACAAAAGTAATACCTACACACAACACAATACGCACATAACACAACCTTGCGTCTACAGCTCAACCTATTTGTATGTCATTCCTTCCTTCCACACAGGCATAAGCTGACCCAAAAGACAAGCCATGCCTCCTAAAAAGAACAGCATCGGACGACACACTCACAACGCTACATACATCACACAAAAAAGGGCAGAACAAACGCCAGAACAGAAAGACACTGCACTACACTAGCTTTTGCCATCACCATAAACAAGGCTCAAGGACAAACACTACAAATCTGTGGCATAGACCTTGACACAGAATGCTTCTCCCACGGACAACTCTACGTAGCGTGCTCCAGAGTTGGGAAACCACAGAACCTCTACATCAACACAGCAGACGGAAAGACACAAAACATTGTATATCCACAAGCTCTGCAGAACGCCAGGAACACCACACACCGACAACTCCACAGGACTTCAACATCCCACCCACCAGAACAACCCACAACGACACAGCCATGACCCCACCAAGACCATAACTAACATCAATTCCAACTCTTACATACTCAGACTTTCTCACATCTCCTAAATAGGGCACAGCAACGCGTGCCGGGTACAGCTAGTCTCTCATAAAATACTGGAAAACACAGGAAAAAATACTGAAAAAGCCAAAACATGTGCAAAACCACATATATACACAAGCTCACACAGACACACACACATATATACACATACACACACACAACACATATACACAAAAAGGGGGAAGGAAGGAAGGAGAGAAGGGGGAGAGAAAGAGGGAAAGAAGAAGGGAAGAAGAGAAGGAAGGAAAAGTAGAGAAGGAAGGAGAGAAGGAAATAAAAAAGTGAAAGAAGGAAAGAAAGGGAAGGAACGAGAGAAGGAACGAAAGAGAGAAAGAGGGAGAGAAGGAAGGAAGGAGAGAAGGGGAGAGAAAGAGGGAAAAAGAAGGGAAGAAGAGAAGAAAGGAAGGAAAGGTAGAGAAGGAAGGAATGAGAGAAGGAAATAAAAAGTGAAAGAAGGAAGGAAAGAGAGAGAGAAGGAACGAAAGAAGGAACGAAAGAGAGAAAGAGGGAGAGAAGGAAAGAAGGAGAGAAGGAGGAGAGAAAGAGGGAAAGAAGGGAAGAAGAGAAGGAAAGAAAGGTAGAGAAGGAAGGAGAGAAGGAAACAAAAAATTGAAAGTTGGAAGGAAAGAGAGAGGGAAGGAAGGAGAGAATGAACAAAAGAGAGAAAGAGGGAGAGAAGGAAAAGAGAGAAGGGGAGAGAAAGAGGGAAAGAAGAAGGGAAGAAGAGAACGAAGGAAAGATAAGGAAGGAGAGAAGGAAATAAAAAAGTGAAAGGAAGGAAAGAGAGGGAGAGGGAACGAGAGAAGGAACGAAAGAAAGAGGGAGCGAAGGATGGAAGGAAGGAAGGAGAGAAGGGGGAGAAAGGGAAGAAGAGAAGGAAGGAAAGAAAGAAGGAAGGAGAGAGGGTTAGAACGAGAGAAAGAACCAAAGAGAGAAAGAGGGAGAGAAGGAAGGAAGGAAAGAGAGAAGGAAGGATAGAACCAAAGAGCAAAGGAAGGGAGGAAAGAAACAAGTAGAGAAGGAAGGAAGAAGAAGAGAAAGAAGAAAGAAAAGAAAAAGAGGGAAGGGAGGAAAGAGGGAGGGAGAGAAAGAAAGAAAGAAGGAGAGACAGAAGGATGGAAGGTTGGCCACAGCAATGCCGGGTACAGCTAGTAACATATAAAATAATGAACAACTCAAAAGATATGGCTGGAGAGAGACCAAAGGATCTGTGTAAAGGCCACAAAGGAGTACGCTGTATTAAATTGTGAAGGGTTATTGCACAACCGCTAGTTCCATATTTGAAGAAAACCCTTCATCAACATAGTTTTCAAACTGAAATAATATACAAGTCATGCTGTTTTCTGGGGCTGAGAGAGTGTGACTTTGCCCAAGGTCACCCAGTGGGTCTCCATGGCTTTGAATCCATGGGTTAAACGCTTGTGCTGGCTAGACTGCTGACCGAAAGTTTGGTGGTTCGAATTCGGGGGAGCAGGGGGAGCTCCCGTCTGTCAGCTCCAGCTTCCCGTGAAGGAACATGAGGGAAGCCTCTCACAGGTTGGGTGTCCCCTGGGTGATGGCCTTGCAGACAGCCAATTCTCTCACACCAGAAGTGACTTGCAGTTTCTCAAATTGCTCCTGACACACACACACACACACACAAAACCTCTGGTCACAAGAGTTGTCGTCCAATGCTCAAACCACTGTGCAATCCATCCTCATTTCTCCCCCTGAAACAGGCCTTGCATGCTCCCTTCTTACAACCGCGGCTTCCCTTGCTAGGACATAGAATTGCCAGATTGGGATCTCGGCCGCGTAACCCACCTACACCTGGGCGCAGCAGTCATCGTCCAGCCTTTGCATTCCAAGCATTGCTCCCTCCGGCCAAACATGTCAGGTGCTTCCGACGGAGTCGCAGGCCTCTCCGGTCAGGGGTCTTTCCTGCCCCTTGTCTTGAAACCTTTTCAACTGGAGATATCCCCAATTGAACCTGGGATCGGAACAGCGCCGACCTGCCACTCAACGACACGGTCCAATGCAAGGTCTGCAGCAAAATATTGCTGCACACTGGGCTGGTTCAACGTGGCAAAGAGAAAATGGAGGAAGCGATACGAAGACACCCTGTGCTTTCCCCAAATACAGTCATAAGGAGGATGGCCCAAAAAATAGGTAACGGTTTCCCTTTGACATGAAGTCCAGTCGTGTCCGACTCTGGAGAGTGGTGCTCATCTCCATTTCTAAGCTGAAGAGCCAGCGTTGTCCATAGACACCTCCAAGGTCATATGACCACTGGCATGACTGCATGGAGTGCCGTAACCTTCCCGCCGGAGCGGTACCTATTGATCTACTCACATTTGCATGTTTTCCAACTGCTAGGTTGGCAGAAGCTGAGGCTAAGAATAGGAGCTCACCCCACTCTCGGATTCAAACCACCAACCTTTCGGTCAGTAAGTTCAGCAGGTCAGTAGATTAACCGAGTGTTTTTCAATCTTTTTTGAGCCGCGGCACATTTTTTACATTTGCCAAATCCTGGGGCACACCACCAACCAAAATGACACAAAATGACACTCTAACACAGTAATACATATAGTTAATATGTTTTTAAATGTATTTATACACTCAGTGTGAAACCTGGACCTGTTTCGAAGAACACAACATAGATATCCTGGCAGGAATGGCAGGAAAGCTGGCTGGAAAGAGAGCAGCCAGATGGAAGCACACTCTGAGGCAGGGAGTTCCACTGCTGAACAGCTCTCACAGTCAGGAAGTTCTTCCTAATGCTCACCCTCCTACACAGAATGTTTCCCTGTGATGCTTGCTTTTCTGCCTGCGCTGGTGTGATCTCTCTCTCTCTCTCTCTCTCTCTCTCTCTCTCTCTCACACACACACACACACACACACACACACACACACTTGAGCAAGCTCGAGGGAAAGAGCGGATGTGAGGGGCGATCTGGCTGCGACATCTGTCACCCCATTGATCACCAGGGTTGCTTTGGAAAGAACGGGCCGGGGCAAGGAGGAAGCAGCCTCCGGCGCCACTGCTACTTTTCCTTCGGACTCTGAGGGGAAGGATGCCGCGGACGGCTCAAGCGAAGACGGGAGGAGGCGCGGGAACAACAGCAGGGAGAGGGACAACAATAACAACAGCAGCAGCCATAGCAGCCTCCTCCTCCTCCCACGGCACACTTGATGATCACTCACGGCACACTAGTGTGCCACGCCACAGTGGTTGGGAAACACTGGCTTAACCAACTGTGCCAGCAGGGCGCCTTCAAATAACAGGATCAGGTCTAAAGGTTTTGAGTTTGAGATAGATTTCAAATGAACATTAGGAAGAACATCTTGACCGTAAGCATGGATTGATCTCTTATTTTGAAAAGTTCCTCTCCAAAAGACCCCAAGGACGACGATCTCTCCATATCTTCAATGGTCCGTATAGTCCGTGAGCCGCCTTTTGCTGACGATGCTGGCCTTGTCGCCCATTCAGAAGCAGCTCTGCAGCGCCTCACATCCTGCTTTGCAACAGCTGCAGAGCTGTTTGGGCTGGAAGTCAGCCTGAAGGAAACGGAAGTCCTCTACCAGCCCGCACCACAGGAAGAACACCATCATCCCCACGTCAGCATAGGCACATCTGTGCTTAAGTCCGTCCAGCTGTTCACCTACCTGGGAAGCATCATCTCTTCAGACGCCAAGATTGATAAAGAGATAGATCACAGATTAGCAAAGGCATAGAGTGCATTCGGAAGGCTTCCCAAAAGAGTCTGGAGCAACAAGCACCTGAGGCAAAGCACCACAATCAGTGTGTACAGAGCTATCGTACTGTCTATTCTCCTTTATGGGTCTGAAACATGGGCCACCTATCGCCAACACCTACGACTCCTCGAACGCTTTCATCAGCGCTGTCTTTGTGCAATCCTAAACGTACACTGGACCGACTATGTGATCCCTGCTTGCTGTCCTTGAGCAAGCAGGGATCACCAGTGTATTGAGAACACAGCTGCGCTGGGCAGGGCACGTCTCTCGGATAGAGGACCACTGCCTCCCAAAGATACTACTCTACGGTGAACTCGCCATGGGTCAGCGCAAGAGGGGCAACCCAAAAAAGAGATATAAGGACTCCCTGAAACAACATCTCAGGCTCGGCCAGATTGATCACCAACAATGGTCCACCCTGGCCTCACACCAGGAGGCATGGAGACGCACTATCCACAATGCTGTGGCCTCTTTCAAGAAGACACGCCGAACGAGTCTCATAGAAAAAAACGACAACGCAGAAAGAACCGCAACTTGGAAACCACATCACCCAAGGAGACTTTCTGCTGTGCTTTCTGCAACCGGACTTGCCTATCTCGGATTGGCCTTCTTAGTAATCAATGCGCTTGTAGAAAGCGTGAGACGAGTCCTTCCTGAATCTTCGTTCACGAAGAAAAGCCACTAGACTATTATTATTATTATTAATTAATTTATTTATTTATATCCCACCACCATCTTCCAGAGAGACTTGGGGTCACTCATAAAACACTCAAGGTGCTGGCCTTGTCGCCCATTCAGAAGCAGCTCTGCAGCGCCTCACATCCTGCTTTACAACAGCTGCAGAGCTGTTTGGACTGGAAGTCAGCCTGAAGGAAACGGAAGTCCTCTACCAGCCCGCACCACAGGAAGAACACCATCATCCCCACGTCAGCATAGGTGTTTTATGCCGCTCTGAGTCCCCCCTTGGGGGTTGAGAAGAGCGGGGTAAAATCCCGAAATAAATAAATAAATAAAGGTGTGACATGCAAAATACAACAAGTGCAAAACAAAACCTATGAGTAGACAATGAACAATACAGATGAACTCTTAGTTGCTCAACTATTCTCCATTCTGGGCCAAAGTTTCTTTAGTCGCTCTCCAACCAACCTCTCAATTTTGAGGACATTTTAGGAGATGGGTGGGAAACCAGAGCAGGGAGAACATGTTGTGACGGGAGCGCCATTGCCTTTGTCAATATTTATGATATTTTTTGGAAATCTCTGGCATGCGGAGGCGGAGGAGGGCGGTGCCCGCACCTACCTAGAGAACAACAGCAACCAGACTTGGACAAACTTGTGATAAGACTTTGGAGCTCTTTTAGTTTCCCAGACATGTCTGGCTTGGAAAAGTTTGGAGAAACTTACTACAGGTATATTTCACTCAATGGGAGAGAGGTGTCCCTGGTGCATTACATCTTTTGCAGGAAAGTGCACACTAGAAGTGTCGGCCTTGTGTGGGATTCACAGGAGAGCATAGCCTTCCTGCTGATGTACCGGTCGCCCAGCGCTCCAGCTGGAAGCCTATCGCAGCTTCTAGAGCAGGCCTGGGCAAACCTGGGCCCTCCAGGTGTTTAGGACTTCAACTCCCACAATTCCTGTTAGGAATTGTGGGAGTTGGAGTCAAAACACCTGGAGGGCTGAAGTTTGCCCAGGCCTGCTCTAGAGGCTGTGGCGGAGTGGGCTTTGAGGTTTCCCAAGCTTATTGTTCTCGGGGACTTCAATGTCCATGCCGATGCAGACTCTTCTTCATCTGCAGATGTTGACCTACTGTCGACCATGGCAGCACTAAGGCTCTCACTCCGTAAGACTGGGCCCACCCATCAGGCCGGTCACACGCTGGACTTGATCTTCAGCGCTGGAATCCAAGTGGACCTATCCTCTGTCATCGAGGTACCATGGTCAGACCACTGTGCTCGAAGAGTCCGGCTAGAGCAGGGGTGCTCATTAGGTAGCTCGCGAGCTACCGTGTTTCCCGAAAGTAAGACAGCGTCTTACTTTCTTTCCCCCGAAAAGTCCCCTACGTCTTACTTTGGGGTACATCTTATATAAACAAAGACGTGCCCGTCGCCACGCCCACGCCGCCGCCGCCGCCGCCGCAACCGGCCCATCGGCCGCGGCACACCTCCGCGGCGCACCTTTCTGCTAGGCCTCTCCAAGGAAGAGAGGGGGAAGAGTCCCAGAGGCGTGGCAAAGCGGCGACGCGTCACTCTGACGCAGCGCCGCTTAGCCATGCCTCTGTGACTCTTCCTCCTCCCTCCCTTTGTCCAACGAAGGGAGGGGAAGAGTCCCAGAGGCGTGGCTAGCGGCGACGCGTCACTCTGACGCAGCGCCGCTTTGCCACGCCTCTGGGACTCCCCCTCCCTTCCTTGAGAGGCCTAGCAGAAAGGTGCGCCGCGGGAGGTGTGCCGCGCCGATGGGCCGTTGCTGCGGCGGCGACCAGGTACGGCTTACATTCGGGTACGGCTTACATTAGCCGACCCCCCTGACACCCCGATACGTCTTACAATCGGGGGTGTCATACTTTCGGGGAAACACGGTACTAGTAGATCTTTGGCCCTCTTCCAGGTGATCTTCAGGCCTCACCAGCCAGATGGGGTGCTCCTGCCATGCACGCGCACACCCTGCGCACATGTGCGCTCCTGCTGCTGGCTTCCGCTCTTGCGGTGCTTCTTTCGCCTGCGGGGCGTTTCAGGAAGAAGGAAGCACGGGGCGGGGCCTCTGGAAGGAGCGCCCTGCCTCTCTCTCGTCCAGAAGCAGCTGTGCAGCCTCTGTTGCCGGCAAGACAGGCAGGGCGAAGCGCTCCCTCTGGATGCCCCGCCTCGTGTTTTCTCCTTCCTGCAATGCCCCGCAGGCGGGAAGGCAAGAGCTGCGCGGGCGGAAAACAGCAGCAGCACATGCGGTGGCCAGAGCGCGCAGCGGCACGAGCGCACAGCGGCGGGGGCAGGTAGATCTTTTGGACTTGGTTGCTTTAAGAGTAGCTCGCATGCTGAAAAAGTGTGAGCACCCCTGTCCTAGACGTTCCAGGATCCGCCACAGACCTTTTCTGCTCACAGTGTCGAAGGCTTTGGTGAGGACGACAAATCTTACATAGAGTCCTTTGTTCTGCTCTCTACATTTCTCTTGCAGTTGTCTATGGGCAAATACCATATCTGTGGCGCTCCTATTAGCTCTGAAGCCGCATTTTTAAAAATATTATTATTATTATTATTATTGGTTAATAGAATTATTAGGAGCTCCGGTGTCACAGTGGGTTAAACCCTTGTGCTGGCAGGGTTTAAAAAATACAACTGCAAGAGAAATGTCGAGAGCAAAACAAAGGACTCTATGTCACATTTGTCGACCTCACCAAAGCCTTCGACACTGTGAGCAGAAAAGGTCTGTGGCGGATCCTGGAACGTCTAGGATAGGGGTGCTCACACTTTTTCAGCATGCGAGCTACTCTTAAAGCAACCAAGTCCAAAAGATCTACCTGCCCCCGCCACCGTGTGCTCCCGCTGCCGCGCGTGCTCCTGCTGCTGTTTTCCGCCCGCGCAGCGCTTTTCCCACTTGCGGGGCATTGCAGGAAGGAGAAAGCACGAGGCGGGGCATCCAGAGGGAGCGCTCCGCCCTGCCTGTCTCGCCGGCAACGGAGGCTGCACAGCTGCTTCTGGACGAGAGAGAGGCAGGGCGCTCCCTCCAGAGGCTTCCTTCTTCCTGCAATGCCCAGCAGGCGAAAGAAGCACCGCGAGGGCAGAAGGCAGCAGCAGGAGCGCGTGTGCGCGTAGTGTGTGCGCGCGCATGGCAGGAGCGCCCCATCCGGCTGGTGAGGCCCAAAGATCACCTGGAAGAGGGCCGAAGATCTACTAGTAGCTCCGAGCCACCTAATGAGCACCCCTGCTCTGGAGGGAGCACCCTGCCTCTCTCTGTGTTCACATTTGGGCATATTGAGTATTCATGCCAAGTTTGGTCCTGATCCAACATTGTTTCAGTCCACAGTGCTCTCTGGACAGGCATGTAGCCAGGGGCTAAGGGGCTTCAGCCCCCAATTCTCAGGGTGATCGCGAGAAGGCCTTACTGGTACATTATTTAAACTGTTATGTTTATTCATATCATGATCTGATCACCATGCTCATTATATCCCACATTAATGGGGTTATTGGGATAACAATACAAAAGGTTTGCTAGGGTAGACCCTCTCCCACCCAGTCTCAGCCCCCCGAACCAAACTCAGCCCCCCCAATCAAATGTCTCTGGATATAGGTAAACTGCAACTCCAAAACCCAAGGTCAATGCCCACCAAACTCGTATAGTATTTTCTCTTGGTTATGGGAGTTCTGTGTGGGAAGTTTGTGTCTTTCTGCCATTCCTGCCAGGATATCTATGTTGTGTTCATCAAAACAGGCCCAGGGTTCACACTGAGTGTATAAATACATTTAAAAACATATTAACTGGATGTATGACTGTGTTAGACTGTGTCATTTTGTGTCTTTTTGGTTGGTGGTGTGCCCCAGGATTTGGTAAATGTAAACAAGGTGCTGCGGCTCAAAAAAGGTTGGGAAACACTGGCCTAAGTACAGTAAGTAAGTAAGTAAAGCCAACTTAAGAACTAAAATATAGGCCTGGTATATTAAAAAGACGAAGAGGAGCAACATCGAGTGCAAACATGGGAGGCTTGCTGTATTTTCACAATCGGAAGCTCTTTCCAAAGACTTTTCCTGGGTCTGATATGGTCCAGGCAGGGTGCCATTTGGGGACATTTTAGGACAGAAATTTGCCTTTGCCTTCTCCGATCGGGGATACAGAGGAGAACTTTGCCTTCTCTTGGAAAGGTGCCTTTCTTGGGAGAGGATCCAACAGGAAACTCGGATCCGGTTGAAAGGGGTTTTACGTCAATGATTCATTCGGCTCATGGAGCAATTTGCAGGATGACTGTAGAGAGAGAGAGAGGCAGCATTGCGAGAGCAACGAGGGGCATGTTGTAATCGTTTCTGCGACAACAGCCTGCGAGCAGCGTTTTGTCACGCATTTTCAGGACAGGCAGGAAAGGGAGCTTTAACCCTTTTGTGTCCCTGACGCGGCTGCAAACATGGAGGGGGAAGCGACGCATTTCTCTTGCGCTCTGGCTCCTTCTTAGCGCATGGTTTGGTTTTTCCTCTCTCCAAGGAGCAAAGTTGGCCAAGCCAGCTCTCTCCGTCTGTTTTCCTGACAACAACAACAACAGCAACATGCAGGAGACAAGCTGTTGCTTTGGATCATCGCGGCTCATCCGCAAAAGCAACGGCGGCCTTGGTGTGGTGGAAAGCTGCGAATCGGGACACTATAGGAATGGACACAACAGCCACAGATCCATGGGCTGACTTCCAGGGATGGCCAAAGCGCATCCCCTGAATCTTGTGAAAGTGTTTTTTTTTTTTGGTTTTGTTTTGCACGGAATCAGTGTCGTCCTGTATCATTCCAATCTGTTTTAGGACCAGGGCCTCCTCTATATTGCCATTTAATGCTGTTAGAAAATGGATTATTTGGTCAATGTAGACAGTATGAATTACGTTATATGAGTCTAAAGTGGCTTTTCTTCGCGAACGAAGATTCAGATTCAGGAAGGACTCATCCCACACTTTCTACAAGTGCATTGATGACTAAAAAGGTCAATCTGAGATAGGCAAGTGCGGTTGCAGAAAGCACAGCAGAAAGTCTCCTTGGGTGATTTGGTATCCAAGTTGCGGTCTCTTCTGCGTTGTCATTTCTCTTCGAGACCCGTTTGGTGTGTCTTCTCGAAAGAGGCCGCAGCATTATGAATAGTGCGTCTCCATGCCTCCCGATGTGAGGCCAGGGTGGACCATTGTTGGTGATCAATCTGGCCAAGTCTGAGGTGTTCTTTCAGGGAGTCCTTATATCTCTTTTTGGGGGCGCCTCTCTTGCGCTGACCCGTGGCGAGTTCATAGAGTAGTATCTTTGGGAGGCGGTGGTCCTCCATCCTAGAGACGTGCCCAGCCCAGCGCAGCTGTGTTCTCAATAGCATGGCCTCAAGGCTGGTGATCCCTGCTTGCTCAAGGACCGCAACATTCATCACATAGTCAGTCCAATGTACATTTAGGATTGTGCGAAGACAGCGCTGATGAAAGCGTTCAAGGAGTTGTAAGTGTTGGCGATAGGTGACCCATGTTTCAGACCCATAGAGGAGAATAGACAGTATGATCACTCTGTTCACACTGATTTTGGTGCTTTGCCTCAGGTGCTTGTTGCTCCAGACTCTTTTGTGAAGCCTTCCGAATGCACTCTATGCCTTTGCTAATCTGTGGTCTCTCTCTTTATCAAAGAGATGATTCTTCCCAGGTAGGTGAACTGCTGAATGGACTTAAGCAAAGATTTGCCTATGCTGACATGGGGATGATGGTGTTCTTCCTGTGGTGCGGGCTGGTAGAGGATTTCCGTTTCCTTCAGGCGGACTTCCAGCCCAAACAGCTCTGCAGCTCTTGCAAAGCAGGATGTGAGGCGCTGCAGAGCTGCTTCTGAATGGGCGACAAGGGCAACATCGTCAGCAAAGAGCAGTTCACGGACTAGACAGTTTAGAGTCTTAGTGCGAGCCCTCAGGCGGCTTAAGTTGAACAAGCTACCATCAGTACGATAGCGTATATATATGCCGCCTTCTTCTTCGAGGTCTGCCGTAGCCCTTTGGAGCATCATGCTGAAGAAGACTGTAAACAGGGTTGGTGCAACAACACAACCTTGCTTCACTCCATGAGTTTTGAGAAAGGGCTCCGAGAGAGCATCGCCGTATCTGCCTTGACCGCGCTGGCCCTCATGTAACAGGATAATCATTTTGAGGAATTTGGGGGGACATCCTAGACGTTCCAGGATCTGCCACAGACCTTTTCTGCTCACATTGTCGAAGGCTTTGGTGAGATCGACAAATGTGACAGAGTCCTTTGTTCTGCTCTCTACATTTCTCTTGCAGTTGTCTCTGGGCAAATACCATATCTGTGGCGCTCCTATTAGCTCTGAAGCCACATTTTAAAAAATATTATTATTATTATTATTGGTTAATAGAATTATTAGGAGCTCCGGTGTCACAGTGGGTTAAACCCTTGTGCTGGCAGGGTTTAAAAAATACAATACAACTGTTTGGTTTGCTCATGACCGGATAAATAAATAAACGCTGTCTCACCCCTGTTCTTAACTAAGAGTCGCTTGCAAGTCGGATGACTGCCTGTACTTGGTAACCTTCAGCAAGGAAGCCAAAGGCTCACCTCCATGCGCTGCTCCCTGGACTCTGCCTCCTGCAGACCCGCATTCTTCAGCAAGCTAGAACATAGCTGCGGTTATTCATTCCCGCCGGGTGCCGCTCGCTCGCAGGCACGGGCGCAAGCGATCCGCCCACCGGCTCTTGGGGGCCCTGGACAACAATGCGCTTTTTGTGCCGCAGACAAGCACCCGGATTGTCCCAGGAAGGCCGAGGATCACGGGGGTGGAAGAGGAAGGGGGGACCTGACATACCTGCAAGGCTTTGTGCTTATTTGATCCTGGAAGCAGAGGCAAAAACAGAGCTTTTGGACAAAACTATGTTCCTGGGTTCTACGTGTCACTTCCTAATTGGTTCTATCATAAAAAACATGGGGAAAGTTGATTAAACGGCAGAAACTTCGGGACATCCTCCGGCACATCTTGCTCTAGTTTTCCAACAACTACCTTAATGGAGTCTCAACCTATTCAACATAGTTTGTGCCACAAAAACAAAGTTTCTGAAGGAGAACAACGAGGGGTGTGCGCTTATCCATGGATCTTTGGGGAATTTTCAAAGTTTTTATAAACAACATTTTTTTTAAAAAAAACAACGACAAGAGTGATCTCCTTGAATTTCACATACAATGCACAAGATAACCGGAGCATCAATCCCCACAAGTTTCAGAAAGATTCACACTTTGGAGGTGTCTACGGACAACGCCAGCTCTTCGGCTTAGAAATCAGAGATGAGCACAGAGTCGGGCACGACTAGACTTAATGTCAAGGGGAAAACTTTACCTTTACATTACCTTTTATGTTTAACTAGCTTGGGGACCCGGCCCTGCCCGGGTTATTTGAGAGAGGCATTGTGTGCCAAGGGTGGTCCTTATGAGATGTTTACGTGGCTTGCAGTGGTCTCAGGAAGTTAGTGAAGGTACTTCAAGTCCCATCATGCATGGTCTGCCCTCCTCCAAGCTGCACCAGGATGTAAAGTGGGTCATGAGGGCTCTGTGTGTCAGGTTTGGTCTTGATCAGTCATTGGATTAGGTTTGCAGCAGTTTTGGGAAGTGAGTGAAGGTACTTCAAGTCCCATCATGCATGGTCTGTCCTCCTCCAAGCTGCACCAGGATGTAGAGTGGGTCATGAGGGCTCTGTGTGTCAGGTTTGGTCTTGATCAGCCATTGGATTAGGTTTGCAGCAGTTTTGGGAAGTGAGTGAAGGTACTTCAAGTCCCATCATGCATGGTCTGCCCTCCTCCAAGCTGCACCAGGATGTAAAGTGGGTCATGGAGGCTCTGTGTGCCTAGTTTGTTCTTTTTTGGTAATTGGATGAGGGTCGCAGTGGTCTCAGAAAGTGAGTGAAGGTACTTCAAGTCCTATCATCCGTGGTCCGTCCCACTCAAAACTGCAGCAGGATGTAGAGTGGGTCATGGGTACTCTGTGTGCCAAGTTTGGGCCTGGTCTGTGATTTGTAGGGGCTTCAATGTTCTGTGGGAAATGAATCGGGTGAAGGTACTGCAAATCCCATCATTTGTGGCCCATCCTGCCCTACACCGCACCAGGTTGTAAAGTGGGCCAGTGGGCATCTGTGTGCCAAGTGTGGTCCTGATCCTTCTATGGTGTGGGCCAGAGTGCTCTAAGCAAGTGAGTTAAAGTACTGCAAGTCCCATCATCCATGGTCCAGCCTCCCTCAAACTGCACCAGGATGTAGAGTGGGTCTTGAGGGTTCTGTGTGGCAAGTTTGGTCTTGTTCTCTCATTATTTGGGGTCGCAAAGGGGTCGCAAAGTGTTTTGGCCTGAAACTCCCACCATGCCTGACTGCCTCAGGCCTTTTCCTGACCCCCTCTGCCACTTTAGAGCGTCGGAATGTTCGTGTTGGCGACTGCCTCTGGCCTTTTCCTTATCCTCCTCTGCCAGTTTAGAGGGTCGGAATGTTCGTGTTGGCTGGCCAATAGAGCCGTTATGCAAATACTCCCTCACTGGCAACCAATCATGTTGTCAGAATGTTGAGGCCGGGAGCCAATCAGAACGCTGCCACATACATACAAACAAACAAACATCCTCTTTTATTATATATATAGACTAGCTGTACCCGGCACACGTTGCCGTGCCCTATTTAGGAGATGCGAGAAAGTCTGAGTATGTAAGGGTTGGAATTGATGTTAGTTATGGTCTTGGTGGGGTCATGGCTGTGTCGTTGTGGGTTGTTCTGGTGGGTGGGATGTTGAAGTCCTGTGGAGTTGTTGGTGTGTGGTGTTGCTGGCGTTCTGCATAGCTTGTGGATATACAATGTTTTTTGTCTTTCCGTCTGCTGTGTTGATGTAGAGGTTGATGCTTGTGTGGGTGGGGTACTTTGGAAGTGAGTGGAGGTACTTGAAATCCCATCATCCATGGTGTGGCCTCCTCTAAACTGCAGTTGGATGGAGTGTGGGTCATGGGGGCACTGTGTGCCAAGTTGGGTCTTTATCGGTCTTGGTTCTGGGCCACAGTGGTCTGTGGGGAATGAAGGGTTTGAAAGTAATACAAAACCCATAATCCATGGAGGTACATCAAATCCCATCATCCATGGTCCACCCTCCTCCAAACTGCAGTAGAATGTAGCGTGGGTCATAGGGGCTCTGTGTGCCAAGGTAGGTTACTGTCAATTCAGGCCATACACAATGTCCCATGAGCTGAGGCCTTGTCAGGAAAATCAAGTTAATGAAGCCTTACTGTCAATTCAGGCCATACACAATGTCCCATGAGCTGAGGCCTAGTCGGGAAAATCAAGTTAATGAAGCCTTACTGTCAATTCAGAGCGTAAACAGCATCCCATTAAGTGAGGCCTAGTCAGGGAAATCAAGTCAATGAAGCCTTACTGTCAATTTTGGGCATGGTCTGTGATTTGTAGGGGTTTAAATTTTCTGTGGGAAGTGAATTGGGTGTTTGTGTTGGCGACTGCCTCAGGCCTTTGCCTTATCCTCCTCTGCCAGTTTATTATGGGTCGGAATGTTCATGTTGGCTGGCCAATAGAGGCGTTATACAAATACTCCCTCATTGGCAGCCAATCATGTTGTCAGAATGTAGAGGCCGGGAGATTCGTTGGCAGCCGCGGAGGACGCTGGGAAATGTAGGGTTTTTTGTATCGTTGTTTTGGGGGCCTTCTAGGTTTTGGGGGGGAAGTTTCTTTGCTAAAAACCTACCTTGCCTGAGGCCTATTTTTGTTGCCAAGTTTGGTGTCTCTGTCTTGTAAGGTTTCTCTGCCTAGGACGGTCGTTCCATGACGGGACCTCCTTTATATAATAGATGTAATGTTTAATGTATCTATAAATGTTATGTTTACGTTCGGTGTGGCATCCAATTGTGCCAAGTCGTAAGCCACTCTGAGTCGTCGTCGTCCCCCCCCTTGGGGTGAGATAGGGCGGGATAGAAATACAGTAAATAATAAATAATGCATGTCAATGGCGCCTAACTTCTAGAGCTTTCCTGAAAATTTACTAATTGTTCCCTATAAGAATCACCAAGTCTAAAAAGTTTCTGTGCACACAATGCCATATGTTTATGTGTACCCTAAACTCTGAATCTACTGGAATATATGCTCACCGCAGCCTCGATATGTTGGAAATCCGGACGTTAGCCACCCAAGTGCCGCTAATTGTTGGAATCGGATTCTGTGTTGCCTTGGGGCAATGTTGGCTTTGCAGATGCTTTTTTCCAACCCGGAGCCTCATCTTATGTTCGGCCCTATTTAAAAAATCGACAAATCCCAACGCTTGTGGCAGAACGCCTTCCAACTATGCTCAACCGCTCGGTAATCCTAGACTGCTGCCGGAGGTTGCTTTTTATAATGGACATCTTCCTAAAATAAAGCAAGTGCGGTGTCGCGGTTTGGGTTTGGACAACGGCGCCGCGAGGCTCTCGTTCCGAATCCCAGCTCTTTGCAGGAGGGACATCCCGCCATACATCTTGCTTTAGTTTTTCAAGTACTGTCTCATCCAACTCTGGGGGTTGGTGCTCATCTCCATTTCTAAGCCGGAGCGCCCACGTTTTCCATAGACACCTCCAAGGTCATGTGGCCTGCATGACGGCATGGAGCGTCATTACCTTCCCTCCGAAGCGGTACCTATTGATCTACTCACATTTGAACTGCTAGGTTGGCAGAAGCTGGGGCTAACAGCAGCTCACACCACTCCCCGGAGTTGGAGTTGCTGGGATTTACAGTTCACTTACAATCAAAGAGTATTCTGAACTCCACCAACGATGGAATTGAATCAAACTTAGCTGGGGCTAACAGCAGGAGCTCACACCGCTCCCCGAAGTTGGAGTTGCTGGGATTTACAGTTCACCTACAATCAAAGAGCATTCTGAACTCCACCAACGATGGAATTGAATCAAACTTGGCACACTCAACTCCCATGACCAAGAGAAAATACTGGAAGGGTTTGGTGAGCATTGTCAGAGAGTTTGGGAGTTCTAGTTCGCCTGCATCCAGAGAGCACTGTGGACTCACATAATGATGGATCTGGACCAAACTTGCCACGAATACTCAATATGCCCAAATGTAAACACTGGTGGAAATTTGGGGAAAACACACCTTGGCATTTGGGAGTTGTAGCTGCTGGGATTTATAGTTCAACCATAATCAAAGAACATTCTGAACTCCACCAACGATGGAATTGAATCAAACTTGGCACACTCAATTCCCATGACCAACAGAAAATACTGGAAGGGTTTGATGAGCACTGGCTGAGAGTTTGGGAGTTGTAGTTCACCTACATCCAGAGAGCACTTTGGACTCAAACAACGATGGATCCGGACCAAACTTGCCACGAATACTCAATATGCCCAAATGTGAACACTGGTGGGGAAAAAAGACCTTGACATTTGGGGGTTGTAGCTGCTGGGATTTATAGTTCAACCATAATCAAAGAACATTCTGAACTCCACCAATGATGGAATTGAATCAAACTTGGCACACAGAACTCCCTTGACTAACAGAAAATACTGGAAGGGTTTGGTGAGCACTGACCTTGAGTTTTGGAGTTGTAGTTCACCTACATCCAGAGAGCACTGTGGACTCAAACAATGATGGATCTGGACCAAACTTGCTACGAATACTCAATATGCCCAAATATGAACACTAGTAGGGTTTGGGGAAAATCGACCTTGACATTTGGGAGTTGTAGCTGCTGGGATTAATAGTCCACCTACAATCAAAGAGCATTCTGAACCCCAGCAACAATAGAATTGGGTCAAACTTCCCGCACAGCACCCCCACGACCAACAGAAAATACTGTGTTTTCTGATGGTCTTGGGCGACCCTTCCAACACCCCTTGCAATCCCCCCTGGGGTCCCGACCCCCAGGTTGAGAAACGCTGACATAAAGCCTTCTAGCACTGAGCCATGGCAGTTACGGTGGTGTCAAACTGCATTAATTCTACAATGTAGACGTCTGTCTATACCTAAAGAAATGGTGGACATGAAATGCCCCCTGCTGCTGCGTAGCCCCACGGCCAGCATCACATGTAAAGTGGGTCACTTGTTTTGACATTTGCAGCGTTAGCGCACCGGACACCCATGGCTCAGGCGCATGCCATGATTTTGACAGCAGTGATGCCCCATCTATAGCCATAATAAAAGTGAAAATATGTATAATAATCTACTTTATTTATATTCCACTTTATCTCCCCAAGGGGACTCGGGACGGATGAAAGAATACATACACGGCAAACATTCAGTGCCGTTATACAATTTAAAAGGACAGACATAAACAGAGGGATAGGCTTTCCTAGATTTTATGTGCTCCTCTACCGCAGACATCCCAGTGTTCCTGACTCTTTCCATTGGTGTGGAATGAGTCAGGTGACAGAGAGCACTGTGAGCATGTCCAAGAGCCCTGCAGATGTCCCCCACAAACACAACTCTGCCCACCACCCAAGTGAATGCCTTCATACAGGGACAATTCCACCCTAGATATTATGTGCTCCTCTACCGCAGACATCCCAGTGTTCCTGACTCTTTCCATTGGTGTGGAATGAGTCAGGTGACAGAGAGCACTGTGAGCATGTCCAAGAGCCCTGCCGATGTCCCCACAAACACAACTCTGCCCACCACCCAAGTGAATGCCTTCATACGGGGACAATTCCACCCTAGATATTATGTGCTCCTCTACCGCAGACATCCCAGTGTTCCTGACTCTTTCCATTGGTGTGGAATGAGTCAGGTGACAGAGAGCACTGTGAGCATGTCCAAGAGCCCTGCCGATGTCCCCACAAACACAACTCTGCCCACCACCCAAGTGAATGCCTTCGTACAGGGACAATTCCACCCTAGATATTATGTGCTCCTCTACCACAGACATCCCAGAGTTCTTGACTCTTTCCATTGGTGTGAGCATGTCCAAGAGCCCTGTGAGCATGTCCAAGAGCCCTGCTGATGTCCCCCCACAAACACAACTCTGCCCACCACCCAAGTGAATGCCTTCGTACGGGGACAATTCCACCCTAGATATTATGTGCTCCTCTACCACAGACATCCCAGTGTTCCTGACTCTTTCCATTGGTGTGGAATGAGTCAGGTGACAGAGAGCACTGTGAGCATGTCCAAGAGCCCTGCCGATGTCCCCCACAAACACAACTCTGCCCACCACCCAAGTGAATGCCTTCATACGGGGACAATTCCACCCTAGATATTATGTGCTCCTCTACCACAGACATCCCAGTGTTCCTGACTCTTTCCATTGGTGTGGAATGAGTCAGTCAGGTGACAGAGAGCACTGTGAGCATGTCCAAGAGCTTTCCCAGGTGACAGCACGCATGTGCCCCCCCCACAAACACAACTCTGCCCACCACCCAAGTGAATGCCTTCGTACGGGGACAATTCCACCCTAGATATTATGTGCTCCTCTACCACAGACATCCCAGTGTTCCTGACTCTTTCCATTGGTGTGGAATGAGTCAGGTGACAGAGAGCACTGTGAGCATGTCCAAGAGCCCTGCCGATGTCCCCCACAAACACAACTCTGCCCACTACCCAAGTGAATGCCTTCATACGGGGGCAATTCCACCCTAGATATTATGTGCTCCTCTACCGCAGACATCCCAGTGTTCCTGACTCTTTCCATTGGTGTGGAATGAGTCAGGTGACAGAGAGCACTGTGAGCTTGTCCAAGAGTCCTGCCGATGTCCCCCACAAACACAACTCTGCCCACCACCCAAGTGAATGCCTTCGTACGGGGACAATTCCACCCTAGATATTATGTGCTCCTCTACCACAGACATCCCAGAGTTCTTGACTCTTTCCATTGGTGTGAGCATGTCCAAGAGCCCTGTGAGCATGTCCAAGAGCCCTGCCGATGTCCCCCACAAACACAACTCTGCCCACCACCCAAGTGAATGCCTTCATACGGGGACAATTCCACCCTAGATATTATGTGCTCCTCTACCACAGACATCCCAGTGTTCCTGACTCTTTCCATTTGTGTGAGCATGTCCAAGAGCCCTGTGAGCATGTCCAAGAGCCCTGCCGATGCCCCCCAGAAACACAACTCTGCCCACCACCCAAGTGAATGCCTTCATACGGGGACAATTCCACCCTAGATATTATGTGCTCCTCTACCGCAGACATCCCAGTGTTCCTGACTCTTTCCATTGGTGCGGAATTTGCATAACCCCGCCCACTGCCTCTCTCTTAACCCTTATTTTCTATATCACACAGCAAACAGAGGAATTGACCAACTGAACATATTAGAGAGGTTCACCATGATTTATAGGAATAGGTCCTGGGATGTATAGTTCACCTGCGATCTAAGAGCACTCTGAACTCCACCAAAGATGGAATAGGACCAAACTTGGCACACAGAGCCTTCATGATCAGGAAAAATACTCGAGGTCTTTGGGGGAAATTTACCTTGATTTGGGAGAGTTGTCGTTCGTCTACATCCAGAGACCATTGCGAACTCAAACACCCTCTCTGATTGACTTTGCAGCTTCATGGCTGCTCAATGCTATTCAAGCTTGCTAATTGCAACATTCACACTTGCTTTACACAGGCAAGGGTTCTTTCTCACACCCTGGACATTATTCTATCTATCTATCTACCTACCTACCTATCTTTCATCCATCCATCTTCTCTATCTATCTCTCTATCTATCTTTCATTCATCCATCTATCTATCTCTCTACCATCCATCCATCCATCTGCCTATCTCTCATCTATCTATCTATCTATCTTCCATCCATCCATCATCCATCCATCCATCCATCTCTCTACCATCCATCCATCCATCTGCCTATCTCCTCATCTATCTATCTTCCATCATCCATCATCCATCCATCTCTCTACCATCCATCCATCATCCATGCATCCATCCATCTCTCTATCATCCATCCATCCATCTGCCTATCTCCTCATCTATCTATCTATCTTCCATCCATCCATCATCCATCCATCCATCCATCTCTCTACCATCCATCCATCTCTCTATCATCCATCCATCCATCTGCCTATCTCCTCTATCTATCTATCTATCTATCTTCCATCCATCCATCTCTCTACCATCCATCCATCATCCATCCATCCATCCATCTCTCTATCATCCATCCATCCATCTGCCTATCTCCTCTATCTATCTATCTATCTATCTATCTATCTATCTATGTACCTATCTTTCATCCATCCATCCATCTATCTCCTCTATCTATCTTTCATCCATCCATCATCCATCCTTCCATCTATCTCTCTATCATCCATCCATTCATCTGCCTATCTCCTCTATCTATCTATCTATCTATCTTCCATCCATCCATCCATCCATCTCCTCTATCTATCTCATCTATTTTTCATCCATCCATCCATCTCTCTACCATCCATCCATCTGCCTATTTCCTCCATCCATCCATCCATCCATCTTTCTATCTATCATCCAACCATCCATTCATCTGCCTATCTCCTCTATTTTTCTACCTACCTACCTACCTACCTATCTTTTATCCATCCATCTTCTCTATCTATCTCATCTATCTCTCTATCTTTCATTCATCCATCTATCTCTCTACCATCCATCCATCCATTCATCTGCCTATCTCCTCATCTATCTACCTATCTTTCATCCATCCATCTCCTCTATCTCATCTATTTCTCTATCTTCCATCCATCCATCCATCATCCATCCATCTATCTCTCTATCATCCATCCATCCATCTGCCTATCTCCTCTATCTATCTATCTATCTATCTATGTACCTATCTTTCATCCATCCATCCATCTCCTCTATCTCTCTATCTTTCATCCATCCATCATCCATCCTTCCATCTATCTCTCTATCATCCATCCATCCATCTGCCTATCTCCTCTATCTATCTATCATCTATCTATCTTCCATCCATCCAACCATCCATCTCCTCTATCTATCTATCTATCATCCACCCATCCATCCATCTCCTCTATCTATCTCATTTATCTATCTATTTTTCATCCATCCATCCATCTCTCTACCATCCATTCATCTGCCTATCTCCTCTATTCTTCTATATCTATCTATCTATCTATCTATTCCATCCATCCATCCATCCAACCAACCATCCATCCATCCATCCATCTATCTATCTATCTATCTATCCACCCACCCACCCACCCACCCACCCACCCACTCACTCCACTGATTTCACTGCCAACAGACCCCTGGAGATGCCATTCGCCAGAGAAGCAGGTGAAATGTCAGGAGAGAATGCAACTGGAACATGGCCATACATCCCAAAAAAACTCACAGCACCCCAAAGAAGTTGTGGTTCAGCATCTGGGGGAGGGCCACATAAAAGGACATGGAGGACATGTGATCGCTGGTCTCGTGTCCCCTTCTCACCGTGAATGATCAGGTGGCCCAAAGTGAAAACGGGATGTGAGTGCAACTACGCCCATTCCCTGCATGCGTTGGCACATCCAGACACCGGCCTCCCGCTCCCCAGCAACCTGCCCAAACATGAATGCGGTGGTGTTGCTGCTGCTGCGTAAGCCATTCCCGCAGGCGAGGAATACTGCAAAAGGCGGCGGGCAAGCCTCCACACATCCCGAAAGCGGCAATGTGGGGAAGGGCAGCAGGCCAGGCAGGGAAGGGAAAAGGAAAGCCGGCCCTCGCCATAACACTCCCTCCACAGTGGCGGCTGTGACTTGTGGCGACCCCACGGAAGCATGATGCGGCATGACATTTCCCTGCCCTGTGCTCCCTGCAGAGAAGGTGCGCTTCCAGGAGTCCCTGAAATGTCATCGAAGCCACTTTCCGACCGTGCTTCGTGGTGCATGAGTGGCACATGCTGTGCCCCAGTGCCTTCTCTAACACCGCATGGATTCACTGCTTTGAATACTTACCCAGTGGCTGCCACTTTGAAGCCACAACGTCGGTTGGGTTCACTGCTCTTTGGAGAAGGGTGAACTACAACTCCCAAAATCAAGGTCAATTCCCACAAACCCCTGCAAGTATGCTCACTTGGTCATGGGACTTCCCTGTGCCAAGCTTAGTTCTGTTCCATTGTCGGTGGGGGCCACTATTTCTCTGGATGGAGGTGAACTATAACTTCCATAAACCATGGTCAATGTCCCAGAAACTTCTCCAGTATGTTCTGTTGGTGTGCCAAGTTTGTTCCAGATCCGACGTAGGTTGGGTTCAGTGAATAATGGTGAACTACAACTCCCAGATTCACATCTTAAACCCTGCCTGTATGCACAGTTGGCCATGTTGGGTCTGTGTGCCAAGTTTGGTCCAGATCTGGCATTGGTTGGGTTCAGTGCTCTATGGATAAGGGTGAACTACAACTCCCAGATCCAAGGTGAATGCCCCCCTAAACCCCACCTGTATGCACAGTTGGCATGTTGGGTCTGTGTGCCAAGTTTGGTCCAGATCCGATGTCAGCGAAGTTCACTGTTCTATGGGTAAGGGTGAACTACAACTCCCAAAATCAAGGTCAATTCCCACAAACCCTTGCAGTATGCTCACTTGGTCATGGGGCTTCCTTGTGCCAAGCTTAGTTCTGTTCCATTGTTAGTGGGGGGGGGGTCACTGCTTCTCTGGATGCAGGTGAACTACAACTCCCATAAACCATGGTCAATGTCTCAGAAACCCTTGCAGTATGTTCTGTTGGTCAGTTTGTTCCAGGGCTTCCTTGTTCAGTGGATAAGAACTACAACTCCCAGATTCCCAGGCAATCCCCCAGTTCCATTGTTGGGTGTGCAAGTTTGGTCCATATCTCTGGTTGTTCAGTGGTGAACTACAACTCCCATAATTCCCATGGTCAATCCCCAGTTGGCCATGTGGGTTCTGTTGGCGTGCCAAGTTTGTTCCAGATCCGACGTCGGTTGGGTTCAGTGGATAAGGGTGAACTACAACTCCTAGATTCCCAGGGCAATCCCCCAGTTGGCCATGTGGGTTGGGTCTTTGTGCCAAGTTTGGTCCATATCTGACGTTGGTTGGGTTCAATGCTCTCTGGATAAGGGTGAACTACAACTCTCTGAAATTAAGTGTAACTTAAGAGCAAAGCTGCAGAACCGATCCTGTTTGTAACTTGGGGGCTGCCTTTTGCGGAAGGGTTGTGGCAACGAAACAGGGCTCCTTCCTTGCCTCGCCCCGCTTGCGCTTGCTTCCGCGCCTCGCCCTGCCTCCCTGTCCCAACAAGGCAGGGACTTTGCCATTCACTTGTGGCCAATGATTAACCCGGGTTGGTGTGCTCTCCCTGTTCAGAGGGACATGTTCCAGGGCGCATGCAGTGCCAGGAAAGGGAGGGGAGCCTGCAAAGCCAATGGCAAAGGAGCCAAGGAAGCCACCAGCCAGGGCAATGGGAAGCCGGGTTGGAAGGACACCTGCCCTTAGAGGGGAAACCTTGAC